>JAPMUY010006013.1:80000-432588 GCA_026901105.3 Galaxias olidus | reverse complement strand
TTTAAATGTAATTTAGCGTATGCGTGGCATTGATATAGGATTTATAAAAGTAAATATATTATTTATTGCCGCTCTATTTAAGGGACTCAAAAAATCTATTTTTTCCCCCTCATTCAAAGAGGAAAACTAGTGTAAGTGAAGCCAAGTTAATGGGATGTTGCCATACAAAACGTGCTGAAGGCTACGTTGTTCTCTACTTTCACTCAGCTTTCACTTTTCAGCTCTCTCTACCCTCCAGGGGAAAGAACAAATCACTTGAAAACAATGAGCTGGTGTACAGGTAGCTTGAAGCTAATTGCTATTACATGCTCTTTGTGTACTATGGCTGTGATACCTATTACCATATTTTATTCGTTAAGAATGATTAATTCACCCGTCACTGGTAATTCAAATGAAGTGACATAGAAAGTTGCATTATACGTGCAACAAGTGTAACTTAAGTTTAAAGTATTACATACCATAGCACTTATTAGCATGTTAAAATCTTATATATTTACTTTGTTCATGAGGCATCAGTTAGTACTTCACATGAAGTAGCACCAAAACGTTTAAATAAATGTGTTTCAATGTGGCTATAATGCACTGTTACCTACCACATTGTAATTTTGATATGAGACACAGTTTTATGATAAAATGTTTGGCCCTTGCATCTTTCCCTGTGTTCATGTGACATTCAGAAAAGGTTTTGCCTACTAAAACCTTTCTCTATTGATAAAAATACATTTGCACTGATATAAGTTGTATGAGACACAGTTTTATGATAAAAAAATGTTTGGCCCTTGCATCTTTCCCTGTGTTCATGTGAGCGTATTCAGAAAAGGTGCACGAAAACATTTGCCTACTAAAACTTTCATTGCAGAATATCATTTGTGTTAAATACATTTGCACTGATAGTACAATGTAATAATTGTTATTTAAACACCTCTTGAGTGTTGTGGATGTTGAGACCACAGTAGCTTAAACAAGATGTTATGCAACTGCCTAATTTCCCAACAGTTGAAGTTCTGGCTTGAACTCGGCTATAGCGTGTCCTCTCCCACATTCCTCTAACAATCAATATTCATTTAAGATAACCTGACCTCTAAGGTTACCATTGATGGGCTCTACTTGGGACAGTGTTGTCATAGCGACCATAAATGTTACGTTCTGGCACGGCGACCAAAAAGGCTGTGCAAACTTCAGCTTTACAGGGCTCTCATTTATCATTCAGCCCCCGTGCCCCACACACCGCTGAGTCCCTCTGCATCACATCTAAGCAGAGGCCGGGTTCTAATGCACCGCGTGTGAGATGACAGCCTTGGGCGTGCTTCAGTCTGTGAGTTTTGGGTTGACCCTGTGTGTGTGTGTGTGTGTGTGTGTGTGTGTGTGTGTGTGTGTGTGTGTGTGTGTGTGTGTTTGGTGTGTTTGGTGTGTGTGTGTGTGTGTGTGTGTGTGTGTGTGTGTGTGTGTGTGTGTGTGTGTGTGTACGTGTGCTTTACAGAACACATACAGTACTGTGCGTAAGTTTTAGGCAGGGGATGCTGTTTCGAAGGCGAAGGGTGGTCACACCAAATGTTGATTTGATACAGATTTGCTTTTCCCTCACTTTGTATTTTATGAATTGATAAAAAAAATAATAAACAATTAACGTTCATATTTTTATATATATTTTTTATAACTTTAAAGACTTAACACCTGCCTAAAACCTTTGCACAGTACTGTACATCAAGGGAGGCTGTAAACTGAGCGGCCCATTTTCAATCCAATTTGATTATTGAGGCAAATGTTATAATTAAATGAACAGCACAATTTGACCAAGTCTGTTTTATAGCTTTAATATATTTTCCTCTGTCATGCTCAAGCCTAACATTGAATCTTCCTCTACTTTGGTTTAATTCGTCTTTGGCTTACGAACCACTTGCCTGTGGCGCCAGTTCCACTCCAACCAGGCTCGTCTACAAATGCACATGGAAATGTTGAACGTGAATCCTTAGCAAATGGATAGTTACAGTTTCCACAAAATAGCATTCATGTAATAAACAAAGAGTGAAAAGAAGTGTTGGTCTATTTCTACTGTGTGAGGGCAGAAACAGTGTTAATGTCACGTTAAAGCTGACCGCTGTCATGACCCCTTGACCTGGTTCCTTTCACGCTCCTCTTGCCTCTCTGTGCCCTCTGCCTATTTACGGGCATTGTGTGTCGGTTGCCGGGACTAAACATGAACACCGTTTGTCTTCCATTGCCCCCCCCCCCCCCCCCCCACAGAGACACCAATGAAGGGAGAGGACAGTCAGGGCGACGGGTCGTTCTCGGACTCGTCGCTGTTTGCCCACTGGGGCCAGGAGCTGGGGCCGGAGAGTCGGAGGGTGGCCCTGAAGATGTTCCAGTACTACGGCTACAATGGCTACCTCAGCGACCGCCTCTCTCTTGACCGGCCCATCCCGGACCTGCGGCCGGACAGGTGAGAACTCCTACCGAGGATCCTAAGCAGCAGGACCAAACTCTACTGGACTCTGATGCTTATCGACACAAGTTTTTGAAAGTAATCAGGGGCAGCACAGTACAGCTCAGCACCGTAATGTAAAATATGTAAAACACGTCCACACCTTGGACGGATGGCCCTCTGAACTCTGTAAATATCACAGAATATTACATTGAACCAACCTTTTTTTCATATGCACACAGAAGTGCACCCGCCACCCGCACAGTTGTAATTTATTCTCGTGCAATCGGCAGATTATATATGACTTGTTCCCATGGTTGCGGCTGAGAATGTGTGTTGAAGACATACCAGGTCCCCGTTACCTATACCAACACTGTTCTCAAAGCCTTGAATGTTGAGAAAATACGCCTGTGGCAAGAATGACTCGCACCCTTTCCTTTTCCCACACACAAAAAAAAGAGAAGGAAAGTGTGTTAAAAAGCGGTGCGTTCCGTCTCTACTCTCCTAGTTATTGCCTCTCACTCGGTTGTACAGGAGCACAAAGGACGCCTCCCCCTCTGTGTTTGTCTCAGCACAGAAATAGATGGGGAACCGTGTCCTGGTGTACTCCATTGTTTGTTCTGCTCATGCATTTCAACCTTCAATCTGTGTCGTACTGTCAAACACTTCCTGCCACCAGTGTTTTCAGGCTCGCACGCCTGCCGGAGACGTCCCCATATCAACTAGCCCGGTGTGAAGCTCGCAAATTGCCATGTTGTCAGACAAAATGAAGCCACACTTTTCTCCACTGATCCTCAGACAGGTTTGCTATTTCCAACCGATGACTCACGAGGCACTCCGTTGTCCTCTCTCCCTCACAGTTGCCGAAACATCTCCTACCCTTCAAGCCTTCCGCAAGTGAGCATCGTGTTTATCTTCGTGAACGAGGCCCTGTCCGTCATCCTGCGCTCCATCCACTCGGCCATCAAGAGGACGCCCTCCCATCTCCTCAAAGAGATCATCCTGGTGGACGACAACAGCAGCAGTGGTAAGCAGCGTCCCAGCCCCTCGGCAGATGAAAGGAAAATCACCATGTTGTTTCTCACGGCGAGAGTGGCTGGTTTAAAGTGGCTGCGGGTAGTTATGGACACAGGAGCAGAAAGGCAGGCAGGCTGGCAGAGAAGTACCTAGATACCTTATGACGTTCCCCACTGGAGGACAGGGGATTCACGTTCTCATTCTTTGAAGTTTACACACATCCCTGTGCTCTGCGCTGTGAAACTGGAGCTCTGGTGGGTGTCGCTGTGGGCCCTGCCTCGGACGGCCTGCAGCCTGTTTGTGGTAAACCTCGCCGCCTGCGTAATTACTCCTCGCTTCCTGGTAAACTTCCTTCCCTTAATCTCACTTTTTAATGTGCTTAATTAGGGGCCGGTAGGTGAGAGAATACTAATGAGTGGGAGGGCGGGCGGGCGAGCCAGGCGGCGTGCCCCGAGGTGTGCTCACCATCCTGGGAGGTAATGAAGGCCCCCCTCCTTCCAACCCCCCACCCAGCTTAGAGAGGCAGCTGGGGTACGCTAAACCACTCCCGGCTTTAACAGGGATCCCGCCAAAGCTTCTGAAGGCCTTGGAGTTTGTTTTAAATCAGGCCGCTTTGCTTTTTTTTTTTGAGCGTGGGACTGTGGTAATTAATGGCCGCCGCCACGCGCTCTCCTGTGCACGAGAGAGAGAGGCTGATTAGGGATGAAGTCAGCTGTGAGATGAAAGCAAACACCGGAGTGCAGTTTGAGGACTCTGTGAGGTGGAAGGCTCACTAAGGCCATGATGATGCGCTGTCAAGGCAATGTGCAGACAGCGTAGATTAGTTATGTTGTTTGCGAGAGGCAACGAGATGCACATTCCTTGAGGGCACACTATTCAAGATGACACTTGGAATAATTGTACCATAAAAACTATTGCTGGGTATATATCTAGTGCTCATCTACGTGGATACACAGACATCTGTCTATGTATTGTGGCCTTTAGCTTCAGATATATGAATATACAGAATTCATGCAGGGTGGTTCAGCAGACTAGGTCAGGCTCAGCCATACTCTACCTGCTGGGCTAAAAAAGTAACAGGAAGGCATCCAGCTACTGCGCTCTGCACCTGTTCGTCTCCTCTCTCCTCTGTTCCTTCGGTGGACTCCACCTCCTGTTCCCCACCTCTCCTAGACCTCGGTCCGCCAGCGCCGACTTGATTACCTCAGCGCGAAGAGGCCAGACCATCTCCTGGGAAATACTATTATGAGCAGATAGATGGGGGTGGTCTGGGCATCTATCTAAAGATTCATATCCTTTCATAAAGGTGAGAATTTGAAGGGAGAAAAGTCGCCACCGCCCTTTACCAAGCTAAAGTAGATGGTTGTGTCCCCCGTGAAGGGCTGCGATGTTATCGCGTTAATAGGAGGCTGGGAGCACTAGCCTTTTGGCTCCCTTAGGAACCCAAGTCACGCGTTGACATTTTGCTAATGGCATTCCAACCTGTTTGCTGGAGCACACTGTCATCCTGGCCTCTGATAGATCTGGCCATACCATTATCACTGTGATTGCTAATCTTATCGCACTTCAGTGTTTGGCAGCGCGGTGACCCGCCTGCTGCACGGGTTGTACCGGGGGGTCACCACTCTGTAGCACCCTCTCCCTCTCTCTCTCTCACACACACACACACACACAGAGAGACACACACAGACACACACACACACTCACAGAGAGAGACACACACAGACACAGTGGAGGGCAGGAGTGTTATAATAGGGATCTTCCGCTGTCACAGATTCACCTCGGGCCGCCATTAGCATGCAGGAGACACTGAGAGCATCGAGGGAGAAGAAGGGCAAATTGACCGAGCCTGATTCCTACTTAATTGGACGATGTCCCAAAGTGGGACCCCTCGAAAAATACACGTCCGGGGTGTTACGCGGACAGAGGCTGGCTTACCAGACCGACTGCGAGGCAGACAGCTGGCTTCCACTTCTGTTTGCTGGGCTCCACTGGGGGAAGTCTGCAGGACAGTTCAGCGTGCCCCGGCGGCGGCAGTCCTGAACTGGAACCGCGGTCTGTGTTCTGACTGCTGACATCAGAGAGGCTGGGTGGGGGGGTAGTTTGTTGATCCGATGCACGTCAGCCCCTCCGTCGGGCCTGTCGCCTCGTGTCTATCTGCCGTGTTTAGATGTCAGCAGGCGGTCCATTTGTCACGGAGCTGTGTGTTTCCCGGAGTCGGGCACGGCTCTATTCTCCTCACGAAGCGGCGCCGGAGACCCCTTAGGCACAGCCCGAACAGACAAAGTGTGGAATATCTGAGAGCGTGTCACTCCCTGTTACCCACTGGCTCCGCCAAGCTGGAGAACGGGCCGTACACCGCCAGGGATAGAGGGAGGATAAAGGGGGATCTGTTTTCGTCCACCTAACCCCCCCCCCCCCCCCCCCACTCCCCTCCTCCCCCTGCTCTCTCTGTCCCGGCCCTCTCATTATGTGTCCAGTAAGCCTTCATACATCAGGCTGCTCCTCTCTCTCTCTCACCTCTCTCGCTCTCCTTTCCCCTTTTCGCTCTCTCCTTCTCGCCCCTCCCTCTCTCTCTGTCTCCGTCGCCGGCCTCTAATGTTTCATTCTCTCAGTCTTCATATATCAGTCTGCCCCTCCTTCCCTCACTCTCGGGCTCGCTCTCCGTCTCCCTACCTCTCTCTCCCCCTTCCACTCTCTCGTTCGTCTCTCTCTCCAGACTGGGCGTAGTGATGGAGATTTGTCCGTGTAATACATTGTGGGCTCTGACAGAGATTCCCACCCCGGGTTCCCTTTGAGTGATGGACGGTCGTCTACTCCCAGCTGAGAGACGTAGTCCGTAACACACACTGAGATTCTCACTGCACACTCGGGAAGGTGGTGTCCCTCCTTGGTCGTAAACATCTGACGCATGCCTCATTTAGAAAAGACAATATTAGAATATAAAGAGGCTTAATGATGTAGTGCTGCTCATTTCAAAATGGCTAATCATGTAGTTTGTTTCCACTACATGAAACATATGCTGTTTTTTTCCCCGCTGGCCTTTTGAAGCCCAACAACTGATAGCCATCTTAAAATGCCACATTCACATGCACACACATGTACACTAGGTATACTGTAATGTACAGAAAGTACAGGCCACACACAGTTTCTCTTTTTCATCTTCTGTATTCTTTAACCAAAAAAAACTTCACCGAGAAACACTGATCCATGACTAAAACCTTCATTAGATTCAGTGGCATTGAGTGTGACAGAGAAGACAGTTTTCTGTACGGGATAGAACCGCTAATCAAATGGCACCACAGCACCCATTACTTTCCAGCCAGGGGTCGCTAGCATTTTGGTCCTAAAAGATGGATGCCCTTTCAACCAGCCGTTGCTCCTGGCCTAATGAAACTGTTAGTCAATGTCCTTTACTTTGATTCATTATCAACTATTACACTAACTCTGTCTCACTCTCCCTTCACATACATCTGGATCTCTCCATTATTCACTGATTCAAACAAATGGGGGAGCCTGTGAACGGGGCCGGGGACAAATCATTAGCAGGTATCCATTATGAGCTGCTTGGTTGTGGCTTGGGAAGCTGCGGAGTGAGGAGGAGGCTGATTTCACAGGAGCAATTCATTTAGTTCCCTCGGTTTTCCTGTTCTAAACTTAGACGAGTGACTCCGTAAAAAGCATTGACCTCATTTATGGAACACCTAGAAACTCAGCAGGGAGGGTTAGGGAAAGGATGGCTTGTGATCATGGCACAGCCAGACTGTCAACAGTCCTCGCCTCTCTTTCTCATTCAATTCAGTGGACAATGTTACCGTGCTTTTGCGTTTCCTTCCTCTGGGCTCAGCTAAGAAGGCCGCCTCTCGTCTGCTTAAAGGTGGAGAGAGAGTGAATGGATGGGCCCAGTGTCCTCAGTCAGTGTCCTCCAGTCTACTTTGACTACCGCTCGTCAGGTCAGTGAGATAAGTGGATGTGAACAAGTGCACTGACACTCTCCATCCTCCACTCGCCCCGGGAGGAGAGCTGTCATGCTCTTTATTGAACAAGATAGCGCGCCGCTGCTTCATTAGAACAACTCCATGAACTGTTAGGTTATTCATAGGCCAAAGCGGTTGCCATTACTGTTTGAAGACGCTCTGCATTTTTGAAGACGGCACTTATAAGGCGGTTTAAGCTCACTTTTAGCTCACATTCCGCTTCTCAAAGATAGATATGTACTACATTCCCAAAGAGAGATTAGGACAAGCATATATTGAATGCTTTGTGAGAAACTAATACAATTTCAAACACGAAAGAAGTTTTAATTATAAAAATGCCAGTAATGGGAATAATAACATCATATACACATTGCCTTGTAACGCACCTCACGACTAAACATGCATACAAATTACAGTCCCCCAAGGTAAGAAGAGTGTCCCATTGATTCTTTAAAACTAAGACTTACGGTGTGCAAAGATTCTATTTTGGTTTGTACGTTCATTTTCTCGATTTTAAAACGAGTGGCTGTGAGTCACTGAGCCACGCCACGCTCACTTAACAAAGGGAAAACTCAACCTAGCGTCACCTTGTGGAACATTAACACCTTTGCCCTTGGCGCGAGCATCAGTAACACAGCTATGCTTCCACACTCTGCCGCGCCACGGTGCTCACTTTGTACGACTCCTCTTGTTTGTAGCCTGTAGCGCTGTCATCTGCTGAGCTGTGTGTGTGTGTGTGTGTGTGTGTGTGTGAGATGACTGATGGCGCGTCACATTTAAACAAGCATGGGTCCGGTAGGGAGCTCGCAGCGTCGTTCAGCACCCCCCTCTCTGTCTGCTAATGAATGCCGAGTGTGGGGATTCAGACAACGGTACCTTGGCTTGTTGTGGTCTCTAGAGAGGGACGGGACAGGATTACGCTGTGTACACTGTACGCCACGCATACCGTGTGTCACCTCTAGTTAGTATTCACGGTGGTCATCTGTTTAAGCCGCTGGGCGCCCGGACTTTCATAGGTGGCTCTCCTGATTTCATATGTGGTTATCCTGAGCATAATGATTTCCTGTCTGAGGCAATGTAGTGCGCTGGGTCCACTGACACCTCCCGAGTTTCACTTAGCAAAACATCTGTCTTGGAAAAACATGTGGAAATGAGTTTGTTGACCTTATGTGCATATCCCTTGGCTCAGTATTGTCTTGCAAAGAAAAGCCTCCTAGGGGAGGCGTAATGCCAAACATGGTCAAACTTAGACCGCACACACTCAGTCCAAGGAAAGGGTAAGTGAAACCCCCTCTGAATATTTAACACTAATCCCATCAAGGCTTTTCTCAAACATAGTTGGCATTACGCACAAGCCCAACAGAGACCTCCTGTTAATTATGTGACTCACTAGGTAGGAGTGAGGTTGAACCCATACACTAACACCGAGCTAGCCCCACCAGCTCCATCCCTTCCTTTGAACAGAATGGAGGGCAGAGCAGTCAGTGCTGCAGTATCCCCCCCAGTCCAGCCCTAATAGGCCCCGTAGAAGGTCGGCAGTCTGGCTCCAGACTCTCCCTGGTCCTGTGGATCAAAGTGCTCCGTCGTGAGTGCTGCTGGTCCGCTCCCACTCCTGAAGTGGTGCCCCTTTGGTGGAGAAGAGGAGGTCTGCTGGGGGGGAGGTCTGCTCAACAGTAGCCTTAACCCACTTATTCACTGCCACACTGGGGATCGCCGGGGAACTCTCTTGGTTTAAATACGTTATGGACACGTATTTGTGTGTGTGTGTGTGTGTGTGTGTGTGTGTGTGTGTGTGTGTATGCAGCTGAGCTGAAGGAGAAGTTGCAGGACTTTGTGGCGGAGACCAATAGCCAGAGGCCGGATTTCATGAAGCTGGTGCGGCATGCCAAGCAGGAGGGCCTGATCCGCTCCCGGGTGAGTGGGTGGAGGGCGGCCACCGCGCCCGTCGTGGCTCTCTTCGACGCCCACGTGGAGTTCAACGTCGGCTGGTGAGTCACGCGGACCTCGCCACACCGCTGCATGAGTCACGTGTTGTATCATACGCGCCGCCCCTTAATCATGACCCCCAGAGCAAGGCCCCAAACGGTGTCTCGTTTTAGGGCCCGCTAGCTCCTTATTAGGAGGTACTATGACTCTATTAGCCACACAAAGTCCTGCCCCTCACAGCAACAGAGGTGGAGGGTCTACAGCCTCCTCTCTATGCGGCACGGCAATGAGCATCGCCACTCTGCCAGAGTTTGTGTAGCGTACCTTATAATTACACTCTCAACCGCTTGACCAAGACCTGTCAAGGGAATAAAAATTCTGCTTTTAATCATAGCTGATGTGGTCTTAAATCTACATTGACAAATAGCATCCCCCAGGAAGGCTTCACGCACATATGTTAACTATGCAGATTATGATGTAGTGGGAATATGAATAAATTGCCTTGACGGGTGGTATTAGATTTAGATACAAATGTAATCTTATTAATGAATCAGTACATGCTTTTGGAGAATGAACGTCCTCATATGATGAACTGTGTATTGTGTTCTTATTGACTGTAATGTTCGAAATAACGATGAAAACTCAAACTCATGAATATGCAGCACGTGGTTTTTGTATTTTAGTCGCCTTGTCTGCCGCTGGCTGACACAGTGTCTCTCGTGCCCCCATTGAAATGACGTGTTTCTGTTTTGAAGGGCGGAACCTGTGCTTCTGAGGATCAGAGAGGACAGGACACGCATCATCTCCCCGTCCTTTGACAACATCAAATACGACACGTTTGAGATCGAAGAGTACCCTCTGTCCGCCCAGGGCTTCGACTGGGAGCTGTGGTGTCGCTACCTTAACCCCCCCAAGTCCTGGTGGCACCAGGCCAACAACAGCGCCCCCATCAGGTACAGGGAACAAAATGAATGGCCTAACGGTCAATGAGACCTTTTGTATTAAAGGTGATAAACAACAATAGAATGTCAGTCCTGGCTGCTTTTCTGGTTAGTACATATACTTGTACTGGATCTGTCATGTTGCTGGTGTTGCCTTTCCAATCACAATTCTCACTACGTGTCCCAGAATGCCCCTAACCCCCTCCTCTCTCACCCCTTCAGGAGCCCCGCCCTGATTGGCTGCTTTGTGGTGGACCGGCTGTACTTTGAGGAGATTGGTCTGCTAGACGAGGGCATGGAGGTGTACGGCGGCGAGAACGTGGAGCTGGGTGTCAGGGTGAGTAATGGCGCCGCCCGCACACCGCCGCCACACACGCCATTGTTCATTCAGGTAGAAGCGGCGATCAGCGGGAGAATTAGCTATTATAATGACCCTCGTTGCTGTTGGCAGCCTCAGAGTCAGTCTGGCCTCCCTCTTTTTCCTTTTATCTAAAGTGGTTGACTTGACTTACTCCAAAGTGTGTCATTTGGCCCTCTGGAAATGCCTGTGTCAGTTTGTAATTTGTTGCACATTAGTAAGGTAAAGTGGATGCTCTATAAGTAATGTTGCCCCTAAGGCTTACCAATATATATATATATTTTTACCATTACTCAAAGGTGTCTTGGACGTTTTTCTTAAAGCTGCTTTAAGGTCAATCGGTTACTTACAACTTGTTCAGTCAGTAGAAGTTCTCAAATCTACTGGAGTACTTCACATTAGACGACTAGCCTTGTCTACGATCGCTGGCAAGTTTTTCAGTACACTTTACAACCAACTAGAATACACAGGTGCATGAGGGGCACAACCAAGGAGGAGAAACAGACCAGATCAATATAAAAAAGCATCGCATCAATACAATGTCAACAATACTGCCAACAGGCAGCAACTATCACCTTGACCCTTTTAATATAGTTTAGTGGTCGGGCCATGGGTGCCTGCCTGGATGCACATGAAGCCCTGCCTTAACTCTGACAGGAGAGGCAGAGAGGCATTGGAGCTGCAGCAGCAGCAGCACTGGTGAGCAGATGGGCAAGAGGAGGAGCAGCCATTCCCCAGGGAAGCCTAATAATACCAGTGGTACATCCCCTGTACACGGAACACCATTAATACAGCAATCAAGTCCCCACAATGACACGGCACAGCGGAGGCCGCACAGCAGGCCCCTCCCCCAAGCTGGGCCGGCGAGATTACGCGGCAAGAAGGAGACAACCAAGGAGCCGCGGAGAGCAGGACTAGGGACGGGAACGCCACACACGGAAGGCAGGAAGGAGAATTCAATCCCGGCTAATGACAGCGATGTTATCATCAGTCACTCTTTAGGAGGAGTGGCAGATTAGTCCCATAAGTAATTTCCCCACAAAAAAAAACATTCTTTTAGGATTCCCGAACCCGATAATGGCAAGTGCTGATTGCTTTTTTCGCCGGAAAACATTGATGATTTTCTGGCATGCGTAATATGTCTCTGTCTCGCTGCCCTTATATGCAAACAACGAGCTGAGTCATGTCATTTGTTTCGGCTCTAAATAGATATTAGGAAAATGATTTCCTTTCCGGAGTCCATATGCCTGCATTAGCTTTATGCTGCTTGGGGATGACTGTTGGACTGTAATCCTATAGGACATGACCGATTGGCTGGGTGGAGCGGTATGTGTGGCGTTGGGGATATTGAATGGTCCTGACTGAGCGATGGGACAAAGAGTGATGAGCTGGAAGCTCCAGGACTCTGAGGACTACGGATGCCCTGGCTCTGGTCCCAGATCAGCAGCCCTCACTGGGCTCCAGCGGGGCCTGGCAGCCTGGCTGCTTGCAGCATATTGGTACTGCCTCCAGACCACCTGCCTGGGAGCACACTGGCTCATAAGAGCACTGATGAACCCTTTAGAAACACCCACTTTCTCTCTCACACACACACACACACACACGCACAGGGCCAACACACACCTGTACTGTACCTCTGGAGTCCAGGCTTGAGCCGGGGTAATACAACGGCTTCAACAGACTGGCGTTTTTTTGGTCCCCGGAAGAAAGCTGACAGCTCGCCATAAATCACAATCAGGAAGTGGCAGTGCCGGTAGCATTTGAATGGGGAGTGGAATATGCACTACCCTTTACTGTGTGTGTCAGATTCCGTAGCTCAGCTCTCCCCCGTGTGTGCTGTTGGCTTGCCAACTTAGTTTGGAGGGATGGGAACGTACAGTCGTGCTGACTGGCAGTTGTTGGAGCTGCAGGGCAGAACATGTTTACGTCGACTTTCATGAAAAATAGAGGAGGATATGTGGAGAGCCAGGATTAGACTCTGTAAGATAGGACCTGTCAAGTTTTTTTAATAGCAGAGCCCCATCGTTAAAGGGTAACGCGTGGCACTTAAGAACAGCTATGAGACCTGAAGACGTTCGGACTGCAGCCAATGATGCAGCAATTCCGTCTGTGTTTGATGTCTAGTGGACTGAATCCCAGAGGATTGGCTGTCTGCTGCTGGCAGGCATGTCGGACTGAGAAACAGGGATCATTGGAGGCCGTGAAGCAGCTTAGAGAGACGCTATGCTAATGTTGGCCTCTTGAGGAGAATTATCTCATGCGTGTGTGCATCATGCATGGAAACTCAATAAAAACAATTCTTGTCTTAGTGAAAATCTGCATACTTCAAAGACATTTTGATTCCAGCCCATTCACGTATGTTGTATACAATTTATTTGTGTTTATTTTATGGTTGTATGTGTGTGTGTGTGTGTGTGTGTGTGTGTGTGTGTGTGTGTGTGTGTGTGTGTGTATACAATAGGTAGCTCAGCCTAGGACAGGCAAGCACCACTAATGTATTTGCTAGTTACAAACATACTGTACAGAATGAATTACAACGTAGTTGTTGTTTTACAGCGTTGGACTTCACGTGCCAAGTCCTATATTCCAACCATTTGATAAATCCAGGCAGGGACCGGGTTACCCTTCACAGCGTGGAGTCAACATTTGATCGAGTACACACACAGTTACTGTAAACAGAACTATGTTTGCCGTCATATTCTGAATGTAAACAAACTGTGCACCGTAGCTCAAAGTAAAGCAACCATGGCATTACATTCTCCCTGGTGCTTTAGCCGGCATGGAGTGGAAGGGACCTATAATCCCTCTACACACTGACAAATCGCTCCTCTTCGACCGGTTTGAGGGAGAGAGGAGTGGGTTGCGAGAAAGTCTTGGCTTCAGAAGGTGTTTTTCTCAGAGTCGGAACTTTGGCAGTACAGTGAGCGTGCCGACGTGTTTGAATAGTGGCCTCCTTCTAGTCCCACATTTTATCATTTATAGCAGCACGTTGACAACACGTCGACGGTTATCCAACAATTATGGCAGTGGAGAGGGCGGGGAGAGGACCAAAATTGCTCGTTCAGTCAGATGTTCGTCCTGCTTTCATCCAGTTCACTGCCATTCATTTACTCAGATAGCTGGATATAGCTGCCTCCGTTCACGGGCCAGCAGCGAGGTCAGTGGGAGACACTGACAGTATGTGACTTTTTCCCAGAGCCGCGTCTGCTGCCACCAGCTCTCGGTTTGTTCCGCCTGCCACTCCGCCCGCCAGTGTCCGCGTGTTGACATTGTCGGCCGGTTCGTTTGCCATGGCAATGTGAGCGGGGCCAACCGGAGAGGTGGTTGTGTAAGGAGACACGGCACGTCCGTGACATTACGCTGGTGATCTGTTCACATGCTGTTGGCTGAGGTGTCCGCTGGACGAAGGGCTACCCGTTTAGCTCAAACTGTGCCTTTCCTTACCTAGCTCTGTACACTCAGTGTGTGCTCTCTGCCTTTTCTTATTCACCTCTGTACTCTGTTTGCTCTTTGAAATATATCATCACATCCTTGCAGTACATTTTGAGAACTAAGTGTCTATGTTGGTGTTTGCACAAGCTTCTTTTTGTTTTGTATATCCTGTAAGATATTCAGTTAAATGGATGGAATTCTTAGTCCAGACAGAGAATAGTCTAGGCACAGTAGATTATTCTCCTAGCAGACTGCACGGAAACAGTCTCCCAGTGCCAGTTACCTGCTCCGTTTCGGCACTGTCTCTGTGTTGAGGGCTGCAGTGGTGGAAGGCGATAATATGGGCTGAGAGTTGGCTCTCAAGCAGGCGTGGGCTTTGATGTGTATGTTGTTCATAGTAACATGCAAAAATAAACTCTCTCTCTGTGAAAGCCAGTTACTCTCTGTGAGAGAAGAGGAGAGGAGAGGAGAGGAGAAGAGAGGAGAAGAGAGGAGAGGAGAGGACAGAAGAGGAGAGGAGAGGAAGGGCTTGCGACTATCTGGAGGGGTAAAGATGAAAGTGTGCAGCCACACATTCATTCTGAGTTCCTGAGATGTAGGTTCGACAACACAGTATCTCAAAAGTTTACAACAATATTGTACATTCTGTGTGAGCAGGCCTCTGACTCGACATCACAAAGGAATACAGTTCTAAAAGTGCCGCTCTCTCTTTCACTCTCCATATCAGTCTTCCCCTGCGTTTGTTTGCTTCTGCACGCACACACCCGTTCACAGTGTTCTGAGGGGAAATATGTAATCTCCCGTCAGACCTGAGAGAAGCTGCATTTAGCACCGGGTTCCGTGAGCGCTGTGACGTGGTTGGACGTGGACCATGAGGCTGGTTTGATGGTGGTGACAGCCTGGCGGGCTCTCCTCAGTCTGCAGGTGTCCTCCTCCCACTGGATCCATGGATCAGACAGAGAGAGGTGGAGCTCAGCCCGTCTGCCCGTCTGTCTGTCTGTCTGTCAGCCCCATGCTGCCCTGTCAGCCTCCGAGAGAGAAGGTTTCATTCCGGAGGATTTCTCCAGACATTGCCTCAGCTCCTCTACCTTTTTTCCGGTGATCACGCTCGGTATGAAGTTTTCATCCCTTTGACCAAACTCACCCGTCAGAGCCTAGGCGCTTATCAGAAGCCGTTGCAGAATATGAACATAAATAATCTGGCCCAGCTCAGTGAGGATGTAGGTCAGCATTATGGTTTTGCGCAATAGCTGGTGCAATAGTTACCAGTGAACTTTTTTTGTACACAGCTAGAAAACGTTTATGCAAACAACATTAACTTTGCTGCTCTTCGTCTGTTTCCATCAGGTGTGGCAGTGTGGGGGCAGCGTGGAGGTCCTGCCCTGTGCCCGCATTGCCCATATAGAGCGCGCCCACAAGCCCTACACGGAGGACCTGACATCTCACGTCCGTCGCAACGCCCTGAGGGTGGCCGAGGTCTGGATGGACGAGTTTAAGAGCCATGTCTACATGGCCTGGAACATTCCCCAAGAGGTGAGGGGGTTGGGGGGGGGGGGACTCAGAGGCCCCTCCTAGGAGCCCTCATAAGTGGCCTGGCTCTCTATGGGGCTCAGAGGAGAAAAGCGGTCATAGCATCAAGTGGTTAGATGACAGGTGTTTACGGCATTGTATTTTAGATACGTTTCTCGGTGCAAAGTAAATATAGTATCTCAGTAGGCTTTGTGTGAAAGGGTTCGAATATGAGTAAGTTTTAATACTGTAAAACACATTGATGGGGGGGGGGGGGGGGGGGGTTGGTAGATCCTAATGGGAGCTAGGGGCAATGGCTCAGCTAAGACAGTAATGTGAACAAAGTAGAGTACCTTGCTGACTATTTATTACACTGGCCTGGTGAAGGACTGAGCTCCAGGTCGCTCAGCGTTAGCGCTTTGCATAATCCCTATGAATATGTAAGCCCTCAAAACGAATAGACATCTGCGGGAGAAATGTTTGATTCGATAACGAGTCACCGCTTGCCGCGTTTCCACTCCAATAAAGATGGAGAGGGGGAGATTCAGCCCCTAGCCGGCCTGTTCACTCCTGAATCTTCCTTTTGTCCCCACATATTATCAACCTCCTTCATCTGAATCCGCAGCTGTTGCTGTTTTGTCAATTAAATTCTCATTAGCGCCATTCGCGGTACCACGGCGACTCACAATTTGCTTCTGCGGCGCTTGATGGGAGATTCTATCAGGTTTACTTTGTCTTTTAAGTTGGTATGGGAGGCAGCAATTAACGGTAATTAGACTGAGTGGACAGGAGGAGCAGATTGTGGCAGCTTGACTGGCCAGCCAGGGAGCGTGGCGTGAGAGGGACGGGCAGATGGCGTCACAAGTCCACACCGGGGAGAGGAACAGGCGCGTGTGAAGTTTGGTGACCAAAATGCAAAGTGAAACGGTTGGCAGAGTAGTCTGCCGTGCCCTCTCGCTGCCTATCACCGGAATCCGCCAGGCAGGCCGGGAATCAATTCTGGAATGTCCTATCTAATATTACCCTCCACTAAAGGAAAGACAGGCACTTAAGCACTTTCTTGTAAATGGTGTCACGCTGCGTTTGCATCTCCTCTGAGAGCACTGTCAAACTCTGTTTGTTTGTCTTGGTGTTGGTTTATGTGTGTGTCTATGTGGGTGTCTGTGAACGTGTGTGGGTGTGTCTATGTGGATGTCTGTGAACGTGTGTGTGTGTGCGTGTCCAGGACTCAGGGATTGACATTGGAGACATCTCCGAGAGGAAGGCCTTGAGAAAGAGACTGCAGTGCAAGACGTTCCGCTGGTATCTGGTCAACATCTACCCAGAGATGAGGATGTACACGGAGACCATCGCCTACGGAGTGGTAAGCAGCGCGGACCTTTCACCCACGATCACATTCAACGCCAGGCCCTGACAAAACAAAGAGCAAAATCTGCCCGAGCAAATCGTCCCATATCTTTTCGAATTGGATGACCGGCATGAGGAACACAACCGAGCTATGCGTTCTCTGAGCAGCTTGGCTCCGGAGTGTGTACGTGCTCTTGTCTGTTCCGGCCCCGGCCTCAGTAAGCGGCTCTGTCAGGCTTGGCATGCTGAAGCCTGGCCATGCTGTGGAAAAGGAACAAACAGTACAAGAACTCCAACTCTGGGAGAAGACAGTAGAACTGCCAGTGATTATACACACAAAGGCGCCCAAGTGACAAAGCTTTAATTCCCCTGCCAACCCCAGTCAAAAACAACAGTCCATTGTGTGCACAGCGCTGGGCCGTGTGCTATCTCTTGTTGACATACATATAAGGAAAAGGCCATTGTGTATGCACGCACGTAGTGTGATTTATTTGGTTGTGTCGTGAGCAAGCTCGTGAGCCGGGTTGGCTTTGTGTGGTTTCCTCTCAAAAGAGGAGGTTGTGCTGAATAGGATACTGCTCAAAGCCAGGGACAGGAAAGAGTACAGTTCGCCGACAAGGCACATCCACCGTATTTGTGTTTACCATTACAATGTTCAGCGCATACACAGCTTTATTTCTATTGGCTGGCACTGCTCAATGCGGTGCACCCAAATTGACAGTAACACGCAAACGGTGATTTCATTGCTGCACATTCAACATTTCATGGTTGATTTCCTCCCATGTATTTTCATGAACCCCACAAAGGCTAGACGGTGAAAATAGGAAGGAAATAGGTCAACCTTATTCAAATGAATTCCTTGGATCTTAAAATAGCCTGTCCTCATTACTCCGTGTTTTCGAGGTGCGTTTGATGAACTTGTCAATCATGGTTGTCTGGAAACTCATCAGAAAGCAGTTGAATGCCAACTTTGCTCTGAGGTCGAGACAGAGCGTGCACGCCAGGCAAGGTGCACTGGCAGAACTGTCTTCCTCTTGAACACAGTAAGCCTCACTCATTAATATTGTGCCACTCAACTTCACGAGTCACGTGGACGTTTTTGAATGGCGTTTTCTGTCCGATTGGATAGCGTCACGTCATTGGAAGGCCTCCTAGGAAGCAACAGGTGTAGCCCACAGCGTTCCTGATTAACGGGTAGGAGGAGAGATCTCCGGGCGTCGGATAAGAGTTGACAGTAGCCGTCACGGTCTTATCTAATCCTGGCCTCATGCACTCCCACCCCCTATCCTCAGACTCCCTGCAGGGCACTCCTCCTAGCCTGACTAAGACCTGAGAAACGTCCATGTTCATGAATAACCTGCTGCACGGACAGTGTGGAGGACATGTGATACATGCTCAATAAGCTGAAAACTGACAGGTTGTGAAATATTTGTCATCAAAAGTCCCAAATGCACTGTACATAAAACCTACTCATCTTTAGCTATATCCATTAACTATGCACTTTACTGCCTGTTATTATTTGTGCCTATGCATTCTATTATCTACTGAAAAGACAGGGCGTATGATTTCGATTACCGACAGATGACAAGAGGAGTGCTGTACAATCTGATCTGTCTCATCGATTACCTGCCACTCTTGTTAACCTCGCCCTGAAACCGTCTTCTGACCGGCATGTCAAATCACGTTCCACTGTTTGCGTGTGTGTGTGTGTGTGTGTGTGTGTGTGTGTGTGTGTGTGTGTGTGTGTGTGTGTGTGTGTGTGTGTGTGTGTGTGTGTGTGTGTGTGTGTGTGTGTGTGTGTGTCGTTTAGCTGAAGAATTCTCTGAAGACCGACCTGTGTTTGGACCAGGGTCCTGACACTGACAACATCCCCATCCTCTATCTCTGCCACGGGATGACACCTCAGGTGGGTCCAGAATCACTGTCATACATCTCTCTCTCTCTCTCTCTCTCTCTCTCTCTCTCTCTCTCTCTCTCTCTCTCTCTCTCTCTCTCTCTCTCTCTCTCTCTCTCTCTCTCTCTCTCTCTCTCTCTCTCTCTCTCTCTCTCTCTCTCTCTCTCTCTCTCTCTCTCTCTCTCTCTCTCTAGGCTGGCAAGTCATTTAGACAGACCAGTCACAATAAACTCAACAAATGGCAAAGAAAAACAAATATTCATATTCAACATTATCCCACCATAGGAAAACTTTGAGAGCATTTTACAGACATGCCTTAAATAATTTTCTTCATAGCCATCACAGTCACATTTTTTTAAACAACTTAATTTAATCAACATAATGTGCAAGATCCTCCTGCTGTCTCCATTAATCCCAAAAGAGTTTGCTATTTGCCTACATGACCGTGGCGCTCAACTCAGGAAAAAAATACCCTTAACGTAAATGTTGTGTCCAGCTCTTTGTCTCCTTGATGTCTTGCACACCCGCTCCCCGCATCATGTTCAAAGGTCCCTTCACATTTGATTTATACCCAGCATCTCTCAGTAGCAGGGTTCAGCTGGCTTCTGGACCTTATTGACAGACAGTAGTGTTTCAAAGTGTTAACAGTCCGATGGGCCCTTTGCACATGACGTCAGACAATTTCCCTTTTGACTCAAAGCACGTCATGCTTGGTTCCGGAGAATGGAGTTCACCCAGTCCATCGTCCAACTGCCACAAATGCGGCTAGATGACGTACAACGACCCCTTTTCTCTCACGTTCCAAACGTGACGAAGGCCACAACTTCATAATTGAACGGTACCTGCTTGCACTATTAGGATGTACACGGACCACACACACACACTTCTTTTATTACCAAATGTCAGATTTGGTAATCAAAAAATATGTAATTTAAAAGATCTTGTTTCTTTTAATGTAAAAGATGAACATATAGTTTGCCCTGAGTAACATGCCTAAGCTACAAAAGGTTTTACAGAATGCTTCACAAGGTAAAAAAAATCTATTATTCTACCTTCATGCTAAATATTACTCAAAAAAGCTTCCAGGATAATTTATCTAGATATTTGATTTTCAGTATAGCCAACGCACATGCACTTACATATCTCTCCTATTTACAGTCCATTTAAACAGTGTCAAAACCAGCAGTAATGAATTAGGCTTCAGATGGTTTGTCCCATTTGATACCAAGAGGTCCTTGATAGTTGGACATTAGGCAACAGAAGACCCACAGCTGATTGACTGAACCTACCATAGATAGAGGAACAAGCCCATCCCAAATATGGTACTCCTTCACCCTGCGTATGGCCCTCTCTACTAAAAACCTCAGATGGGCAACAGCCTGGGTCTTCTTGGTGTCCTTCATGCTGGACTGAGTAGATGTCTTCAGAGAAGGGATGATGAGTGTTGCTCCCACTTCTGACATCATCTTTTCTGTCAGGAAACCCTCGTCGGCCATGACTCCGTCTCGGGGCGATCTGTGATCTCCGAGTTATTTCCATATCTGAGATGGAGTGCAGTGTATTATCACTCTCACCATAGGGCAGAAGAGCTTAAACTCGTCGGGCATTGTGGCCTGCACTTGCTCTCTGGTCATCCACAATGGTAGCGAGACTAGAACCAGGTAAAGGGAGCTAGTCCACATTAAGATGGTGCCACTGACTGTAGACAAGCTCACCCCAAAATGAAGGACAAGATTTTCTCCTGAAGTCCAGCTGCAACACGACAGAGAAACATGAAGAACTCATCAATGAGTGGAAGTTTTCGTTGAGGGCTGGGTGTATCTTTCGCTGTGCACTGTGCCTTGGACCAGTACACAAGCCTTGAATCAGAGGGGCAAACGGACTCCCAAAAAGCAGCGAAGACCTCCTTTGAGCTGAATCTTGTGTAGTAACGAAAGTCCTCATCTTTGATACAAAGTTTGAACAACAAAATCTGTTTCACTGTCAGCTGCTGGATTTCAGATTTTACGTTGACAAAACGTGCAGCTCCAACTCTTGAATTTTTAGAGTGGCATCGTCCAGTTTTCCTTAAGGGGAGGAAAGAGAATACATAGGTATGTATAGCCAGGTATACACAGGTATCACTCATCCATCTATCCATCTACATAGGTATGTATAGCCAGGTATACACAGGTATCACTCATCCATCTATCCATCTACATAGGTATGTATAGCCAGGTATACACAGGTATCACTCATCCATCTATCCATCTACATAGGTATGTATAGCCAGGTATACACAGGTATCACTCATCCATCTATCCATCTACATAGGTATGTATAGCCAGGTATACACAGGTATCACTCATCCATCTATCCATATTCCCACTGTCTTCATAACTGGATGCTGTTTGCTGGTGATTTTGACAGTTATTAATTAATCTTCTCTTATGAGGTGAAGAGACTAATACAATTAAATGAAGGTTACAATGTAATGTCTGTGGAGGTTCTCAGTCATCCAGTTAATGTTCATATCTTAGTAGCAGTAGGATTCAGAGTAACTGGGCTTACTGTGAAAATACTGTAATACTGGGGATGTCTGACCTTTTTAACCTGTAAGTGTGTCACCTCAGAGAGACATTCCCAGCAGTCAGCAGACCTGAAGAAGCTTCATGGATGAGCAGTGAAACATCTTCAAATCTTTTCACAGCTAGTCAGAATAAGCGGTTACTCTTCTTTGTGATACTAACCAGGAGAGGGATGGCAGGCATAGTCATGATCATTATCCACTGCACCTACAGGCAATGCCTCCTCTGTGCTGTCCCCTGGGACAGGCATCTCCTGAGAGTCATCCAGGACAGCAGCACTAACAAGCTTTCTTGCTCGATGGTAAACTGACTCCCGAGCTTGTGAGCCTCTTTCTAGAGATGTTAAATATGATGATACACTTCAGTCATCAAAAATACACTTCAGTCCTCAAAAATATCACAACACATAACATAACATAATAACTTGTATAACAAGTTATTGTGACCTTTATTGTTAAACATAATGTTTTACCAGGTTTAAAATTGTCCTCATACCTTTACTCCAGTCGTTCCAGAGGAATCTAGATGGCATTGCTCCGCGTTTAATTCGGATTCGTCCACCGGTTGATGTATATATATCCTCTGAAGCAAAGTGTCGACTACACACAAAGGTGCTCCCACGAAGTATGGTGAAACTCAGCCCCTCATCTCCTCTGATCGCCCCCCACCCTACGGGCACACATTTTGGCATCCACAGGAAAACTGTGAAAACTCAAATATGGACATTTTTGTTTGTTATTGGAACAACAAGGAACACTACAGCAGCATCTTCTCGATGACTAGGCCATGCTTGTCGGGTGGGCTGCTGTTGAGAGAGATTGACACTTTGAGATTGAGACATTGAGAGCCAACCCCCCCAGCCAACCCACAATGCCCAAGCCTCATCCCTGTCAACATCACTGGACAGTCAGACTAATTTTAAATATCAAAATACTGCCTCCCCTATTCTCGTTTTATCATTCTTGCTGCCACCTCTTACTCAGCCCCTCCCTAACCTTGCTCTGACATTCCAACCTCCCTACAGCCTAATAGCTTTTGACTTCTGGCTATTGCATTTACGCATCAAAATCATAAAAGTGGTGTTAATTGTGAAAATTTGTTTGCGCAACAAAACGTGTAGTGTCATAAACCTTTGTTTGCCACAGAGCTTATTTTATGCAATAATCCAATGGACAATGGACTAACGTCCGGGTAGGCCTAACACGTCATCCCTGGAGCACTCCATTAGGTAGACGGGAAATTCAGACTTTAAGAGAGGTCACATAAAACATACTGTTCTCTCTCCAATGCACTTTACTGCATACCTCAACAGTTTTATAGTTAGGGTGTTGGAGGAGAGAATAAAGATGAGCAGCATGAGGGTGAAGAGCTGCGAGGCGCGTGAGGACAAATAGGAAGGGAGATGCCGAGAAAGTGGCAAACAGAGAGATAATGGTCGAGGAAGAGCAGCTGGAATTAGGAATAAGTTGGAACGGGGGTAGTATTTACAAAATGGTGGACATCTCAATTCTGTGGATAGACGTTAGCCGATTATTTGTGTGTACAGTCCCTGTTATTAAGAGGGGTGTGACTCGATAAGGGTTCTATCTGGGTCATTCTGCTAGTCAGTCTGGTAAAGCTCTATCTCATCACAAGCCCCTGCCTCTGCATTATCGCTCGCATCATCATCAATGGCAATTTCCATAATACTTTAAGAAGCTGAATACACTTTTTTCCCTGGCTCTGTTTGAAATCAAGCAACGTTCATGCAATTCCTCTGCAGTTGACAGTAGTTGTTCATCATTTTCTCTATCCAATCTTTACCTGTAACGGTTGCTATTGATCCTACAGTCCTATTACAACAAGAAGTTTTGCCAGTTACTTTGTCTTTTTTTTTAAGGATGCGTAAACTGGTCCCAACTCACAGAGAGGCAAAAAGTTTACTTTGTCCACTATCTTCCCCGGTTGTTCAAATGGCTCCTTGAGAAATGCGTCACGCTCATTGCACCTGTATTGATGTTTATGCTGCAAATGAAGTCTGGTGGAGAGCTCTCTGGGGAGCTCGCGTAAGCTGTGATCTTGTAAAGAAGAGAAAAGAAAGCCTGCTCCAGCTTTAAACATTCCTTTACAAATAACCCCAGAGATACAACACACCGTTACATCACTCAGACAACACACGGCAAAAGAGGATCCAAAATCTCATTAACAATGGAGATGATCCCCTCCAACCTCAAATGAAGGGTAGAGTTTCCAAGCTGTTACAGTTAATTTTGAATGTTCATCTGTGCAGGGGTTTTTTATACTCTGCTCTTAATGAATGGCTGATGGAGAAGACGATATTCACGGTCAAATGCATGCATGACAACGGCGCCTCTGACGTCAGAATGACAGTGTGCTCTGCCTAATCCTAACCCTCTCCATACCCTGGCCTGTGCAGCTGCGGTGTCCCTCCCCCCTCCAGCTGTTCCACGTGCACGCACGCACACACTCTCTCTCCCTGGGTCTTTACCTCCGCCACCTGCTCATCACGAGCATCTTTATCCCCACATTCCACTCAGTCTGAGCCCAGATGCAGCTGCCGTCTGCACAAAACACGCGCACACACACAAACACACACACACACACACACACACACACACACACAGTGCGCGTATACTCTCTTTCTCTCATGATCTACAGTATCTGTGTGTTTCTCCCTTGCACACGCTAATGCACGTAAAAACCTGTATACAACTCCCTTTGTGTTCTTGCCTCATTGTCTCTAGCTCTCACACACACACGCAGGCTCACAGCTCCGTTTCTCTCGGGTAACAGCAGCAGTGGCACCAGATGCCTTTCCTTGCCGTGGATGTTTATGGCCTGCCTGGTTAAGAGTGTGAGCACAAGTGCCCTTGGAAAACAGCGATTTGCAGAGATGGCATCCAAGGTTACAATTAGCAGCGTTTCCAAGCCCCTCCTTCGTAAACAATGGCCTGCTTCCTCAACCCAGTCACATCCTGCCATACGCTCAGGAATGAGTCCTCCTGCTTTGAAAGAGGCCAAGTAATCTCTGCCTTGAGAATTGGTGTTCCAAAGCCCTGGACACAACACAGGCGAGCCATGTGAAGGTCACGGTTCTTGTAAATGTCTCTTAGTGACTTATGTGAATCCTCAACATTGGGTGGAGCTCAAATTGCATTCTTTCCCCCTCAACGTCTGACGTGTGCGAGGTCTTAAGTGTGTGTGTGTGTGTGTGTGTGTGTGTGTGTGTGTGTGTGTGTGTGTGTGTGTGTGTGTGTGTGTGTGCGTTGTCTGCCCCTCCAGAATGTGTACTACACCAGCACTCAGCAGCTGCGCCTCGGCGTGCTCAGCCCCACCATCGACGACGACGACAACAAGTGCCTGGTGGACGTCAACAGCCGGCCGCGCCTCATCGAGTGCAGCTACGCCGCGGCCAAGCGGATGAAGCTCCACTGGCTCTTCACTCAGGTGGGCAGGCGCACACTGGGGGGCGGGGATAAGGGCTGGGGTTCACAGGTCCAAAGCCATTCGCCACGGTAGCCACAGAGCGGGGTTGTGAGGGGGAGGGGGGGGGGGGGGGGGTGCCGGCGGTTGCGTCGGGGCACGGCTGGCCGCGTGGCGTGGCAGCTTGGCCTGGTGAAGGAGCGAGACAGCCTGATAGTATGCCGCTTCAGGGTTCATCCCACGCGACACCGCCCCGCCACCCATTTGGACGGGAACAGTAAATACCTCGTAATGACTCTCTCTGTCTTCATTATGGGACCTGTTCTCCCATTGCGTTTCTCCATAATGAGCACTATGACTCAATGGCCTGTTGAGGGAGCTACCGTAACTACCTTCAGTTGTAGAAGTGCCTGTTGTTGCGAGAATGTTCCGGTTTCTTCATATTTGAATAGCCTTTTAATAATTTCTCTCTGTATCTGTATCTGTATAAATTAGAATGATACAATCATGAGTATAATAATGAATCGTTATTTTATATGATAATGGTTATTTTCTATTCATATATTTTGTTTAATAGATCAAACATGCAAGGCTTGCAAGTCACAGGTTATGATACGCAGGAGGGCAAACTCAAGAATGGAAACATAAACACAAAGAATGTGCATGATAGATGAGATGATCGTGTGTACGGTGTCTGTTTCAGGATGACCATTGTGGTCTTTATGAACCCATTCTCCGGGTAGGCTCGTTAAAAAGATGGGGCTATGAGCTGAGCGTCATTTGAGTTGACCTTACATAACATCTATTCGACCGTGTCACTGTGGAAATGTTCTCTGAAAGTTTCACTCTCAGCTAGAAGTTGGGCATGCTCTCCAAGTGTTTTCAGGTTTAAGCGTGATCTCCTGTGTCACACATCGTAGGTGTTTACTTGCTTCAAACATTGGATAATTTATGAGAGAAAAGTATGGGCCTCAGCCCAGGAGTCAGACTATCAATTATGTATTGGATTACTGCCATGCCTCTCCGTTGTGTAGTACCTCCAGAGCAAAGAGGTCGCATCAATGCAACCCGAGCATGGAACGAGAATTAGATCAGGCTGTCCCCAAGAAGAATGATCCTCTTCCCATTTTGACTCTAGTATTACAGTGCTCGGATTGTTCTGCCGAGACACGATAAGCAGCAATCAATGCACCTCGCCCCGGTTAAGTGTGCATGAAGATGGGGTTGATTTTCTTGGCCTACAAAAAAATCCTGATAGTAGCGGATTTTCAACCCACACTCCAGAGAGAAGGGAATAACTCTGACGTATCACAAATAGCTCTGGAAAATTAAATGTGTGTCGGCGTGCGATGAGATTTGTCATGCGTTAAGGAGTGTGTGTGTGTGTGGGGAGGGGGGGGGGGGTTGTGGAAGGGGGGTTGTGAAGCAAAGCGTGGAATCAGGAGTGCATACACACCCTAGACAGAAGCATAGCTGGTGGGAGGGAGAGGTGAAACTGTGGCGCAATGAGTAGTAATTAGCATCCACATTGACTCAACAGCATCTCCTAGAACCTTGCGGGCTTTCATTGAATGTGTTTACTTATGTATTTGTGTTCTCTCAATAATGAACAAACGGAACAACAAAAACTAAGAATATTTCCACTCAAAACACACACCCAGGCCACTGTGTATTCAGTGTGGATCCTATCTGTCTTTAACTTACACACATTAACACACACACACACACACACACACACACACACACACACACACACACACACACACACACACACACACACACACACACACACACTCACACACCAACCCCCATCCATTCAGGGTAACAGAGGACTACTGTATATAAAATACTGCACACACCCACAGCCACCCGGACATACACACACACACACACATATAGACACCGTTCTCCTGTTTATCAAACTGGATCAATTCGATTCCAATCCACAGCCAAGTTGGTTAACCTTCCACCAGTGTAGCTGAACCTAGAGCTATTACCATTCTGGCTCTTCAGTTCATTCAGCAGAGAGGATCAATATGTTGGTTTGGCAGCTGTCCACAGGATCCAGCCAGGAGAGCAAACAGAACCATATTCTCTGGTGCCAACATGGAGCTATAGCTAACGCCAGCCTTCTCACTGGAACTGCTACTCTATGCAGGCCTGGGCAAAAGCTACATTTCACAGCATGTTAAATATTTTAGGGGCAAGTTATCTGTGCGTTACGCTGGCTTCCAAGTGTAAAACTGCAATCCGGCATTCTCAAGTTTTGTTTAGATATTGCCTATATATTAGATACAAATAGCAAAGCCATTCCAATACCGTAGCATGCACGGATAGGCCTATTAGCCCTTACAAGGGCTGTAATTACTGATGATGCATGGAAATCACTGCATCAAGAGCTACATCACTGACTTCAAGAGCGGAACTAAAAGCGTTCCCCGTTTCTATTTAAGAAGCCTCTCTTGAAATCAGTTATTTACTATTCGTCACAAATAATTTGCATGCCAAAATGTTTTGTACAGTTGTGCACAGTTGGATCATTAACAAGGTATACCTAATAGTGGACAGTTTCACCTGTTTGATATATCAAATATTGACTCAGTCACATTTCATGCTACATCTGACAGCTATTACTTGTATGTCTGGGCTTCATTAATTACAGATGGGAAACAATTACCAACAGACAGACGCTGTGTAAACTGTATCTGTCCCTCAATGTATTTTACACAAAGCGCTCAAGCAGATAATTGCTTTTTTCTATAGCTCGTAGGCATGTTAAACCTGGCAGACACTCTGGCTAAACAGGCTGTTTTAGAACCGACTTATCCAATCCCATGTATACTTTCAATCCGACGGTGTAACACATTTCTTATGCTGATGATTCATTAACTAGAAATCAACCTGGCCTATTAGCCAGCATGGGTTAGGATTGATTACAAGTGGTTGCTGGCTTATTAAATTGTGGGGTAAAATGTTGTTTTGTATAGCGTCTATGCAAAGCTTGACTTTAGAGGTTGTTGCCAAAATGCCAAGCTCCAGAGGCCCTGAAAATGGATGATTCCAATATCATTTGGACCATAGCACCATGTGTGCATACATACTATTATCTTTACCATTAACCCTATTTATCACTGAGATCTCATGGGGGATTCACCAAAGTGAGGCGGCTTTTAAGCTTTGTGTTGTTTTATATTTTTTTGAGATCTAAGCAAACCTCCATCCTTGAGCTTTTAGGCTTGTTTTGTTTCAGACGTGAGACTTCCACACACCTCACAGTGAAAGACGGGATGGAGAGATCCGCTTGAGCCCAAGCCTCTCAAGTGTAAAAGAATGTCTCTGCGTGCTCTTCATGCAGCGTCACTGTTTATGTCCTCCCCGCCGGGTCACTGTCGGCGGGTTTTCTCTGCTGCAACTTCTTTCTCTTTTAGGATTTTATTTTTCCCAAGGCATTCTCTGAATATCTTGGCGTGCTTACAGGCCAATCCAGTGAGTGTAATGGCAGATAGATTGTGGTTGGGTTTTTTTTTGCTAGGCGAGCAGCACGCTGATGCTATCCGCAGAGGCCTGACGAGGATGTCAATGGGAATTAGCTAAGGGACTCAGAGCTGCAGGGCATACTAAGCTGCATGCTTGTGATCCATGTTTTAGCACAAGTGCACAGGCAATGAGGCACATAAATAAGTGACACAAAGCCCGCTAAACGCTACCCTCTCTTTGCCTTTTCAGGGAGGTGCCATTCAAAATAGGAAGTCGAGGAGATGCCTGGAGCTGGTGTCCACCAACGACACTGAGTTTGGCTACCAACTGGCCATCCAAAAATGCACTGGACAGAAATGGTCGATCACCAACACACTGCCTGGCAGTTCCCTTTGATGGAGCGCCATCACAGAGCACTGGTTGAATTCCACTGGAGCACACTGGACTTTGGAAAAGAACAGCAAGGGGCTGGACTGGAGTTGCTGCGAGGAGGACAGAAGAAGGAACGATGTCTGGAGCGGACCAGTAGACATCCCACGATAAATGTTAAACATTTTCATTTTGCATTTCTATTGAGATCAGCCGTAGTTGGTTGATATTTTGCATTATGAGAGACAACAATGTAACTGAATATATTTTGTGAAAAGTAAAAGTAGATCTTTCTTTGTTGACTTGAAGTTTGTACTGGGTGCGATATGTTTGTTTTTTGTACTTGGTGCATAATTGCTACTGTGTAGCATGCATTAGAGATTTTCCCTGATGTAAATATGCTTTCTTCTAGTGTCTCAGGTTTGTAGTTATGTTGATCATGCTGTACAGTGGTCGAGGAAATGCCAACATGTTGGAATACATCTTAAAGTGATAGATTATTTTCTAAAAGTAAATATTCAAAATATTTATAATATATGAAAATAAAATGACTGATCTTAATAATAAGAATACATGTATATTTTTATCTTCACACACACTTATTCGTTAGCATTGGCCCAGTGAATCTCTTCGGGTCATTTCTGTAAACTAATTCCGTCCACCCCTACAGTCCCCACAAAATGACAAGCACACACATGCTTGCACACACACACACACACACACACACACACACACACACACACACACACACACACACAAACACACCTACACACGCACCAGGACACAAACAATCAGTGGGGAAGTCTTACAAGGGAAAGGCAGGGAAATAACACAGTCACAGTTAGTTATGGCGGAAGCACAGGGGCAGAAGCTGAAGACTGAGATCTGACATTTCTCTGCTGGCTGTGCTGTTCCTTCCAGGGGAGGAGACAAGTGGCACATTCGCTTTTCAGCACGCCAGTCCTCATTACCATCCACACTCCACGCTGGGCCAGGGGAGGCGGCCCATTAAATATACATGGAAACCCACTTTCATCAAAAGCTGCCCCCACCAACACATGAGAATACATGTAAAATTTGAGTTTTTGGTGTGTGTGTGTAGGCTCAGAATGTGAAATGGTTTGTGGAGATTTAGAGTTTCACTCGCACAAAGATATTCACAATTGCGAAACATTATTCATAATCTTAGTCATCCTTCTACTGATAGAAATGCTGCTCCATTAAAACCTGAAAAATATAAATGCCGTTTTAGTGAGTGCCATACCAGTATGTGCAGAACCTTTCCCTAAACACATGGATTTTATGGGTGGCTGGGTGAGAAATCAAATCGTGTGTTTTTTTCAATGCCAAGAAGTACTTTTCTTTTCAAAGCTGCAGTGCAGTTGTGACTGAAACTGGGTCTACTACATTGATTCGAAGAAAAACAGAATTACTAAGCCGATAAAACAGTAGTGAGTCCTCGGGGTGGGTGTGCGAGTGACGCTCCCCCTGCCCCCACCTATCTATAATTCAGCAGTTTGCCCCCTGGGAGACAGTCAATGAGAGAGAGAGCACCTTGGTAATCATGCACTCCCTCAGTATCTCTCGCCCCTGACACACCAGCAATAAAACCGGGAGAGATGAGAGAGGTCTTTTCTTTCTTGGCACAAAACAAGCAGCAGAATGATCAGGGGAATCGGTAAAGGTTGAGATAGCATATGAAGGGAGTCGGCAGCTCGTCTGAATTGTGAGCGCATGAGGGTCCCCTGGGAGCCCTGGAGGAGAGTGAGGCTCTGTGCTCTGTACCCTGCAGCGGAGGAGAGCTACAGGTGTCTTGAGGCAGCTAGCGGAGCAAAGGCAACTACAGCCCAGGAGACTTGAGGCCTGCACAAACAGGGTGTAGAAACAGGAAGAAAAACTCTCAGTAGTAAATCAAATCCAAACGACAATGCTGTGGGGAAATACTGTAGTTATTGCACTCCAATTCCTGCTACCTAGCGAGACTGGTTTTGGATTATAAACGTTTATGGAAAACACATTATAATGGCGTGTGTGGTGGTAACATGTATGTGAACCACGTAGCTAAGGCCTTATGTTGTGGCTTAATGTAGCATGTGCGTTCTTTTCTAAGATTACCGGTGTATCTGAAGTACACACTGGCCTCAAGGGTGCTTTTATGTGTTGCCATGGAAACATGGATTAAGTCGCAAAGTTTTGAAACTCCCCTGCCGTGCCACCACAGGTGAAAATGCAAACAGAGCAGAGCTGACAAAATCAAATTTCCTGCAGATGTGAGATTAATCCCTGACCTTTTAATATCATGCTTGAGTGCTCTGAGCTATGCAAAGGGACTGGTTGTACCAAAACATCTCTGCTTCAATGCACTGTGCTCTCTGTGTTTCAACTATGTTAGGCCCAGGCTGCCTGCAGCCCTTGAAGCAGCTGTCTACAGTAAATGAAAAGTAAAACAGACACTTCTGGCTCTTTGAATCCATTCTTTCTAGCACTGAACATCTAAACTAACGGGTTTGCTAACCCATGGACCATTTTGAAAAGGCTTTTGCAGTCGTCTCCAATCTTGCTATTGCTTTAAAATGAACCCTGCTTGTCCAACTTTAAAGCTCTCACAGGGCAAAAGGCAAGCTGTCTGTCTGCTGCTCAGATGGATGCACCAGGTTGTTGAGGCAGTCACCACTAGTGTTCTCTGCCGCAGAGATGGCCCTAAGTCAGAATCTTAAAGATTTGTGTGATTTTCAGGCGTCAGTATCATCATACCCTTTTGAGGTGAGAGAGAGAGAGAGAGAGAGAGAGAGAGAGAGAGAGAGAGAGAGAGAGAGAGAGAGAGAGAGAGAGAGAGAGAGAGAGAGAGAGCTCTGACAAATCACAAGGCAGGCTCATTACCTGAGCGGGGCTGCCTCACAACAGCCCTCACTGGACAAATAATATGGACTGAAGTAGCATTGATGGATGATGGTTCAAACACATTGCATGGGGAAAATAGGGCTACATCTGAACACCTTAATTACAACCATTTAATGTGATGTCTGCCATCCGCCGTGACAGATGGCAGACAGCCTGAATAAGGAGCTCCAAAACCCAATCAATCAAATTCAGCATCGTAATTGAATGAGTCTTATGTTATCTTTGTACTGGGTGTGCTTGCATCTCTGTGAGTGAGTGTGTGTGTGTGTGTGTGTGTGTGTGTGTGTGTGTGTGTGTGTGTGTGTGTGTGTGTGTGTGTGTGTGTGTGTGTGTTCCTTTTCTCAAATATATTCCATTAACATGGCTACTAAATACACACGGCATGCCACTGATGACTAGGTGTGTTGGTTGACACTTTATTCCTCATTTCTATTGTCAAAACGATAGTAATGGTTTGAGCAATAATGGCCCCTTCACCCATTGTTTTTTTTATGATTCAATTTGAGCTGGGGCTTATACATTTCTATTGGCCTCTAGTAGGGTTTTGGTGTGAGTCAGTGAATGAATTCATTGCCGTCTTGGCAGGGGAGTGCTGTTTGGAGTGTCAGCACTTCTCTTTGGACAGCACCAGCTTACCGCACAAGAGAGGAGACTTTCTTCAAGGCCAAATGAAGGGTCCTTCAATAGGAGAGTGCCCCTTCATTTGGTTTAAATAGCCACATAGCACTCAGCAATAGGAATACAAAACTTGATAGAATTGCAATATGGATTCAAACTAGAGGAAAGAAGTCTTTCAGACGCCAACTGCTCCGCTTGGGAGTTTGGTTGATGATGCAATATGCTTGATCTTTAAAAACAAGCTATCAAAGACACGCTGAGTCGCTGACCTAAATACAAATTGTATCAAAGGCCTTACCTCTTTGGAACGCAGCACCTTTCAAGTACCTGGCGTCCAATAATTCAATGGTGTTTACTTTGGGGGGAGAAACCACCCACACAATACAATAAGCCCTAATCCTTGATATATTGCGGTAGAGAATACATCAATACTTCTGAAGGGCCTCATGATTCCATTAAATGAGATTCATAACAGAAGATTGCTTGCAGAATTAAATAAAAATTAGTTTGTGTTTTCTCCCTCTTTGGTTCTTTTTGTGGTGCTTTGAGGTCTTACTTTCCACGTTGCAATATTTGTCTTTGAACCACATTATCCCATTTTCACTTTCACATTTGTACAAGCGGCAACCAACAAACACTTAGTAGTAGAGGATCATAAGCTTTTGTGCGGCATCTCGTCTTCAATTTGTTTTCTGCTTGCTTTGCTGGTCTGTGTAATGAATTCATTTACAGAAGGGAGAGCAACTCTCTCCTTTTGAGGAATGAGTTTGTATGTATTTTACGCACGTTTCTGCATGACAAGTGAAAGTTGATTGGCTGCTTTGCATAGTGAATATATGGTAATCAAAGAGCACACGATGAAAGGCCTACTTGACTACTTCCTGTTGCCATAGAACAATTCTGCCATCTTTGTTGATGGAATCGAGAATAACAGCTACGCAGTCAGAGCTGAGGGATTTTGAATACCCAGTACCTGTACCTGCTTGTACGTGATCAATGATCAATTACACAGTGTACAGGTGAAGTCAATACATCCTTGGGTATTGCATTCAATCAAATCATTCCCAGCCATGTCTGGGTCTGCTATTACAGTTTTTTTCAATTGCTAACAAGCATTTGTCAATACTGAAACTACGTTTTCAAAACTCTTCACACAGTCTGCATTACAAACATGCATCTCAGCTAAACAGTTCATCTCACCTCCAAAACTCTTTCTTACCAACAAAACACATCAAAGCAGTGCCTTGCAAAAGTATTCACCCCCCTTGGCTAGTTACTTATTTTGTTACATTACAACCTGTAATTTAAATGTTTTTTTAATCTGAATTTTATGTGATGGATCTGCACAAAATAGTCTAAGTTGGTGAAGTGAAATGAGAAAAATATATATAAATTTTTTTTTTTTTTTTATAAAAATCTGGAAATTGGCATGTGCATATGTATTCACCCCCTTTCTATGAAGCCCCTCAAAAGTTCTTTTGCAACCAATTACCTTCAGAAGTAACATAATTAGTGAAATGAAGTCCACATGTGTGTAATCTAAGTGTGACATGATCTGTCAGTATAAACACACCTTTTCTGAAAGGTCCCAGAGGCATCACACACATGAAGACCAAGGAGCTCTCCAAACAAGTCAGGGTCAAAGTTGTTGAGAAGTACAAGTCAGGGTTGGGTTATAAAAAAAATCCAAATCTTTGATGATCCCCTGGAGCACCATCAAATCCATCATCTTCAAATGGAAAGAACATGGTACCACAACAAACCTGCCAAGAGAGGGCCGCACACCAAAACTCACAGACCGGGCAAGAAGCGCATTAATCAGAGAGGCAGCACAGAGACCAAAGGTAACCCTAAAGGAGCTGCAGAGTTCCACAGCAGAGACTGGTGTATCTGCGCATGGGACCACAATAGGCCGTACACTCCATAGAGCTGGGCTTTATGGAAGAGTGGCCATAAAAAAGCCATTACTTAGTGTTAAAAATAAGATGGCACGTTTTGAGTTTGCCAAAAGGCATGTGGGCTCACTTCCCAAATGTATGGAGGAAGGTGCTCTGGTCAGATGAGACTAAAATTGAACTTTCAGCCACCGAGGAAAACGCTATGTATGGCGCAAACCCAACACATCCCATCACCCCAAGAACACCCTCCCCACAGTGAAACATGGTGGTGGCAGCATCATGCAGTGGGGATGTTTTTCAGCAGCAGGGACTGGGAAACTGATTCGAGTCGAGGGAAAGATGGATGGTGCTAAATACAGGGATATTCTTGAGCAAAACCTGTTTCAGTCTGCCTGTGATTTGAGACTGGGACGGAGGTTCACCTTCCAGCAGGACAATGACCCGAAGCATACTACTAAAGCGACACTCGAGTGGTTTAAGGGGAAACATTTAAATGTGTTGGAATGGCCTAGTCAAAGCCCAGATCTCAATCCAATTGAGAATCTGTGGTCAGTCTTGATTGCTGTTCACAAGCGGAAATCATCCAACATGAAAGAGCTGGAGCAGTTTTGCCTTGAGGAATGGGCAAAAATCCCAGTGGCAAGATGTGGCAAGCTCATAGAGACTTATCCAAAGCGACTTGCAGCTGTAATTGCCGTAAAAGGTGGCTCTACAAAGTACTGACTTTAGGGGGGTGAATAGTTATGCACGCTGAAGTTCAGTTATTTTGTCCTATTTGTTGTTTGCTTCACAATAAAAAAAAAAAATCACATCTTCAAAGTTGTAGGCATGTTCTGTGGATAAAATGATGCAAACCTTCAAACAATCCGTTCTAATTCCAGGTTGTGAGGCAACAAAACATGAAAAATGCCAAGGGGGGTGAATACTTTTGCAAGGCACTGTACATGTCTCAAAATGAGCTCATTCATCCACAACACTGGCAACAAGTCTCACTCAGAAAGCAAACACGGTCACACTTAGCACACTGAACTACAAAATACTAACAAAGAGCATTACATAGAAGACATCTTATCTTTAAAGTTTGAATGGGTTTTTTTTCAGATAAATCGTTTTTTTATTGTATAATAAAGATCTTTGCACTTTGAGTGTACTATATTATTGTATTGTATGTCGAAAGAAGAATGAATAAGCAATGCAGCGATTTGCTTCAGTTGCATTTCTTTTTTCAATATCTTTGCAACACATTCACTCCCTCTCTTCTGCATTTGGCCACATGTTTTCATCAACATCACATCTTATGTCGTCTCGGGCAATGCACCTTGGGAAGAATCTTTTGGAATGTCTGATCCAACCCTGGCAGGCTTCAGGACAAATATCTCCACACCCTGCATTCATGGCGTCCAGCAAGGACAGCTGGTCCTGTGGAGAGTGGTCAAAAACCTTCCACCTCCACACAGAGAAAAACTCTTCTGTGGGGTTCAGGAAGGGCGAGTATGGAGGCAAGAAAAGGACAGACATCCTGGGATGTGCAGCAAACCAGTTGATGACTGCAGCAGAGTGGTGGAACGCCACATTATCCCACACAACAACAAATGTTGTTTTCATTTCCCTTTGACCTCTCGCTCCTGCTGGCACAAGTTGATTGTGGAGGTCATCCACAAATGAAATGAGCCTCTCTGTATTATAGGGACCAACGAGAGGTTTGTACAAAAGCAAACCATCATTGAAGAGGGCTGCACACATTGTAATGTTTGCCCCTCTCTGGCCTGGGACATCCACAGTTGCCCACTGCCCAATGACGTTTCTTCCTCTGCGCCGTGTTTTTGCCAGGTTGAATCCGGCTACATCCACAAAGATGAATATATGTGGATTTGGTCTGGCCTCCATCTCCATTACTGTCAAAAATAAATCCACAGTTTTAGTACAGCACATTAGGTATAGCTATGTATGTATTCTGTGTGGTTATTGAACAGACATCTTACCTGGACATATTGATAACGGAGTTCTTTCACACGTTCTCCATTTCTTTCAAATGGTACTGTGTACAACTGCTTCATCCTTATTTTATGTTTTTCAAGGACTCTGGCAATTGTTGTGGTGCTGACCGTGTTCACATTGTCAAAAGTAACATTGTCTGCCAGCACTCTGTCCCGAATTTCTCTCAGTTTTATGGCATTGTTTGCAATGACCATATCAATGAGAGCAGTTTCCTGGGCATCTGAAAATATTCTGCCTCTCCCTCCTTCAGAAGGCAAACTCTGAATCCTACATACAGTAATATAAAACACAAAACAATCAATATATTTAAAAAATGTCAGTAAATGTAAAATATAAATAGTGTACTGTACTGTAAAATGTAGTTCAATATTTGAGGGATGCATGTCTCACCTGTTGTTTTGACGGAAAATTCTCAATATCGATGCAACTGTTGAACGCCGCAAATTTGGCTGCACCCTTAAACCTGCCTCTCTCAAAGAGAGTCCATGATTCACCACATGGTCAATAATTGTGGCCCTTATCTCATCAGAGACCACAGCTCTTGGTCTTCCTCTCCTTCCTCTTCTCCCTCTCCTTGCCACTCTTCTCTCTTCACCAACCTGTCCTCTTTGATCCATATTTCCCGAAAAAACATTCAGAAGCCATCCCCTTTTATCTGCTTGCTCTGAGCAATGAGGCCAAACACAGGTCACCTGGGTAGGTTGTCAGCTGTAAACTGCACTCAGCTGTGTTTGGAATTATTATTATTTCATTTTATTGTCAACATTTTGATATTATTTTCTATAGATTTTTATTTGGCTGCAGCAGAAATTAACAATTTTATTTTCATCATTCTGTTTTGATTGTGTTTCTAACTGTTTTGAACAAAGTGTGTTAGCATTTGAAAAATATGCTGCAAAAGTATAGTGTTTTGTAGTTTGTGGACTCTGAATGAGAAAGGAGTTCATGAATTTTGAATGCATTTTGTGTGAAAGCAATGAAAAGTGATTCACAGTTTGCTCCACATAGACTTCTGTTTCGCTGACTGTGTGAAGAGTTTTGAAAACGGAGTTTCAGTATTGACCAATGCTTGTTAGTAATTGAAAAAACTGTAATATGTCCTCAGATACATATCAAGTCCAATGAAACAGGAAGAAGCTCATTCATGCAGATAAGATAGGGCCAGCCTGGGCGGCTGTGTGAACAGGAGAAAGCCCCGTGCACCGGCCTGATTGGGTTTATCTCTTCAGCCCAGAATCAGACGGACACACCGCAACTACTGAGAACGGCCTTTGCGTGTTTGCCCGGGGGTGCAGCGGAGGTCCAGCTCTCCCATTAGGGAGTGACAGTTTTTACGGCGGGGGGTTGAGAAGCGAGGTGGGCCAAGATGGTGGTGGTGGTGGTGGGGGGGGCCTGCTGGCCGGGTGCCACACAGCTGAGCTAAGGTTTGCTTTAATTGGAAAGCGAATCAGGGAATATGCCGGGAATACATTTGTCAGCACTTGGCCGCCGGTGTCACGTCGGGATCAGACGCGGGCAGTGATGTGGGGCTGAGGAGATGAGAGGAGAAGGCCGGGCACACACTGCGGCCAGGCCCCCTGACAGCCACCCAGAGGCTGCTGCTAAAAACAGTGCATCCAAGAGAAAACGAGACAACGTCAGTGCTTTTTAAGAACAGTCCTCTCTCATCTTTATTGGTTTGTTATCTTTTCATAGATAATATGTTGCTTTAGTCCCTGTGTGTGTATGTGGTGTCACTCAAGATTTCCCCACTGCAGAAAGACTGCGTTAGTGCCATGGCTTTATACTGTACATAATACCATACACCATGTACGCTGCACTGCAACAATTTGCGATTTCAAACAGCATGCTCATAAATCGCATTAATATTGGGACTTTGTACTGTCAAACAATATCATACAACCATTCTCAGAGATAAAACATATCACCTGGAGGCAAGAGATGTGTGTGTGTGTGTGTGTGTGTGTGTGTGTGTGTGTGTGTGTGTGTGTGTGTGTGTGTGTGTGTGTGTGTGTGTGTGCGTGGTGTGTGTGTGTGTGTGTGTGTGTGTGTGTGTGTGTGTGTGTGTGTGTGTGCGTGCATCTCTGCGTGCGAGTGGTGTGTGTGAGTGGTGTGTGTGTGTGTGTGTGTGTGTGTGTGCGTGTGTGTGCGTGTGTGTGTGTGTGTGTGTGTGTGTGTGTGTGCTAAAAAGTCCGAATTAGTTTTTTTGCATGCACCCGTAGATGCACGCCTGAGAACATCTTCAAGATTACCTTCCGGCCGCCCCTTCACCTCTCCTACAATAATTGTCGGATGTCTGGGACCACAAATGACAATGGGGAAAATTGGGCCACAGAGCGAGGTGTGTTTCTTTTGTATTAATATTCTGACAGAAGTAGCGGTGGGATGTCAGCCCTGTGCCTTGCGGACGCCATTACCCTCCACAGAGCAGGCCTTATCATCATCACCCTGCTAATGCGACCGGGCCACAGAAAACTGATTAGAGAGCCTGCAGTGCAGACCCACTCTCTCTACAGATCCATTGTTTCCCCTGCAGCCCCACCACCACTACAGCTCAGTGGAGAAAAAAGAGCCTGGGAGCCTGAAAATCATACATGTGGCTGATACGACGGAGGACGCACAGAAAGAACAAATCTATCAATATTATATATCTGTCTGTTTGGAAGGAGCTGTTATGCTGATTATTAAAATGGGACAAAATGTCCAGATTTCGAGTTGTTTGTTTCATTTGTCTGTGCAAATGTTTCCTAGATTTTTAATGTAGGGTTGTTCCACATCGCTGCTGCAATGGATGACTATCGTGCAAACATTGAATGAATGTGCTGTCGGTACACTGCGGCACTCAATAAACATTGCTATTGATTGGTTTTGCCAGCGTGCCAACTGGAAAATTCAAGCAGAAAACAGCGCTGGTCAAGTACGTTCAAAGCAAGTCTTTTAAACATGTCTCTCACTACCGTCATCAAAAAAAGAAAATGAGTTGAGCATTAGGATTCAGAGGGCCGTCAGCAGTAATCTCTGATGCTGTGTCCTTGGCTTTAACAAGAGATCCAATAGATGCTACAATGGTTTGATATGCTAATGATATTTGTCAGGAGAGAGCTGGAAACAAAAGAGGAGGGGGTATGATGCTGCACAACCACTGGTCAAGGTCATTGCCCATCAAGACAAATAAATATATGCATACACAAATGCTTACATTCATGGGCGCACAACAACCCCTCCACACACACACGGACGCACAAATACTCATGCAAAGTCCCACACCACCACCTGTCCTTTCACTCTCAGAAAGAGGGGCAAGTAGTGCATATTTATGTGTGTGTGCGTGGGTGTGTGGGTGTGCATGCGTGCATGTGTGCGTGCGTGTTTGGGTGGGTGGAAGCCTCAAAGCAGACATTAGAGCCATTTGCAGGAAAGTCCTGATGTCTGCACCGGGGCAGCCTAATGAAAGACTATCAGAGGTTTGGGTCTGTGTGTGGAGTGGAACCCCCCCCCCCCATGAAGGAGTGTGAGCAACCAGCAAGCCTGAGGGAGCTGGGATAAGAAGAGCGAGGTCATTCAGAATGTCGCTGACACTGACAGAGGACTCGCATGACTCTGGTGATGTCAGAGCACCCGCCATATTGATCTCCGGGACATAGTTTGGGTCCTATTGTGCCCTTGACACCTCTCTTGCGACAGTTTTTGGGCAAAGTATAATCCTCTGATGTTCCCTGTGGCAGTGCTCAAAGATGGTGTGATAGGAGCGGCATTCTCACTCAGTCTCCTTTCCCTTCTCTCGTCCTTCCCCTCTCTGTCAAATGTACACGTTCACAGCCCCCCCCCCCCCCCCCCCCCCCCACACACACACACCCATCCTCGCTTTATCTCTGAAGTGCTAGAAAAGACAGACGGAGTGGTCCCATTGCGACTGCTTGCTACACCATGCATGGCCGCCTGCTTGCCTGTCTGTCTGGTCCACCGCCTGTCTGTCTCGCCTTTCCGTCTGTCGCCATACCTGCCTGCCTGCCTGCCTCCCTGCCTGCCTGCCTGCCTGCCTGTTGGCCTGTCTGCTTTATTTGTCTATCCGTCTGCGGAGATATTGAGAAGCTAGGGAATCAGGTCAGTGCAACGGGGACGACAGCTCAGTGGCACCATAGTCCAACGGTGTAACAGAGCCACTGGGAATGAGTTCCCGTCCCTGTCAAACACAGAGGCATGTTGTGAGCGAGAGTAAACGGATGGCTGAGTCTGAGCTCAAACTGGCTTACTTAATAACAATCAGGAGTGGCACCACATACGCAAAGCACCACCCAAATAGCAGGATAAAAAACGCATACGCGATGCAGCCATAGAGCGCAAACATCTTCAATTTCAACAGTCTTCCAATTCAATCTGGTGTTGTTTTCTGGGTTGCAAAGATATTGGAGGTTTTTTACTGTCCTCCAATAACTTAAAACTATACAGTACGTAAATAGGTAACTTGTACTGTAGTTTATGTTTAAAAAGAAAAAAGAAAATTCACAGTCCAAAATGTTCCACACTCCATACACTTAACAGCAAGTGAATGCAATGCAATGACAGCGCTGTGAAAGCCCATACGTCTCTTGAGAGAACTAGTCCAGAGACTGTCGACACTCTTCTCCTGCGATCTCATTTGAATGTAACCTTAGTCCTCACCATTCTTCATCATGAGGCAGAAAAATCAATAGGGAGCGGGCACAGCAAATTGAGCTCCAAAAGAAGTGGAGTCAAATTGTCTTAAAGCTTTGTTACTCGTTTACATCAAGTAGATTAACATTCTTAATGCATGTTAAAGCATTGCTTTTCACTCCGGTTTTTAGTTGATGAAGATGGATTGCTGCATTGTTGTGTCCAGGAAGGCCTACTCAGTTTATGACCATAGAAATTTCAATGGTTTACTTTCTCCATCCGTCTGAGTTAAGGCATTACAACAGATACCGTAAATCAAATAGTGCTGGTGTGTTGGGCTCCTTTCCAACTTATGCCACTTATCAAGTGGAATTGTCAATGTTTCAATGTGCATAGGTATCAATATCTTCCATTACAGGAATCACCTGTTTAGACATGTGCACGTGCCAGACTTGAAGACTTGGAATCTACCGATGCTCAAAGTACAACAATGACCTATTTCATGCAAGAGCAGCTGTTTATTTGAAATAAAAATGGTTATCTGGGCAGGATAGCATTGGACAGTAGAATTCCATTTGTCAATGTACTGTACTATAGAGTTTTAATGAACACATCAGTTGGTGGCCACCAGGAACAAGCCCATCTTGTGGAAAGACTGTGCTCTATTATAGACCCTGCTGTGACACGATGCTTGAAACTTAATGAGGTCTGCATTACTCAGCTGTTGGCAGGCAGGGGATTCACTGTCATTAGAGAATACTGAGGGGAAAAAACGTAAACAAGAAAGAAAGGTACTACATAGACCCAATTTTGCATCTTGGTTGTGGATGGAATTATGGTCTAAAAACAATAAATCCTGAATATTCTGTCTTTAAGGATCTTTGTCAAAGTTGAATCAACTCCATAGAAAGAAAGAATTGTGTGAATTGTAACAATTAGTTCTCAGTAGCTTTCTTTGTGCCCTTGCGGTTTCTTTGAGTTTCACTAAACATTCCTCCTGTTGTTACATTCATGCTATATTGAATAGTATTGATCGTGGTACATTTCCCACTGAGAAGCAAGTCATAGTGGTTAAGGAACAGACAATGGAAGAAAGCATGCAACCTGGTGCACCACTCATGCTTTGTTAAATCTAGAACAAGATGACTGTGCTCTGAGAATTATACATAAGAAAAAGCATTGTCCTAATATAAGCTGAAATAGGTATTTTATTTAGCTCACTCAGGGGTAGACATAATGTTCGTTTGAGAGCACAGCATAAGCAGCAACATGGCAGATAGCGCATGCTGTGCCTTTTTATATTATGTTGGACGTACTGATCCCTTTATCCATCATGGAACCACCTGCTCTCAGCAAAAGAAAACAGTTTGGCGATCATATCGATATACTGTACTTGTCTATGAGGTATCATCAAACTTAGATACTACAGGGGTGTAATTTTATATTATTACTATCATTATAATATTATTAATAAAAATAATTATAACAATAATAATAATAATCAATATTATGATGATGTGTGCGTGACTGCTGAATATGTAACGCTTGATGTCTTATTGTTCACTGAATTGGAAATAAGTAATTCTTGTGTCAAAATCCTCTCAGCACGTGGCGTGGCCTGTGTCTTCATCTTGCTCGGATGACTGCTGCCATTCTTTCCTTTTCTGGGAGTTTTCCCTATGCAAGCAAATGTGCTACCTCGACCTAGACTGCACCTGCTTTACGAGGCGGTCACATTTCACTGCAAAACGTGCGCTTTCCCTCACAGTTTTCCTTCATATAACGGTCTCTCCTTGTGCATCTCCTCCCATATCTTAGCACAAAACTCCCACTTTTCTTTCAACCCTCCCATGAACAGGGCCGCCCATAAGGGGGTATAATGGGAAAGCTTTCTGGAGCCCAGCAGCTAGGGTGGCCCATCGAGGCCAGCCATAATCGTGTTCATCCTAACATAAGCAATGACAACATTGTATTTATTGTTGCTTAAGTAGCCTGTTTCATAATGACCCCCCCCCCCCCACCTCCACCACCACCTTCTCTCTTCTGATAATGATATCAGATAATGATATTTTTATGTATGCAACAATTAAGAAAAATAAACCACAAAATATAGTGACTCACATGCTGAGAAAAATATTAAAGCAGATTTAGGGAGAGCCCTTTCCAGGGGCCCTACCATTTCTGGGGGCGGGCCTGCTCATGAATGCATATGCATGAATAGGAAAAGGACAACTTGTCATTCTGTGCTCCATGGGTCTGTTCATAGGTACCATGCCATGTTTGTAGGAGCACATCGCAACAATATTGCACCTAAAACGGATGATTTTGTGAGGGGTTGATGCATGTTAGTATCAATCTCTCAGAGAGACTGTTTTAAGAGACTTACTTTCATGCAAATTTATATATTTTTCTTTCAACTAATTAGACGGAAAGGCCTGCAGCTGAACAATTTATGTGTTGTCTCAAGCATTCTTATGTTACCTCGGATTCTTGATGTTGAAATGATGTACGATGTCTGTGTTGAAAGGCATGACCGTGACTGTTTTTCCCATAAGACAATGTAGACTCCAGTCTGTCCTGTTCCTCAAAGGGAGTTACTATGCCAGCACTGAGGGAAAGAATTAAGAAATCACCTATTTGCCCCTGCACCGGATATTGAATCGGCACATCCCAATCGCGCTGAACATCAAAGCATCCTTATCTTTAAGGCAGGGAGTGGAACCTTGAGTCTGAGAGAGGGAAGATGAGGGATTGATTGTCAGAGGCTTCTCAGCCTTTTGATTAGATGCCACTTGTACACTGTGCCTGGCCTTGATGACTTAACCAATTAGCCGTGACAGAAAATCATTTGACACGTTCCTGATCTGTAGCCTTAAAGGACTGCCAAAAGTTGAAACAACTCTGATGTATGTATATTTTATTACCACACAACCTGTCATGATTTTTGGCAAAGCCGTTTCAGACAGTTCACCTTGATGTTTGGTGACGCTGTAGCTTCTTTTCACCCCGTCAGCTCGTTACGGTGTGCAGATGCAGAACGCAGACACGGGAGATGAGATGAGGTTTACAATGGTTGATGGTGGTGGAGGGCTGGGGGGGTGAGCAGCGATGGTGAGTGGCGTGGGCAGGATGGAATGGCAGACGAGGAATGGTCCTCAAGGAAAAATAGATTGCACAGACAAAGAATGGGAACACAAAGAACTAGTCGTTTGAACTGGAAAAGTCTGAAGTATCTCTACCACTGGAGCGGAAACAACGCTCTGACGATGAGTGGAGGGAAAACCGGAGGAGATACACTGCTGAGTGGATGAGTTGATTAAAAGCAGGTGAGCTGTTGGCAACAAGGAGCATTTGTGCTGGTGGAGCTGGAACCCAGAGGAGAGGGAGAGACAGACACGTCCGTACCACTGACACACACAGGCACAGACCAGTAGGACGCACAGAAGGAGAGGGAAACACTGGAACACAAGTGAAGATACAGGGGTGAAGCAGAGGCCATAACACAACTTCAAAATTCTTGAAGTTTAACTTTGTTCAGACGTTGTAGTAGCCCTTTGAAATAATGGCAGTTATTAGCTATTGTTGCGCAGGGAGCCAATAAATGTGAGCTTGGTCACAACGCCTGTGGGGAATATTTGTCTTTGCTGAATCAGTGAGTGAACATGGCTGTTCTGTGGCTGACTATGATCCACTTTGACAGAATACAACACAGGGCTACAGTCCCCTTACCATAGCATCAGAGAGCACTGGAGCCCGGGCAAGCAAAGTGGCAGGCAGGACCATGGGATGTAGTGTGACTCCCCTTCTGTTAAGCAGACGGTCTGGAAACATAGTCACATTACCTCAACTTGACTGAGGCCTATCCCCCGAGCCATGTGCTGCCACAAAACACCACAGGGTTGTGTCTCTGCCTGGCCCAATGCTGGGGGACATCTGTCAGCATTTGTTGCCGGCTACAGGAACAAAATTCGTCCCTGTGCCATGTAGGGAGCCCAGCTTGACTGTTAATATGCTTCAACCTGTACGCAGAGAGCTGAATGGGCTGTATGTGTGAATGTGTGAATGTGTGTGTGTGTGTGTGTGTGGGGGGGGGGGGGGGGGGCTTTGTCAGAGATAAAAATAGAAAGGCAGAATGCTAAAAAGTCTTAATATTAACTTTTTTAAACTACTTGCTTAATAACTCTGTTAGAGGTAATTGTAAAGTAAAGGTTAGTTAGGACATAAAAGTCCAAGTAGGGAACAGGTGGTTAGACCTGGCAGATGTTTAGGTATGAGAAAGTTCATGCAGGAGGTATACTGCTGAGTGGGCAAATTACCAAATTGAATGCAAAGCTATTTCAATGCTGACCATATTCTTGTATCAGCATTATTGAAGATTCCAATCTGTACTGTATGGAAGATGAATATTCAGCGATTGGAGGATGGAGAGGCCATTCACTAACGAGAGATAGAGAAAGAGTGAAAGTGGGAAATGAACTGAACCTTTTTATGGCCTGAAATCCCATTGCTATTTGAAAGTTTCTGCCCCCATCTAGATTAGTTCAGGCCCGGTGATTCAGAGCTTTGCCGAAATATAATCGGCAGGAAACAGAGCATGTCACAGCCTTTGCCAAGGAGGTGGAGTTCAGTACAGTCATACTTCTAATCGATTGGCTGCAAGGGCCACAGCAAGCACCTGCTCCTGTCATACCTGTTGTGTTTGGAATTTTCAGCATGTCTGTCTCAAATAAAGGTTAAAGAAGACAGTGGTGTCTCCCATGTATAGTTTTCAACACCTTTCTAAAATGAATATGCAACGTGATATAGATGTGAAGTGAAAACCTTTCTTTTCCTTATTACCAAGACTTATGAGGGAAGCCTGATGGAACAGTCTGGGATAGGTTGTGTCATTTTTAAAGTATTCAGACTAAATCTGAGCCTATTTGAGGTTGCAATTTAAATTACAAACTCCATGCCCCCAAATGTATACAATGAAATAGTAGTATGTAAACTGTATATTACTATTACACTGTATAAAGATATGCACATATATAAAATTATAAATTATGTAATTATATAAATACAAATAGTGCATGGTCAAACTGTAATGTGTGTATAACATAGTATATATATATATATATATATATATATATATATATATATATTTATTATATTTATACAGGGTGAGAGAGAGAGGTAGCCTAATGCTTGGCAGTCCAACCATATCCTATAACTGCATAGTTCCCAAAAAGCTTGATTTAAAATTCCATTAATCTGTACAAATCTTGTTGTGGTAAATAAAGAGCCACAACCCGGGCGATGCTTCCAACTGGTAAATATAGTGAGAACCTGCTCTGATGACACCTCTGAGAGCTGACAACTTGATCAGCCTGTCAGGCTGAAAATCCCATTAGACCTCACCAGTGTCGAGTGAGATGAAATAGAGAGGTGCTGGAGTTGTTTAGGGCCTGATACATAAAGTTCTCAAGGATGTGCCAAATGTCACAGGCTTTAGCAGTGACACTGATCCCAGTAAATCACTCCCCGCCCCCTGGACTGAGCAATATGGCTAAGAAGGCGAAAACACTCTTCATTTGTGCCATTCACTTGTGCTGTATGGTAACGTAAGTCTGGTTGTTTAGGTGAATTTCAGCTCATCTGGAAAACTGTATATATTTGTCATAAAAAATGAGGCCATCGTTTAGAATTCCAAAACTGCTCAAACATGGGGCTGCGTATGTGAAATCTTTCAGATCTTTCTGTGTTACATTATTCATGAACAGCACCATGCCAAATGTCTCTGACCATGACATGGGCAGGGGTAATAACCGCCCATTACACTTCTTACATAACCATTGATAATACGTTTCTACCCCTTGCCTTGTTCCGGTACTGTTCAGACTTTGAATAAACCTTCCAGCGTCACTGCCTGCTGCCATTGAGTGATTTTGATAAATGGCTTCATTACATGTCCTGCAGTTCAAGGGGAGCCGTGTTGCGGCAGCACAACACAACTGTTGTTTGTCCTTACAGCGTGTTTGTGAGGCTTGTACCTGGAGAGCCTTCAAGGCGGGCAGTTGGATTTCACTGACTGATTTCTAGCAGAGGAGGAAGCTGTAGTCTCGCCACTGTTTTCCCAGGTCTCTGGCAAATTGACTGTCTTGCAGAGAGATGGCTGGGGGCGGTGTACAATGCACTGTCAACAGTGAGTAATTATGTTGTTGAGGCTATAGGCAGGTCAGCCACCTCTGGCTCCCACGCCTAATCCAAGCATCTCTTGGGATTGATCAAATGTGCATGCAGCTGTGAATGTAACAGTTGTCGTCTTAATACTGTTTCCATTTGCGGCACACCAATAAAACAGCTACTTTGTGGAAAAAGAGACATTACCCCTCTGAAACTCCATAATACCTCAACGTCCATCATCAAAATATGTGCCATTGACAGTGTATTTAATACGCACAGGTTTTGATGTGGATAACCTTGAGGCTTAAGTCTTTCTTTAAAAATGTGTCGTTGTTTCTTTCAGAACTCCTTCCCGTTGTTCTTTTATACATTTTGCAGACAGCATACTTTAGAAACAGCCCATAGGGGATCCTCAGAGCCCGGGGGCTCAGTTTGGTTGGCAACAAATCCTACCCTGCGCTCCGTGGTATCTAACCAATGGTTACTCGGAGCCCCAGTCCTTCATGGGTCCTGCCAGGTCTGTGGATGTGCAAGATGGGTTGGAATCGGCCGTTAATGTCTCAGACAGTCCCTCAAGCCCCACACAATTTCAAGACCTCACGTCCACTATCGCTCTCTCTGCTGATTCTACAACTGCTGGCAGGTGTATAAGTGTGTGTTTGTGTGACTGTGCATGTGTGCATGTGTGGCAGTGAGTGTGTGGAATCTTAAAACACCATCATTCCTAGTTAATTTGAGACTCCCACTTTGTCCATTAGTTCAGGCCAAACCCTTCTACTTTATACATCTGAACATGTGTAGATTGTCTGCTTTGGGCAAAAACAATGAGCAATTAGATACTGTGCGAGGCGACCCAGTCAAGTAATGAATGTGAAAGTTATAATATATGCTAAGCATTGTTAAGCATTTATCCAGAGGTATCAAAGTGTCTAAGACACAACATGTGTTTATACCAGACTGAATCCCGTTTAAAAGCGTAAACAGTCTCATAGCAGACTCACTGCATCCGCCACACAAAATGTGAACCAAAAGTACACTTTCCTTCATTTTGAAACACTGGAGATGGACTTTTAGTAAACAAACCTTAAGATAGTTCTGCCAGTGTTTCAGTCTGCTCTTAGTTCAATCTACTGCTTGGCATTTTCAAAGGGCAGAGAATAGGTCTTGTTTACAATCCAGTTTTTCCAGGTTCCACACTGCGGCTCAAGAGGGGATGCAGGGCAAAAACACAAGTATGCTATTGCACAAACATGAAGAAACACACACACACACACACACACACACACACACACATATATATAGAGAGAGAGAGAGAGAGAGAGAGAGAGAGAGAGAGAGAGAGAGAGAGAGAGAGAGAGAGAGAGAGAGAGAGAGAGAGAGAGAGAGAGAGAGAGAGAGAGAGAGAGAGAGAGAAAGACAGATTGATTGTTTATATATACATACATTTACAGTATGTATGTATATATATTATATGTATATATCTGGCTTGGGCTTGACTTCATAGATGGATCTTATCAAACTCGCATGGGTGGAGGGAAGGGGATGGGGTGCAGGGATTCAATAAGCTAGTTGAAATGAATAATTCAGCACAGCAGATCTTTGTTCTGCATGTAATTCATGTTTCTCAGGCTGAGGGTTCAGTCAATTACATTTGCATTCTAAAGAGGTATTTTTTCCCTGCCTCTCATATTCCTTAATGGATAATTGTTTAACTTATTCACCCCTTCACGATTGAAATTAGTTCAGATTCCTAACACTGGGAAATCGTTGACTGCAAATGTTCAACATTTTGACATATATATGTTTGTATACTATATTGTCCTCCATTATGTGTTAGTCTGATACATGCGTGTTTGTTTGCGTGTGTGCTTGCAAGCTGTCACAAAGATGCAATTGTATTCAAGAGGAACAGAGAAAATGAGGACATTCACTGTTCCATGAGTATCTCACCCAACAAAGGGTAGTCTTTAACTGGGACCAGACTTGTAGGCCCAACGAAGTAATACGCATGTGTCCTTGCTTCCACCGCACCATTCAGGATTTATAGGGATTTATAGAGCGCCTTCATCAATCAGCATGGGGTTTGTGTACCTCAGGTCTTGACAAACCCTCCCATAACACAACACCACAACATGTGATAAATATGTACAATACTATTGTGTCTGTTTTACCTGCACTTACATTTAAATTAACAATTCCAGAGACAGCAAATAAACAAACAACAAAGAATGTGTGAGACAAAAGGAGCAAAAAGGGCTGTGACTTTATATCACAATAGGATGTTGCTACTGAATTTGAAACTAGGCTGCTAATTTTAAAATGTTCCAAAAGTCATTGCAGGACTGGGCAGAAATGTAACGCTCACTAATACAGAGCACTCTAGCACCATCTACTGGATTATGCAATGTTGTTCACTGGTCCTTGAATTCTAAAATATTGTTACAATCCGTTGCTTTTTTATAGTAGTAAGTTAAAGAACTACTTAATTCCTGATAATGCTTTTTTCAGAATTACTATTGACATTCATGACAGACCCTTTGGCTAGAGTTGAAATATGTGAATAAAATAGTAAAGCAAAGGCTATGTGAGCTACAATATTTTATTTCTAATATACAATTTATATACGAACATAATATTTTTTAAATAGCAGACTTTTTGATAATTAAGGTGAACGCTGGATTTCAAACTAGTGCTTCATAGTTCTGAAATAAACTGACAGTGGATGAAATTAACTGTTCTTAGCAAAGCTAAGTAATTTGCTACAAAGAAGTGAGTTATTCTAAGGTATGATCATCATCTGTGTTCCTATAATAAAGCCTGCTATCCCCTGCTGTTGTTAATTCCCAAATGTCCAATACATATACATATCTAACATTGATATTTAGAAATTGTCAATATCTTAATCAGACATTCAACCTACAGCTCAGCCTGCACCAGAAACTTGGCGCCAATGAAATAGCAGGATGGCTGTCACTTATGAATTTATTAGCTTGAAGTGGCTCGTCTCTGTATGCGTTTAATCTTTTTTTAAGATAGTGTTCAAGAGCATAGAAAAGCTTTATACAAATCTAGATGATATAGAATAAAGAGGGCCAGGGTGGCTTTGAGAAATAATTATGAAACAAATCCGTGTACATATGTGACAAAGAGATCTGAACTGTTCTAACTCTCCTGTGTTAAAGTGCTTTTGTCGTGTTATAACTATTGTTGACAATAATTTGATTGTCTATGTGCTCATCGTGTTTTTCCTGGTGAAGAAGCAGTCCAGTAATCGGGCAATAATGTTTGATTTAAATTAGTGCATCGTCGTCTCTATAGCGGAAAATCACTTATTTTAGATAGCCTACATGTTATTTTACATTGAGAGAATTTTAAATTGTCAGCACAGTCCAAGCAGTATCTATTAGGGTAGAATAATCCACAGACAATCTCTGATTAAACTGTTTTCATTTCCCAGAAGCCTCAGGCAAACTGTGCCAAGGTCCTTCTTTCCGCAATACATCATTTTCATATCAGCGCAATCTAATACCCAATACAATTGCCTTCCGTGGACGTTAGAGATTATCTCCATTTAGATGAGGACAGGAATTTAATTAGCTGAAAAAATATGAAATGGAATAATATTCTTTCTCAGTATCAGTTTTTCCCAGTAGAAAAATAAATAAAATGAATTTAAAACCAATGTATGTCCACATGACGTTATTTTATTTACCAAAACAGACTTTGCGAAAAAATGGCGCGATATCACAAAAAACAGATGCAAACTAATTTAGCAATTCTTGAATCACCAATTCCATTTTCGAATTTATAAACTGATCACCAGGCAAAAAATATGCGATCAGCATCTTGAAACTGGCCTAGGCCTACAAATCAAAGTCTATGATGAGTCTAGAGCCCATTGAACGTAATTTAAAATTATCACATGTGTAATGTGTAACTGTAGCATTCCTGTCTGCATCAACTCATTGGAATAAATTTCGTTATAGGTGATTTAACCGCCTGTAATTCAAGGTATATCACAGAGCAACTGAAAGACAAAGGTATTCACTCCATTGCCCCCATAGGAATGAAGAACTGACAGGAAATAACAGATCCCTGTGACCAGATTGTGTTATTCTTCAGTTCCAAGAATGTACTTTTAGCAAATGTCACAGAGTGAGCCTCCTACTCCACCTCTTTTACGGTATACATAACTGTTGTGCAATCTCGCTTTGCCTGTGAAATATTGGATGTTTCATCTTTCTTTTTTTACACTGACACTGGTTTAACGCGTTAAGAGTTAGACAACCGAAACTGAAAAAGAGGAAGTGATATTCTATTCTGTTTTTATATATATATATATATATATCCTGAAATAGCATTACCTTATAGCTATGCACACAGCCAACCAACGTGCTGCTCTTGCCTGCAATCTCTCAGTACCGAGAAAGAGCGAGATGACCATGAAATGACGCTGTTTTCGTGGACATGGTAGACAAGCCCCACGAATAAAATTCTCGTCAAGAGTTGACGTAGGGGAAGTCAAGCATTCTTTCTTCTCTTTACCGGTGTGAGGTCGGGGCCTGAATTAACGTTATACTTAATTTTTAGATACCACGACACTAGCTTCCTTTCAATATTCTTTATTTTATTTCTCATCGTAGGATACAAAAACATAAACACATCTGAAGTTCCTTTTTAAAGGTATGATTGTTCAGTTAAATTTAAGTGATTGGCTACCGTAATGATTCTGACTAAAGTTAAAGATGGTTTTGCCGAGCTATGTCAGGCTAACAGTGCCAGCAATATCATGCTTTTTTAACTTAATCTAGATGGCTAACTTTAGTGGATAACATATATTGCAGTCTATGGTCTTTCTGTTAACTACTGCTATTTAAACCGGCTAATTTAAGCGCTTGCTAGCTACCGAGAATATATCTAGCTAACTATGTGTCGGTAAGTGGTCGTTTCATGTGCCCAGCTAGTTAGCTGCTAACTTTAGCAACGCGTTTCTGTTAGATGGCTAATTACTCTACCCCCCAACAGCTGATATTGGCTAGCTTCGTACATTATCTAGGAGCTGTTTAATTCCGACTGGCTAATAACAAATCTTAGCTAGCTTGCTAATACCAATTAAACAGTAGCTAGCTAACGTCACGGTAATACCATAGGCGACGATTTATTGGTAATTAATAAAACCGAACCGGTTATTGCTTCACTCATCAATATCCAGTACTACGAAAAACAGTATTTTAAACCTAACGATACTCTGCCAACGTTAACTATTTGTTAACGGTTAGCTAACGCTTCGCCGGTAAGCTAACACTAGTAGCTTAATGATTGTTAGCTTGAATGATACGATAGCTAGCTGTTGAGAATGCTGCATGGCTAGTAGGTGAACGTGCTAGCTCAATAATGGAAACAGGAAAGCCAACGAACTATGTAATGCTACCATCATTTTATGGATTTATCATGGGTATCATGGAGGACTATTGTGAATGTTTGAAGTTGCTATTTTTGTCCAATAATTTGCTAAATGTGCATGTGTAACGCAAAATGTACGTTACGTGGGCAATTTGTTCTTTTGTTTGGCTAGATTGCCAGCTATTTTGATGGGCCAAAGTTAATCGCATGTCATTGCTTTATTCTGAATAGGTCGTTTTTGCCAACTCCACCTAGTGAATATTATTCTTTTCGGATATTCATCGTTGTCAAGCCGCCAAAGTGGAGAGTGTGATTGCAGAAGGGGGCGCTTCTCGTTTCAGGTGACTCATAACATTATAAATTATTACCCAGTATCGCTTTTATTCTAAGCCCACCATAATAAAATATCCACAATCTAATAACACGCACCTCTTCTGTACAACAGTGCTTCTTCGGGAGGAGGAGGAGGTCGGGGTGCATCCCAGCACCATCCCAAGACGGTCGGCAACAGGTACATTCATTTTCAAACTATTAAGCCTATGATTTCTGTCCCCTCCGTATTTTCTATTGTCAGCAGATGCACTATTTGTGGTTTACGTCGCACATAACGCGTCCTTTTTAACACAATGTGAATGATCTTGTATGGCAATCACAGCATTGATTTTGTTTTGATTATAGCGAGTTCCTGGGGAAAGCCCCAGGATCTAGCGTTCAGAATCAGAAATGGGTACCTTCACGAAGCACTAGACGAGATGGCAACTCCTCCAATGAAAAAGAACGACATGATGCACTTTTCAGAAAAGTGAGAGGGTATGTTTCCATGGAAAAGAAGAAAGAACATACTGGTCACACTTCTTTCCTGTGGGCCAATTTAGCTGATACTTTTGAAATTGTTATAAACACTTTGCCTCTTAGATTGGTGTCAGAGGTATACTTGTTTTCATCTCTTATTTATCCTCTCTTTCCATAGCATACTCAACAAACTGACCCCTGAAAAGTTTGACAAGTTATGCCTTGAGCTCCTGAATGTGGGCGTAGATTCAAAACTCGTCCTTAAAGGAATCATCTTGTTGGTAAATAATTATTTAATATCTATATATGAATATCATAATTTATATAATATTTTTTACTTAAATTAGACAATTTGAATGAGAATGTAATGTTTTTTCCCTCCTTCAGATTGTTGACAAAGCCCTTGAAGAGCCTAAGTATAGCTCGCTATATGCTCAGCTATGTCTTCGCTTGGCCGAGGATGCACCAAACTTTGACGGCCCCTCACTGGATATTCAAACGCCACAAAAGCAGAGCACTGTAAGCCCTCTCTTTATTAACTTGTATGGAAGAGGCATTGGTGACCGGATGTACAGTCTTTCGCACACTTGCTTTTTTTCTGCCTTGATTTTAAAATGTGAGCTTTTTACAGACATTCAGGAGACTTCTGATTTCCAAGCTTCAAGATGAATTTGAGAATCGTGCCAGAAATGTTGAAAGTAAGTGAACTTATTAGTGTATTTGACTATATGTTTCTAAATTGATTTGATCTGCTGTATTCTGACCTTTTTACTCTTCTGCACAGTCTATGACAAACATGACAACCCTCTCTCCTCTGAGGAGGAGGAGCAGCGTAACATTGCCAAGATCAAGATGCTGGGCAACATCAAATTTATTGGGGAACTTGGAAAGCTTGATCTTATCCATGAGTCTATCCTTCATAAATGCATCAAAACAGTAAGTTTGACAAGGGAACTTATTTTGAACCATAAGTGCATAAGATTTAGGAGTTATTCATACTTCTGTTAAAAACTTGCCGCAAACACAAGCTCAGAAAAACATTAATTGCAATTTTGAGTTTTCCCTTAATGTTCTCTGTTTGTTTAAGCTATTGGAAAAGAAGAAGAGAGTCCAACTTAAGGATATGGGGGAGGATTTGGAGTGCCTCTGTCAGATAATGAGAACAGTGGGGCCTAGGCTAGATCACTCAAAAGCTAAGGTGAGCACTTCTAATGTGCCGTGTCCACTGAGCACGCTCAGACGAATGAGTCACTGGTAATGGACACCTCCACTTGAAATTCCATTTGTTCCTTTCTACTATGAATCATTCATTTGTCTCTCCACAGTCTTTAATGGATCAGTACTTTGGCCGTATGCGATCCTTAATGAACAACAAGGACTTGCCTGCAAGGATTCGTTTCCTGCTGCAGGATACAGTGGAGTTGCGAGACAACACTTGGGTGCCTCGCAAAGCTTTTATTGATAACGGACCAAAGACGATTAACCAGATTCGTCAAGATGCAGTAAAGGTCAGTTTACTGGTACCTTTTTATATTTGCTATAAATAGTAAGAAGCAGACTGGATTGGCAAAACAGATTTTAAATTGAGTCCTACCTCTGTATATCTGTAACAGTAATTACCCCACTTGGATGGTTAACTTATTTCTGTGTTTTGCAGGATTTGGGTGTTTTTATTCCTGCAAACCAGAGCATGAGGTCTGATTTCTTTCCGGACGGCTCCTTCATGCCATCCAGGATCAAACTGGACCGGGAACCTCACGGGGGGTTTTCTGATGTGTTTGGGCTAATGCCAGGTAAATCGACTAACCAAGAACATAACATAAATTGAAGGCAGATGAGTTTGGACCGCTGTTTTTTGTCAAATTGTCACCCTGTCTCCTTTCATTAAAAGGGTCAAATGTCTCAAAGCTTAGTAGAACAAAGGCTGCTGTTTAGCTCATTAATCTTATCATTCACTTTGCTAGGGTGGTTTTGACTCAAGCTTTTGCGTTATCTAACCATGCTTTTTTGCTGTGTCCCTTGTTCAGTAGGGAGTGGGATTGGTACTGGCCCAGGGGTGATTCAGGACCGCTACTCCCCAACCATGGGCCGGCACCGCACAAACCCGCTCTTCAACGGCCACAGTGGACATACTGCCCCGGCCCCTCAGTCTCAGTTTGACATGGGCAGTAAGCCATTCATCAAGTCCACCCAGGTCAATATGGCTTCATAGCAGTGGATCCCTGAAGACATTGACATGACTCAATTCAGCATTTGGCTAATTAATTGTATTTCATTTGCAGGGGCAGAATCCTGTTTTCCAGAACCAGAATCACTCAGTGCAACCAACGACTCAGCCCAAGGACATGACCCAGCGTTTCATCAAGAAAGGGCAGCTTAATGTTGATGAGGTAGAAATCCTTTGCTGTTTTACACTTGACTTTATCTTAAAATAAATCACTGTGCTATACCCTGTACAAAAAAATTCACCTCCTACTATGTTTGAATGTGTTCCTCCAGATCAGCCTGAGGCCGGCACAGTCATTCCTCCTGAACAAAAACCAGGTGCCAAAGGTGCAGCCACAGACACCAGCCATGATTCCTCCAAGCGCTCAGCCTCCACGCACTCAAACGCCACCACTGGGACAGGTAAAGCTAAAGCCATGTGCCTCCATGTCTTTTCTAATGTGCCTCAAATCAGTCCCAGTTTACCCATTAGTCGTAATGCTGTCTGCTGGGTCTTTGATTAGTCTCCTCAGCTGGGCCTGAAAGCCAATCCGCCCCCCATTCAGGAAAAACCAGTGAAGACAAACAAGAAACCGCCTCCTGCAAAGGAAGAGCTGCTGAAGATTACTGTAAGCCCCTCTCCTTAACACTGTCATTTCATTTGACTCTCTAACCACAGAAATATGGCACTCAAGCTCAGTTTTAATACCACTTGTTTGTTCCAGGAGACGACGATGACCGACTACCTGAGCAGCAAGAACGTGGATGAGGCGGTGGGCAGCGTGCGGGAGATGAAGCCTCCTAAGCACTTCTTGCCCGAGATGTTGAGCAAAATCATTGTCTGTTCTCTGGATCGCCCTGACGAAGACAAGGAGCACGCCAGCACCCTGATCCACACGCTGCGCACCGAAGGACTCATCACTGGAGAGAACTTCATGCAGGTCAGTCAACCATAGGACTGGATAGAGATAGGAGTTGTACCTGAAAAATACTGTGCACACAAGGTGCATGCATGAATATGGCTTTTCAAATGTGAACATCTTTTGAATGCACATGATATGGTTGGCCTCAGACTCATGGGAGTCTTCATCTGACGAGAAATGTGTTTATATTTGTAAGGTAAACTTGTACGTTGAATAGCTGGAAGTATGGCTGGGGAATATAGCCTAAAAAAAGTTAGCGGTTATCAGATATGCTAAATGTTAAACCTCGAAAGAGAAGAGACCATTAGCTGATTTGGCAAGACTTCATCAGTGCTACCATGTAGAACGTTGTAGAACCTCCCGGCAAAAGTACATGCAGTATCTGACAATCTCCCTTGGTTAACTTACGTTTCTCTGTTTGTTGAGTTAACTTTAGGGTGTGTGTTTTTTTTAAGATGCTTACGATAGCCGTTTCTATTTTTGGCAATGGTGTTTTGAGTCCATGCATTTGGTTGTGTAATCACATTGCTAGCGTAGTTCACCTCTAGTGTCAGCCTACGACAAGTTAACAGTAAGTGGCTGGACACAGTTGCCAGTCAAAAGCACTGATCGCAAAAACATCTGCGTGATTTGCGTGTGAAAGTGATTCAGCTAGTCAGCTTGTTTGAACAGGTGATCTAACAGCGTTTTTTGTCTCTTGTCCACTAGTTCCACAGGTATTTTTGAATTTCATGAGGCTTCTCTGTCCCCGTGAAATTCCATAACTGCCTTTGTTAGAAGCAATTAGCCGATTTGTATTGTAAAGATTTGAAGAGTTTTAACATTTCGGAAGCGGTGATTGTTAAAAACAATATATTTAGTATAGTCCATATATTTTTATTGAAGATTTAAAATAAAAAATTTTTTAAAGTACAAGCTAGACTTGCAGTATATTTGCCAGCAACATGCACTAAAATCCATAATGCCGTTTTTTATATTCTCATTGGGGAGAACCAAGTAAGCTTGCTAAATACAGCCCTATCATTTCCCCACGCCAGGCGTTCCTCAGCGTTTTGGACCAGTGTCCCAAGATCGAGTCGGACATCCCACTGGTCAAGTCCTACCTGGCCCAGTTTGTGGCTCGGGCCATCATGGCTGAGCTGGTGAGCGTGGACGAACTGGCCCACCCGCTGGAGAACGGCACCCACTTCCCCCTGTTCCTGCTCTGCCTGCAGCAGACGGCCAAGCTGAAGGACCGCGAGTGGCTCACCGACCTCTTCCAGCAGAGCAAGGTCAACATGCAGAAGATGCTACCAGGTACACACACTATTCCTACTCCCGGGTCTAGAAGTATTGTTCCTAGTACTGACCAATACTTAAGTTTCAGAAGAAACTGGATTTATCAAACTCTTGGGTGTGCCCATTCAAACCAATTATGCAATTTGTTGACATCGGTTTGGATGTTGCCATAACTGGTTGGATACTAACTCTGTACACATTGACTTTTCTGACTCCCTGCAGAAATGGACCAAAACAAGGACCGAATGCTGGAGATTCTGGAGGGCAAAGGGCTGAGTTTCCTTTTCCCGCTGCTGAAGCTGGAGAAGGAGCTGCTGAAGCAGATCAGAGCCGACCCCTCCCCTCAGTCCATCTACAAGTGGATCAAAGACAATATCTCCCCCAAGCTGCACACCGACCAAGGCTTTGTCAACATCCTTATGACCAGGTAGTTTGAGCCTCTAAGCTGCTATTCTGGCCATCTTTGCAGCAGGACTGATAACCCCATTATTTGAGTTACTTTTGTCTCCAAACCAAACTCTGTATTAAGTTATAAATGTAACCTGCACGTCGTCTTAACTCACTACCTCGTTGTTCCTCGATCCAGCTTCTTGCAGTACATTGACCAGGAGGTGTACGCCAGCGAGGACGATGAGGATCAGTTGTCTTCTCCCACTAAAGAACAGCTGGACCAGGAGAAGCAGCTGCTGCTGGCCTTCAAGCCCGTCATGCAGAAGTTCCTGCACGACCACATCCAGCTGCAAGTCAGCGCCCTCTACGCTCTCCACGTCCACTGCTACGCAAAGGCTTTCCCTAAAGGTAGCTGTCACAGCAGCAGCCTGTGCCCCCTGTGTATCGTTAGCGCAGTGGCTTAATGGCTGTGAAGGTCTTCTGATCCACTGGTTTCTTTCTCTCCCGGACATTAGGCATGCTCCTGCGCTACTTTGTCAACTTTTACGATATGGAAATCATTGAAGAAGAAGCCTTCCTTGCATGGAAAGAAGATATTATTCAAGAGTTCCCTGGGAAGGGGAAGGCATTGTTCCAGGTAGTTTAATTTCCCATCACTGATTTGCACACACAGCCCTTGCCTTTCTGCTCTTTTATTTATTTATTTTTTCGTCTCTTTTAAGGATGCTACCTCACTTTGGGTTATAGATCAAATGTCTGCATCTTTGTTAATTTGAAATGGGTTTATCTTGTTGTGTGTCCAAGTCCTGAATGGCACTATTTGTCCATTGCGACAATATATTGTGGAGCCTTGTGTGAGTGGTGACAATGTGTGCTCCTGTGCAGGTGAACCAATGGCTGACCTGGCTGGAGACTGCTGAGGAGGAAGAGTCTGAGGAGGAAGCTGACTGAAGAGCCGGCCAAAGCCTTACGGTGCCAAGACCCAGTTGAGATGATCCTGCTTCTGCCCCTCCCCTCCCTTTGTCTCCTCCTTCCTGTTCCTGACCCTGCCTAACCCTTCTCTCATCATTATGATATGCATATTCTAACCACTGCAACAATTCACTACGCCATATGGTTTATTTGTTTTCCATGTAAAGCCAATGCATGTTTATTATTTTCCCTGTTTTTTTCTGCTCTAGATCTAGCTCCGTCTAGATGAGTTTTAGATAAACGGCATTCGCGGCTTTGAATCGGACTGTATCATCAACAATGTATTGCAAAGGGCCTTTCGTCTTCGGCGTTTTGTGGCAACAGATTAGCAACACTGTAGAGCGATGCACTTTGCTCAACACCACCCGCGAGTCGTTGCAATATACCTCGTCACTCATCCTATGATTGTTACAAAGATTCCTTAACTGTAATCATTGGTATCCAGAACATGAAGAGCATAGTTGTTGCTTGTGTCTCTACCTCCTTGTTATGGGTGTCATGTGCTAGAGTTGAATTGCTTCCATGTCCCATTTCAAATGGCTGCGCAGAGAAGAGTGTTGACTGCTGCACAAGTCTGTAATAAATGAAAAACCTGGTTTACTTGCACAGCATACCCTGATTGTAAGAATTCAAATTCAGCCCTTTTTAAGATGCTTTTTGTGGATGTATGAAAATGTATTCTGAAGGGAGAAGTGGAATGATGCAGCCTCGTTAATTTATCAACTCTTGTCGCTGTGTACTTCCCCTGTATCTGTCGAACTTTGTAATACTTGAATTCCTCATTGCAGCATGTTCAGGCGGCTACTATTTTGGTCTGCTCTGTTACAATTTTCAAGCCATGCTGAAAAGTCACTGAATTTTTTTAACCTGTATTTTAATTGGTGAATAAAAATAAAGCGAGAACTGAATTGTTTGTTACATTTCACCTTATCCCCTCGTGTAGAAATTTCAAGCCTGCTTGCCATATTTGTCTAACATAGATATTTATTGATTAGTTTTATCATGATAAAAATAATTTTCCAACCTTTACATGATCTGATAAAATCACGAGGTATAATCTGTACAATGAAAGTTTCTATTTAAGAGTGTTACTGTAAGTGCAAAGAAGGTTCAGTGTACCACTATTGCATAACTTTCAAAATAAAGATGAAATACTGCATTCAAGTCTGCTTATACTGAGTGCTTCTTGTCTATAGCTCAAGAGTGGTCAAGTCCCTGTGTTCTGTCATCGTTAGAAGTATGACAATATGTAATTTCCACATAGTTTAGGGGGTGTTCATTTACCCTTAAGCTCACTTTGGCATGAATGAGTATGCTTTTGCCTAGAGGCAATGTTTGTTGTTTTGGCTCGCTCTGCTTGTCATTTTTGTTCTGGGAACTTTTCAGTCATAACCCCACAATGTTGATTTAAGTTGTAATTTATGATGTTGACGTGAATCAAGTTTCTTTTCATTATCGTGCTGAATTGGGATATGTGCTGGTTTGATCCATTGGTAGGAATTGTATTTCCTAAATAAATGTAACTTGACTAAGTCTTTTAAGAATGCAGCCATAGAGCGGTGTCAACAGGCTTTCTTGTAAATGTCTAAGTGTGAGGGGAGATAATGGGCTTCTCAGAAGAAGCTGTGAGGGGAGTGTTATCACAGCATCCTGTTCCCTGCTAAATAGGGCAATGGATACATTCTTGATATGTGTGGGCTGTATATTCATTCCAAGGTCCAAGTCTGCTTCTTTTTTTTAAAGCATTCACACTAAGATGCAGGTTCCTGCATAGGCCGCATAAGTTCCTCACTCAAAAACAGGAAAATAAAATGTTCACAAAAAACGATTTCACCACATGGCATAGCAACCATGAGGACACAGTGTTACTGGCAGGGCAAAAGGGGCGGGGGCTCAGGGCTGCTATTTTTGGATCAGTGTGTGTGCCTGTGAGCATGTTCTGTCAGTTCAAACTTGGAAAATGTCAGCTATGTTCACTACATGTTTTACAACTCATACCACCATTGCGATGAAGACCTTAGAATTATGTTGGCTCATTAATCTCCGACGTGTTACTTCAGGAATGATAAAAGAGTCAACAACATCTCACTGTTTTTACCCAGAAAAAACTTTGAGCTGTACTGTATCATACCATGTTCAATTTCTAAGAAACACAATTTAACATAATCAGTTTGTTTGAGCTCAATGTTTATGAAGGCGGTTCTGTTCTCGCCAATCCTGGCTCACACCTTGCCATCTGGGTGGCTGTGGGTTGAAAGCAGGCTCTGGGGATTTCAGGAACAGTCTGCTCAGCTGCCTGTGGAAGTCCCTTTCTGCAGACTACCCCATCACCATGGCAGAATCGTGGCATATATATATATATATGTACACCAGTATCAAGCCAGAGTACCAAGCGTACTAGTACTGTCACCTAACATGTCCCAATGAACTTCTCACTGAAAGGAGAAACTCGATTCAGCATCACTACTCCTAGCTTAGAGGCTTGATAAATATGCGCCCTGGCCTGCAAACATACACAGACGGGTTCTAATCAAACGCTTGCATGACAGTGCCGTCTATGATTATTTTCTGCAGAGCCTCTCTGAACCGCGCTGAGGCCAGCCAAACAAATCAGACCAGTTTGTTGTTCACAAACAAGTTTGCTACATCCACCCCACCGTGGCATCTCCGGAACGGTGTCAAATGGCTCTCACCTTCTGGATTTGCGGTAACTCTATATATACATTTTTAACTGCACCACATAGGATCGCTGCCAAACTACCAAGCTGACCCAGTGGCTAGCCATGCATGGGAACCTTTTTAGCTGCTTGTTTGTTGTCCCATCTCACAGATGTTGTATTCCATCACAATGGACGTCACTAAAATGGGACCAAAACAATTGAATGTTTTTACAAAATTGAATTCTATTGCTTTCTGAAAACAAAAATGTCAAATAGAAAACGGATTTCTTTAATGTATTTTTTGTGTTTGTTTAATATTTACATACATTGTTACACCCATCATTAGGCCTGTGTGCTCCTGTTGTCGGTCTTCAAATGATCAGTTACAAAATGAGGCCTACAGCTTTTGGACAGTTTAAAACAACTTAATTTCCCAGCATCATCAACAACATAAGAACCATTATTGTGGATATATACCAAAAGTACATAAAAAAGGTACAGCATCGATGCGAAAGAACAGTTTGTCTCACAACAAAATAAACTAGGAAGGACACCCCACCATCATGGGCTACGTATCTAATTAATCATGTGCTTGGGACACAATTCAAAATCCAACAAAAAAGACTATAACCTGTTAATAGGAAGCTACAAAAATTCATTTCCAAGAGGACATTTCCCCAAGTAAGTCAAAGTCAAAAAGGGGAGGGCTTTGGTCCCTCAGTCGCTGTCGTCCTCAGAGCCACGGTTGGAGGCCTCTGCTTCGGAGCGCCGCGGGGACCCTTCGTTGGCCGAGCCGCCATTGGAGCCCTGCTCAGAGCCCCTGTCTGAGGCCGCGGCCGGCGAGCCCGCCCGCTCGTCTTCCGATCCTGACCGGCTCTTCTTGCTCTCGTTGTCCGACTGATCGGAATCGGACTGCTGCAGCGCTCTCCGTCTCTTGACGGGACGGTCGCTGCCCGAATCGTCGTCGCCTGAGCCTGCCGAGCGCTGGGGACTGCCTGCCTCGCTGCCGGACCGTTTGCGCTCTCCGTCCGAGTCGCTGTCCTCGGACTCGATGCGTTTCCTGGGGCTGGTGTCGTTGTCAGAGGCTGAGCCGCTGTCTCTGGGGTTTCTACAGGGAGCCGAGGGGCAGAGCTTTAGTGTCCCATAGATAAACCCTGATTTGACTCATTTTTGGTTGCTAAATGTTTTCCCCGATTTATACTCTTACCTCTCTTCTGCTATTTTCAGACCATCCTCATCGGAGGAGTCAGAAGACGATATGATGGCTTTGGACTTGATCTTTCCTTTGAGGGATGGTGGCATGCGCTCCTGCTGGTACTAGAAAATAAAACGGACATTACATGTCTGGACACCAAGCTGGGAATTCAAAAGAACATTTCAAGTGCAAGGAGGACGTCTTAGTCAACAGAAATGGACGGACCTTTTCCATCTTCTTGCGAGGCTGCTTGCGTTGCTTCTTGGGCCGAGATCCTCCCTCGCCGTCGTCACTATCGTCTCCTCCTTTAGTGGGTCTGAAACACAGGGAGAGAAGTCACTTTTATCAGGAAGCCCGGCGAGCCGAATCTTGCCTCGGCGCGGAACATGTACCACACATTCTCCGTGTCAGACTCACCTCTTCCTCCTCTTGCGTGACTTCTTTTCTCCGTCCTCGCCATCCTCCTGCTCACTGCCGCTGCCACCCTTCCTCTTTTTCTTCCTCCTCACTGGCAAGTCCTCGTCAGAGTCGTCGTTGACAAACTCGTCAAAGTCTCCTTTCTTACGCTGCAAACCCCCCAAAAAACATTTCCCTGAATGAATACCAGCTACTCTTGGCACCTGTGGGCCATAATTAAGGTGTAGGCATGATGGAAAGATTTTCACTGGACAAAACTACCACAGCCTCTGCGCTCCAATATCCTACGCTTACCCGTCCGCCTCCTTTCCTCTTTTCTTTGGTGGTCTCCTTCATTCCCTCAGCAAAGGAGAGCAGGTTCTTGGTCTTTTCCACGTACATGGCTCTCTGCTCCAGCAGCTTCTTCTGCTCCTCCACCTCCTTGTTGCGCCTGTCCTCCTATTGGGGCACACAGGTTCAACAGGGATCAGTTCTGAAGTGCTATGGAGGAGTGTTTTAGGGACGGCGGACCTCAAACCCAAACGAGCAGAAGCAAACCAAACCCACCTGCTCCTTCATCAACTGCTGCCGCAGGAAGTCCCTCTCCTGCTCCTGTTTGGCCCGCTGTTCCTTCTCCTCCTCGTCCTGCTTCCTGGCCCTCGCTACGTGATACTGGGCCTGGCTCAGCAAGTCCGAGCACTGCCTGTAATGGAACCACACACACACACAACTTACAACCAAGCCCAACCTCGACCTGTCCTCAGCAGAGCACAAAAACCTAGGGTCCATTCATTTTAAAACAATGCTTTATACATCTTAGGCTAGTTTACACCAATGTCCATTTCATTGCAACATTCTGGAGACCCCTCCACCAAAGTCCCTCACAGATCCAGGGAAAACATCTCCTATTCTGGAGGGAATTATGGGTTTAGGACTTCCACAGTTCGGACTGACCTGGCTTCACTGGAGGCGAGCGCGAGGTCGAACCTCATCTTATCTCCGGACTTAGCGAGGTAGCTGAAATACCTGAGAGATCACCAAAAAAGAAAAGAAGCAACGGATTCAACGGAGGACGAGGAGGAGACAGCCCAAAAGCCGAAGGGCGAGAGGGGGGTTTGAGGTGTGTACCGGTGTGCCAGCTCCAGCTCTTTGACGGCGCTGAGCACGGCCTTCAGGTTGCTCTTCTCGTCCTTCAGCACCAGGGTGGCCAGCCTCTGGAGGACCAGGGCCACGTTGAACATCAGTACCGTGTCACTGGGGGCCACGTGGCGTGCCTGCACAGACGGCACAGAACGGGCGCGCTCATCTCACGGCACGTCACACACACACACAGCTCACAAAGTGGCAGATCCAGGTTCCATTTGGCCTGATACCTGTTCTTCACCACCCACACCGACTGAGTGAGTTCTCATCTGACTAATCAAATCTTTTCATTGGGGTCTGTTAACAGTATGATACAGTTTTTAGACCTCAGACATATGTCACTCAATTCTCGGCTAACTTGCACCGCTTGCTGTTCTCTTTGGCGTCATAAGTCAGACACATAATTAGAGAATGATTTTACATCCCTTTTTAGTTAGATCAGGTAACGCAATCTGTATCACAGATACCTAATTCAACGATCGAGGTCAGCATCAACATCGACCGTTGTTATTATAACAACATCTTATAAAGAATATATATAATCTTTTTACCTTAAGAAGCATTTGTTTGCACTCCTGGAGCTTTCCGCACTTAAAGAGTGCCCGGGCAAGGTACAGCAGAACCTCTGTGTTTTGGTGCTTGTAGAACTTCTTCAGGCAGTTCTCATACTAAAAGAGCAGATTCCATTTACACGCAACAGTGTCAATCTAAACCTGGCTTGGTCTGGCCTCCAGTAATACGCAGTAATTATACAGTATGGGTGCAGATCCATACTATGGTGTGAAAAGTCCCCCTTACCATTTGCACGGCGCTAATGTACTGTTTCTGCTCCACGTAGATGTGGGCCAGGTTGAGCCAGACGTCGCTGATATCTGCCGTGGCCTCCCTCACCTGGGCAAAGACGTCGCGCGCCTCTCTGTAGTAGCCCTTATGGGCCAGGACGGCACCTGAGAAAAGACCAGTGGAACTCTTAGCAAAACACTAACCACAACGTACCACCAGCCAGCCTCTAGCACTCAGCCATATCACTCTAAAAGGCTATAAGGCTAACCGACCTATGCCATTGGCAGCGTAGAGGTTCTTGGAATCATTTCTCAGGACTTGTTTGTATATTGCCAGTGCTCTGTCCTGGTGCCTCTTTTCCTGGGGAGATAGAAAGATACAAACAGGATAATAACTGCATTACAACTTGTGTACTATTCAACACTCTTTAGTCAATCTCCAAACGGCCGCTTCCGGACGCTTCCGTACCTTCTCTCGGTCCCTGGTGGGCTGGTGCAGGGTCTGCAGCCACACGTTGCCCAGGGCTAGCATGGAGTAGGTGTCGTTCTGGGTGGACGGCTGCTTCAGGATGCGCTCAAACTTCTTCTGCCCGGGTCCCCACTCCTGCTTGGCCAAGTGAAGGTTACCAATCAACGACCAGGCGTCTGGGTGATCCTGGAAGAAAAGGAAATTCATTTAGGGTGTGGACTTATGACGGCTCGAGGCGCTAACTGCAGCGCAGGACATTGGACAGTTTAGAGTGAGGGGAGCCTAAACAAAGAGGCCAACACACGCACCTGGTTGATCTGCAGGGCTTCTTTGAACCAGTCAGAAGCTTCATAGAAGTTCCCTTTGTCGCGAGCCATTGCGCCGAGACGCAGGTAGCCTGGGGACAACAGGTGATAACCAGCACCGCTTAATAACTCACATTGGGACACATTGAATACCTCCGTAGCCTTTACCTCAGGATGGGTACTTTAAATAGGATGCTTACAGTCCACGTAGTTGGGATGCTCTCGCAGGATGTTCTTGTAGAGTTTCTCTGCCTCGTGGAACTCGCACATGGCCTCGTAGAGGCGGGCCAGGTTGTAGGAGGTGGTGACGGAGATGGCGTTGTAGTAGTGCTCGTCGTGCTCGCCTTCGGCTTTGGCCCGTTCAAGAGACGCGAGGAAGTATTTCTACACAGATAGAGAGGAAGGTCACGCCTTGAAAGTCAGGATTCACAATGCATTGCCTCGGTTCACAATAAAAAAGGATCACTGACACACGCTTGCCAATATACATGACTATTCTCATCATGCTTATTGACACATCATTTCCAAACATCCGTTTTTTTGCAATTGCTTCTTCGCAATTAAATAATTGTGCTTGAGATCCTGAATGTAATTACTGGTGGTGGACACTAGACTGCCAAACTAGTGTCTCCCTTTAGAGCAGCAAGCTAGCTGAAGGAGTCGCTACCTTGGCCTCTCCCAGGTTGCCCAGCCTGAAGTGCAGTGCCCCCAGGTTGTTGAGGATCTCCGGGGGCACGTCAGCCTGGACCTTCTCCTGCAGGATGCGGGTGGCTGTGCCGTAGGCGGACAGCGCTCCCTGGATGTCCGTCTGTTCCAGGATCTGAGCCAGCTCGATCCACGCCTCCACATCGTCTGGGTACTGCTCTGTCACTTTCTTCAAATGGCCCTGTAGTGTAGGAAAATAAAAGAATCCCATATAAAACCATTAATAAATATGTAGTGAACATGCCATGTAGTGAAGTGCGTTTAGGAGGACCACTTTAGGTGTGTACCTTGGCGATGTCTCTCTTGTCCTGGTCGTCTGAGGTAGCATAGAGAGAGCCCAGGATCTTCATGGTCTCATAGTTGTTGGGGTAGGCCTTCAGGACCTTCTCAAAGCACTGCGCTGCGTTCTCCTTATCCCTCCGGTACACATACATTTGGCCCAGGCCAAAGAAAGGCAGCACGAACGTTGAGGAGGCAAACTGAGTGGCCTGGTAGTAATACTGGAAAGCCTGGTCGTAGTCCTCCTGAACAGGCACAAAGAGTAGCAATTATGTGCCCGTCCAGATGAGGGAGCAAATACAATGCTGTCGACTAATGCCTGGCTCTTTTGTTCGTACCTGCACGTGAAAGGAGCGAGCCAACTGGTAGCAACTCTCCGCCTGCATGGCCTCCACCTCGGTGTTGTGGAAGGCGTGGAGAGCCAGGTGTTGGACCTTACTGTAGTCCTGGTGTCAAGAGAATACAGTGTGTGGTCAGTGCATAAGCATGCGCATTCAGTTCTTGTATTGTAATACTGAAGCATCATTGTAAATCATTCTCAGACCTGCTACACAAACAACTAGTTTCAAATCCATATTCTGGAGTGTAACGAGAGTATTGCATTTTTACGGGCCACTTAAAATCTTGTCATGTTGAAATAGCGCCCAGCATAAGACAGATCTCTTTTGATTGACATGTTCAAATGTGGGCTCATAGAAAACTGAGACACAATATGGTAGGAGGGGCTACGTAGCCAAGCTTGGGAGAACTAGATGAACACTGGATTTAAGTAGACAGCAGGTAAGAACCACCAAAATGCATACCTTTTTGAAGAAGAAGTGGTTGGCCAGGTGGTTGAGCACCATGGGGTTGCTGGGATCAATGGTGTAGGCACGCGATAGGAGCTGCACCCCGTTTTTGATGGAGTCGGGCTCCTTGCTGTTGAGCTCCAGAACGGCCAGGCCCACCAGGGCTCCCACGCATTTGGAGTTGAGCTCTAGGGCTCGGCTAAAGGCCAAACGGGCCTTCTCCAGCTTACTGAGTTTGACAAAGCAGTGGCCCATCCCAAGCCTCACCTCAGCTGAATGAGAAAGGGACAGTAGGATAGGTGAAGCAGGGAAACACAAGGATGTACTGGTTTCATTATTCATTAGAGTATGTCTGACGTATGATTGACGTATGGCTGTGACTTGCTTTTTACCTGGGCATCCAGGGTTGGTACGGAGGGCTTTCTTGTAGTAAGCCAGGGCTCCCCTGTAATCCTTTTTGTTGAACGAGATGCAAGCCTTACCTGGGGAATAATTAAATATTTTCTTTTAGAAAGCTATTTATGCTTCTTATGGAAGATCTCTCTCATTATGTATCATCCGAGGAACACAAACTCTTCAAAGCCAACTTGGTAACTAAATCTGTGTTGTAATGTCCTGAACATTGTACACTGAAAACGTGAACGTGAAAGTGCTTTTGCAACTCTTTTCTTACCCAGGAGAGCAGGGATGTTATTGGTGGACTGATTCAGGACAAAGTGGAACTGCGCATCAGCCTGGTCCATTTTGTCTCCCTCCAGCAGGCAGAAACAAGCTCTTCCCAACAAATGGTTCTAAATTGAACAAAAACGTGGATGCACCAATAATTTTACACTTATTTCATCTCATTTAAACATCACCATTGACTATTGAACAAGCATTTCCACTCACCTGGTCGTACATGATGATCTTGTCGGCCATGGTGTACAGCAGGGTGGCCTGCGTGATGAGCTCCTTCTTGGCATCTTTGTTCTTTTCTTTGCGGGCCTGCTGGACATAGTAGGCTGCCAGGGTGTCCAGACAGGTCATCTGGTCCTTCTCGTGATCTCTGTAGTCCAGGTTCCCATCAATACGGGCCGCCTCCAGCAGCTTCACAAAATCTTCAGTCTTGCCTTGTTTGTAGTACTCCAGCTACAACAAGAGTAGGTTGTGGGCCACAATCACAGATTTGAGGGTATACTATATTGATGTATGCCATGATTCAGCGTATTATGCTTGATTCACCTGTTATGATGGTAGATTTGGACAACTGAAATAAATCATTTGTAGTATTCAGTTTAAGTCAAAGTTACTTACCGCCAAAGCAATCCATATGTGGAGCTGTGTGTGCTCCTGCTTAAGAATACTGATAACTTCATCTCCTTCTGGCAACTGGTCAAAGTCCAGTTCAATAACCTAAACAGAGATTTAAAAAAGAGAGAGATGGCTAAAAATAATGACCAAATAACAAGCACATCAGAAATGATGTAATGCATTCTCTATGTAGTATGTAGGGTACACTCTTGTGTGAACGGATAGATTGTTTGCAGACAGTAACTAAAGAAAGGAAGTACTGTTAAGTGTCACTTTTCTTGACTTACGTTAAAAGTCACCTAACTTAAAATTACACCAATTACTGGCTATGCATGATTGACAACGATTATGGGTTTTAGCTGACTTACATACCAAGGACAACATCTATGGCTGACAGTAAATTACACTTAGTTAGTTAGCTAACGTCAGTTTCGTTAAAATACATACATTTACTTAACGTTAATGTAACCCTAGCGTTAGCTTGCAATCTACTCCGTAGCTAACGTATTTAGCTTCCAGATGAGTTACATTATTAATCCGAATTTAAGATTCACGATAGCTAGTTGTTTCTCACCTCGTCGGTGTCCCGTAAGGGGATTTCAATAGAACCCCGAGACATCCTGATTGTTTGAAATCTCCTCTTTTTAGTGTATAATTAAAACCTGCACAATAATTTCCCGTGGTTTGGTTGGGTCTCAGAGTTCTGCGGTTACTTCCGGTTTGGAATAACACATGGGTGTTGCACCAAATAGTGTTCGGGTAGTATCATTATTTGCAGCCAAAATGTTCTGGATCTTGCATTGAAATTGCTCAATACGCCTATGTTTGTGTTAATATTACCTTCAATAACTAACACAATTTAATGAAAATGTATTTTATTCTGTCTTAATGTTGAAATATCTACGTGTTTTAATGTTAGAGTACTGTTTCAATTAGTGTTATTTTTCTAAGAGAAAGCCTAAATTGTTTCTGCGTGATAGCTGTTTTTTAAGTAATCCACAACATTGTGCATAAGACTTGCCATTTAGTAGTACATCTCAATACGATCTGGAACAGTACAGGTATATCTAAATCCGGAGTTATTAATAGCCAGCTTATTTTTTTGAAGTATTGCTGTGATGATGGATGTCCTCAATGTTTAGCAGACTGTTCATTTGATATGTTAAACTGGTGAATGCTTATTCAAGTATCTATTAACTGCAACATTGTTGTAGGCCTAAACCTGGGCATCATTGTGGCTGAAGACAGGGGGGAGGGGTAGGGGTGTCAGCTGGTTTTGATGTTTAGCAGTGAATCATAAAAACAGGCAAAGCCAACGCTCACTCAAGAGCATCTTAAGAGCTTCCCCTGAAAACCTCATAGCAAACTGGTAAAAAGATATGTCTCATATAGAATTAAGTTAAATGTTCGGACTGGTTAAGATGCATGCAGATATTTTGCCTTTTACAGGTGCTTTACTGGTCAGCTTTCAGAGGAACGCACCTGAACATAAAGGTAAGTGTGCTGTATATTTTTTTATGATTTCTCATTTTGTATAAATAAACATGAAATTGCATCTAACCTGTAAAAAACATGGCCTAGTTCTGTTAATATAATTTTGTATCATTTGTTTGTATTGGTTTGCGGTTGATATATATATATATATACACACACATACATAGTGCATCCGGAAAGTATTCATACCCCTTCACTTTTTCCACATTTTATTATGTTACAGCCTAATTCCAAAATGGATTAAATAAAAAAAAAAATTACTCAACATTCTACACACAATACCGCATAATAAACAAAGTGAAAAAGTTTTAGAATTTTTTGCAAATGTATTAAAAATAAAAAAAATGTAATATCACATCTACATAAGTATACACACCCTTTACTCAATACTTTGTTGAAGCACCTTTGGCAGCAATTACAGCCTCAAGTCTTCTTGAGTATGATGCTACAAGCTTGCCACACCTATTTTGGGGCAGTTTCTTCAATTCTTCTTTGCAGATCGTCTCAAGCTCCATCAGGTTGGATGGGGAGCATCGGTGCACAGCCATTTTCAGATCTCTCCAAAGATGTTCAATCAGGTTCAAGTCTGGGCTCTGGCTGGGCCACTCAGGGACATTCACAGACTTGTCCCAAAGCCACTCCTTTGTTATCTTGGCTGTGTGCTTAGGGTCGTTGTCCTGTTGGAAGGTCAACCTTCGCCCCAGTCTGAGGTCCAGAACGCTCTGGAGCAGGTTTTCATCAAGGATCTCTGTACATTGCTGAATTCATCTTTCCCTTGATCCTGACTAGTCTCCCAGTTCCTGCCGCTGAAAAACACCCCCACAGCATGATGCTGCCACCACCATGCTTCACTGTAGGGATGGTATTGGCCAGGTGATGAGCAGTGCCTGGTTTCCTCCAGACATGACGCTTGGCATTCAGGCCAAAGAGTTCAATCTTGGTTTCATCAGACCAGAGAATTTTGTTTCTCATGGTCTGAGAGTCCTGTAGGTGCCTTTTGGCAAACTCCATGCGGGCTGTCATGTGCCTTTTACTGAGGAGTGGCTTCCGTCTGGCCACTCTACCATAAAGGCCTGATTGGTGGAGTGCTGCAGAGATGGTTGTCCTTCTGGAAGGTTCTCCCATCTCCACAGAGGAACACTGGAGCTCTGTCAGAGTGACCATCGGGTTCTTGGTCACCTCCCTGACCAAGGCCCTTCTCCCCCGATTGCTCAGTTTGGCCGGGCAGCCAGCTCTAGGAAGAGTCCTGGCGGTTCCAAACGTCTTCCATTTGCGAATGATGGAGACCACTGTGCTCGTTGGGACCTTCAATGCTGCAGAAATTTTTTTGTACCCTTCCCCAGATCTGTGCCTCGATACAATCCTGTCTCGGAGGTCTACAGACAATTCCTTGGACTTCATAACTTGGTTTGTGCTCTGACATGCACTGTCAACTGTGGGACCTTATATAAACAGGTGTGTGCCTTTCCAAATCATGTCCAATCAATTGAATTTACCACAGGTGGACTCCAATCAAGTTGTAGAAACATCTCAAGGAGGATCAGTGGAAACGGGATGCACCTGAGCTCAATTTTGAGTGTCACAGCAAAGGGTGTGAATACCTATGTACATGTGATATTTTATTTTTTTATTTTTAATACATTTGCAAAAAATTCAAAAAACCTTTTTTCACTTGGTCATTATGCGGTATTGTATGTAGAATGTTGAGAATTTTTTTTTATTTAATCCATTTTGGAATTAGGCTGTAACATAATAAAATGTGGAAAAAGTGAAGGGGTATGAATACATTCCGGATGCACTGTATATAAATGTATATACCTTTCCCTAATGTAGCCATTCAGAAGGGATCCAAGGTCATGCAATTTCAGTGATGTACCTGATTCTTAAGAAGTCTTCCGAGGCTGAAGTGTGCTTTGAACTCATTGACACAGCATGTTGTTACTCAATTATTTGATTTCTGACAACTATGTCATTGCATAATCAACACGTTGCATCATCTTGTCTTTATCTTTCTATCCAGAGTGGTGAGCAATGGCCTCGGGGGTGGCACCTCATGGAGTTCAGTTTGTTTCTGAAAAGCCACCAAATCCTAATGTCACAAATAGCCAGAGTGACACCAGCAACCGCCCCCGTTTAGTACCAGGGAACAGGAGAAGAGTACCTCCGCTGTCTAGAGACTCAGGAGTCAGTTCCATAGAACTCATTCAGTCACCTGATATCAGAGACAGTAAGCAATGGTGCCAGCTACCCTACTAATCACTCATGGTCCACTAAAATGGGTGAATAACATACTATGTTCATAGTACTCTAACACAAAGAATGATTTTTGTGCCCAAAACATTCTACCACTTCTCCTTAGCATGGGAATTAAACAGTAGGGAACCAGAATCTCCAGATGACATCACTATAGACAGACAGGAATACTCTGAAGAGGAGCTCCTCGATATCACGTTCGATGCCTGCAGTACAACCAGCAGAGGTGCAAAGCTATGCAACAAATCACAAAAACATTGTAATGATGCAATGCATTGAGATTGTGATTATAATGGTGAAATATATGTGGATTTTACTGCTCTTTTAAGGAGAGGTGTTGTCCTCCGCCATCATGGACTACCTGCAGACAATGACCAGCCAGAGCCCGAACCAGGACAGGCTGTCGGCTCTGCAGTGCTTGCTGGACCCGGACAGTCGCAACCCTCCTGTGAGCAGGGACACCTTCCATTCCACCATGAGGGGGTGGATCGCTCAGTGCTCCCAGGATGGGTGAGGAAGGATTCAGGATTACATGAAGTTTTCTCATTTCAGACAGTGTCACAGCATTTAAATGCAGATCTCGCGTGCAATATATTTTCAAGAATATTCAAGAAAAGTTATTTTTCTATTGTTGCATACTCTTTGTATGCATTTTTCGCTGTACAATTTAATATATTTTATATAGCCTCTATGAATCTGTTTCTAGCAATAGAAACTACCCGATTTCATGCTGTCATTCGAATAATACCAAAAGTTAATGTTTCCACGTATCTTTCAGCAATTATGGTGATGAAAATTGTGTTTCTATGACTGAGGCCAGCAGAGGGGCTAAAAAAGGTAATGTTTACCTCTTTTACGCATATGGGACTCATATGGGAGTTTCAAATATGAAACAATAAAATTCCAAATAAATTCTCTCACTAATTTTGTTTTTACTGTCAGCAACAGACACCTCCTCTCCTGAGCACACAACTGCATTCCCTGAGGAAGAGCCGTGCTATTGGTCAGTTATTCCACTTCTTCAGTCACCAAATAGAGCTTTTTCGTATAAACAAGGCAATTCATCAATGCTATTCTTTATAGTGAATTAAAGCCTGGCTGCCACATTACTGTTGACTTTGGAGATTGTCTCGCCAAAACATTTTCACCTCTCATCTTTCTAAATTAAATCCAACAACAACATGGGAACATTGTTGGACATCGTCAGGCCTTTTGTAAATATTTGGACTAGTTCATTCATAGTGCAAGTGGTCCAGGAAACCTTTCTGCTACACTGACCGGTGATGTGTTTGTTCAGTAACACCAGGGAGTTGCTGAGCACGGTGGCTGAGCTGCAGCATGCCCACTGCAGACTGAACGAACAGAATGGCAGCCTGCTGAGAACGGTGTCACAGTGTGAGGACACAAACCTCCAGCTCAGCATTGAGGTCACCGAGCTACGGGCAAAGCTGTCCAGGTGACTAGATCAATGTGTTATTGCCTTGAATACTGTGCCTAAGTCTGTTGCTTGAGGTAGGCCTCCCACAAGTCAGGAGTTTTCTTTATTCAAAAATGACATATTTCAGATTTTTGTTAGGAATGAGTATGGCCGAAACAATAGTTTCTGCTTGCTGTTTTACGCTAATGCTATACCAACCTGTTCTCTTTGTATTCCCAGTGCCCAGCGGGCCGCAGTGAGAGCAAGGTCCCTGGGGGACGATCTGGAAGAGGCCAAACGGAGCTCCAGGGAGGCCCAAGAGAGAGCCAGCCAAGCCCACTCCAGCTGCACCATACTGGTATAAGCCACGCAAACAGAAGGCTACTATAACTAGGAAGTGTGTTATATTGAAGGTCATACACTGAATGTCCTTTGTTATTGTTTTAGACAAATGAGATGGAATGCCTTAAAGTTCACATCAGAATGCTAGAAGACAAGGTAATTCATGTTCAAAATGCAAGGGATTCTTAAGTAAATCAATTCATCAGTCTCTTGCGGCCCACACTGCTGTTAATATTCAAGTGTGCATTTTAACGTGTCATATGAATGATGTATTGCACACATATTCCTATATGTCTGCAGAATGAAGAAATTACCCTTGAAAGAACATGTGCGGAAGAAAGTGTCAACAAACTGCGAAAGGTTAATGCAGAGATGAGGGTAAGAGCAGTTGGTAGCAGCACTATCTCTCTCCCTCTCTCTCTTCCGTATTTAAACCCACTATTTCCACTAATGGAAAACGTGTACCCTGTCCATAGGCAGAACTAGAGGAGTCTTTTGCTATGATGGCATTACAGGACAGGGAAATCACTAAGGTCAGTTGGCCATACTACATGTTAAAAGGCCTTTCCACAAACCTTTTATTCTTCGGCATATTTGATCATATGCATATTTTTCAAATTTGTTTTGTTGTTCATGACTGTGTCTAGAGAGATATTCTCATGGAAAAGATGAAGAACTCTCACCTGGACAACCATAGAATAATCAAGGTTGCTTTTTATTTTAAATATGATGACCTATCTTACAATAATGATGATATACCTACAATGTTAATATGTTAATATTAATAAATCAAATATGTGTGTATCAATCCACACTCTCCGTCTCTGCTGTCTCAGGGACTACAGTCAGAGCTGATACGTTTACAAGAGCACTCACAACAAATTATCACAAGGTACAATACACACTTTCAGTTTTTGGACACTACATATAGTATATGAGAGATCATATTCATTATAATGTGAGCACACATTTAGAGTATTACTTGAGATTTCTTTGAAAAAACTAAAACAATCTGTGCACAGCCTATGTTCTATCAGTTTGTTTTGGTCAAATTATTTATTTACTGTTTTTGACAGCTTCGAGAGGCACTTCCCCAGCTCTCAGAGGCCTCTTATCAGCAGGAGAGGAGCCCCTCCTAACTACCGCTCTTTGCAGACGGAGATCCAGGACATGCAGCAGGTAACAGGGGACAAATGCTTGTCTATTATCACAGACTAAACTAAACATAAAATAACGAAACATCACATTTTCTGTTTTAGAAAATGTCCGTGGCACAATTGAAGGAAACACTATTTAAGTCGATATTCTTTGTAATTTGGTCTTTTTTTTGTTTGTTTGGCTGATAGCTACGAGCGGCTGCAGATGAAGTGAGCAGCCCAGTGTGTGAAGGGCCCTTTCTTCACTTGCAGCAAGAGGACATCCACCATATCATTCAGAGGATAAAGTCTGCTGAACTGGGCCACCTTCACTACACTAGCTACTCAGAGAGGGTAGGAAGCATCCATTTACACTAGAGCCAGAAACACACTTTGGAGGTGTAGTACAGACTTTTACATGCACACTCACACACACACACACACACACACATACATGCCCTCTCACTTGATTTCTCTGACTCACTTTATGTAACACCCAGACACACAGTATACACGCACACATAAACAAGGATGTGTTTGAACAATCATTTCAGGAGTCCTCTCTTTTCCTTTACCTTTCCTTTTCGTTTTAGGATTCAGTCAGTGGATACGGCTCTGAGCCTCAGGAGGGGCCATTACCAAACAGCCAGCAGCAACAAGCTCGCATCAAGAAGCAGCTTGTTAACATGTAGGTGGATCTGTGTCTCACTACCTCCCTTTATGGTGCCCGACCTGATTTCAGTGTCACTACCTCTTACCAGTAATAAAAAGACTTGAGTTTATAGTATTTCTGGGAACCCATTGTTAGGACATTGGGAGGGCTTACGGCCGTTTGTCTCCATTCTAATGGAGATAAGTGCACTTTTAGGGTCCTGACATAACAATGTGCGAGTGTACGGTTTATCAAGCTGTCCCGGTTGTTTCAGGCTGCGCGAGCTGGAGTTGCAAAGAGCTCTGGGGGAGGAGAGAGAGGCCAAAGTGGAGGAGCCACCACGTAGGGCGCACAGACACACGCAAACCCCGGACTGGAGCCCAATCCTGGCCCACCCCCCAGCCCCAGAGGCCAGGAAGGTAGCCTTGGTGAACTGGTGGAAAGCCCTCCGGACTGAAAGTGGGGAGAGCAAGCACAAAGCCATCAAAGAGAGCCCCCAGCCAAACCTGGCCCTTGCAGAGACCCAGGCCAAGCTCCAGCAGGCTGAGCAGGCCATCGCTGAGATGAGAGGGCAGGTGTGCCACCTGGAGGCCGCTTTGAAAACTGCATGGGAGGATGTTTCTGTTGGGCACACGTCTAGACCGAGCAAAGTGGGGGTTTCTCAAACAGACCAGGAGACCAACACAGTTACAGAGGGAACTCATTGGGCTGGGCAAGAGGTAGCCACGGAACCAAGGGACGTGGCTGTGGCTGTGGCCGCTCAGCCCCTGGTGGATCTGGGTGGAGTGGCTAGCGAGCAAAGGGGACAAGCCCAGGATCGGGTCACCGCCGACGGACTGCTGAGCAGCCTGAGAAGGATGGAGGCCATGGTGGGTGGAGCCCTGGAGAACGCAGAGCTGGTTAGGCAGGGGGAGAGGAGGGTGAGCCAGGTGAAGGACAGGATGGAGGCCATCGCCAAGACGATGGAGGAGACGCTGAAAAGGACGGCGGACACAAACAGTCAACTCAGCGTTCTAGAAGCCCGAATCATGGAGCAGCCTTTTACCCAGGTATATGTAAGGGCTGTTTACACATTTCTGTATTGCTGCACTGTGTGCTCTGGGAAAGAAAATGCTCTTTAGTCTCATATTTGTTTTGGTTTTTTACCACCAAGTACTGTAAAGATAGTGATGCTTGGAAGCTTATAAAGTAATCCTGAAGAAAGGCTTTTTTCACTGATAAGTTATTATATGGCATGTCTGTTTTATTGTGGACAGCCCTGTAAATGCCGTGGCAGCCATCTGTTTTGCATCTCTCCTTCTGCCTCCCTGAAGCTACCCGGTCTCTTGGCGCCAGCTGATCAGGGATCAGATGTTACCAGCGCTCCGGCCCGGCCTGATGTGGAGGTTCAGCGCCCAGACAGACCTAGGAACCCCTCTCCTCCCGCTGAGACCAGCGTCCACACATCTCCTTGGCCACACACAAATGGTAGTAAACCTTTCATGTGTGGAGAGACAGCAGCAGAGTATTAGACATACTGTGTTTGGGATGTACCAGGTCCCTGAGGATCAACAGTCCAGATGTACACAAAACAGGAGGGAAAGAAAGCCCAGTGGACTCCTCTAATGCCACCACGTCCTCTGGGTCTCAGCGGCCCCCAGTCCCCTCCATGTGTCTGGGGACAGCCAGCTGAAGGTTACAGTGAATCCTCTGGGCTGTAAACAAAGGGGCTGTGTTGTGGTTAGGAGACACTTTAGGAAGAGCAGCTTTGTTTAGTTCACACGACAAGGAGCTCTCCACGGCAGGAGGCCATCTTGGGCCAAAGGCACGGTTTTTGGGACTGTTTATTTGGAACCTCTTGAAGTTGCTGACGATCAGGGCGTGGGATGATGTGGCGCGAGGGGGACATTGCGGCAGGGATGAGTAGCACTGCTGGATGGCCAGGCCTTTTTAATACACAATACATGTTTATAGACTCGCAACATTTGGTTTGAGCCTTTTCCGTAGCCTTAGCTAAAATTGCTTTCTGAAATTGAAACTCCCAATTTTAGTACTATGGTATTGTAAAAGTTAGGCAGATTAAATCCAATCAATGGCATTTGAAAGTCAAAGAGTATCTGCAGGGTAAAGCGTAGGACAGTCTATCAGCTAAACCCACATCTCCTTGTGTGGCTGATATCATCTCATTTGATTTACAAATGAGGCTAAACCACTATTCAAATGATCCACACAATGACAAAGACTAAGGAGCATAATTCTATAAACCCTACCTTTTGCACTACTTTTAACATAATCTCTTGTACAGGTGATCGGGTGGTTTATACGGACGGTTTTAGCAAGCAACATCTACGTAAAAGAGATCTAGCTTACACTTATTTGGATTCAGATTTTTTTTACAGAATTTGGTAATGCTCCAATGATAGTTGATACGTAGGTTGTTGAGTGTACCACTGAGTGTGCCTGGGTTTCAATTAAAACTAACGCTCCCCTTGAAAGGTGTCATGGATGCAAGGATTGACTCACACTTGATATTAAAAAGCTAATGAAACCCCATTACGTTAGCGGTTGGCAGGGTTCCATATCTGTGTCCACCGTCCTCTATATGGAAATTAAGATGTTTTGAATAAGCTTCACAAAAGGAGGCCCTTGAAACTGCCAGTCAGTATGAGGCAGTATTCCAAAACATGATGAATCTCTTCCAAATGGTGGCACTAGAGAGAGAGGGCGTAAACATGGGGTTTACATGGTCCTACATTCTAAACGTGTATTATGGCATTTTGCTTCTATATTAACACGAAGCCACACCACAGTTTGGTTTGTCACTTTTTTGTCACAGATTCACATAGCTTCACTTCCAATTCAGATGGATTACATTTTTATTAGACAATAAAATTGCGACTACTTAAATACTTCACAATTTACGAAATGTAAATACACTTAATCATCACTAATAAATTGCAAGAAACGTCTTGTGGGGAAGGTGCAAATGTATTCGAAACAACCTAGCTGAATGTTGTCTGGTGTTGTTTGTACAGAGTTGTCAACATTAACCAATAACTGACCCATCTAACATGTCAGCAAAGGGTTTATTAAAAATAACCCCGAACTTTGTTATTTTATTTTATTAGAGTACCTACTCACCATTTAAAACAGTTCTTGGCTATAGCCTTGTTCTATTGGTTTGAAGTAAGCTCTGAAATATTAATGACTATAGTGCCATGTACACATTACCCTGTAGCGTTGTTGTTGGAGTCCAGCCACAACCCTCATTTGGCCCTTCTATAAATGAAAGATAATTACACTCATCAGGATTCATGGATGAAGCTAAAATATTCTCATCAGCTGGTGTCGTTTTCTTCTTCCTGTTTGCTGCCACATTTAACTACTCATAACAGGATGATCTAAGAGGGTGACACAGTAGACCAATGAGGTACCCAGAGCGCCCCAACCAAGTGACCAAGCACCTCATCTCAATGGTTGCCAGGTTATTGTTGCCCCTAGATATAGCGGTTGGTGGGTAAGCGGCAGCTTCCTTAAACACCAGCCATTTTGACCAATCGGCGGAGAGCTGAATTAGGACGTCACCCTTACAACAAACTCTTATTAATGCCACTTCATTTGCATGATTTCACCGTGACATGTAAATGTAGTCTCGCTCACTCTTCTGTGTTGGTTCCTACAGGTGACATCTGTTTGGCCTCTCGAGAAGACAGCAGTCACTCCAGCTGGGTAAGATTTGTTTGATTTAAGAAACATAATATGAAAGAACTTATATTTAATTTCCTTTATTTTTCTTCAAATGTACTGTGTGAGCATGAATAATACACATATATTTACTGTGACATTGTACAATGCTAAAAGTATAGTGTAAAAGTACACATGATTCATTGTCTGAAACGACTTCTTAATCCAGGATTAATTTAATATCTGGACTTTTAAAATTCCTTTGTAGTTCCTTTTCGCTGAAACTGCTGCTAAATATCTTGGCTATATATAGAATCTACCTTGTCTTTCGATCAAACCGAGAGTTGAATAAGATATATGACATTTTCTGGGCAGCCGTTTCTCATTCTCCCCTAATGCTCTCTCCTTCCAAACCTTGGAGGAACAGTTTTCTTCACGCTCTTGCAATGAGATGTCAGCCCTTATTAGAATAAGCTGTGGCATCTTTAAATCAATAAAGCTTTAAGAGGTGGATAGTGGTCCGCAGTCCAAACCTTTATCTCGAGTACTTTAAACATGCACAGTAGATAACCTTTTGGTTTCATCCTAGAATATGATGGGTTTTGGATAGTGGATATTTTTCCTGTACTCTTAACTTAAAAGTGTGTAATAGTACATCTTAATTTGTTGACCATGTTCTATTTTATCTGTGAATATATTTCTTAGTGCAGAAGGCAGCGGTGTGTTTTGTGTTTGCATGCGTGCGCGTATGTATGTGTGCGTATGTGTGTGTGCGTATATATGGGTGGTATGCTCACGTGAGAGACAGACAGACTGTCTGTATTTATTCTGCGGGCCCAGTGGGATCCAGGCATCCCCTCTGATCTATTCCAGTGATGATTGCCTGTCGGCTAGACTGTTTACACTTGCAAACCCCTCATTTGAGCATCAGTTTAGCGCCAGTCTCTGAGGTAGACATGGTGGCAGTTTAGCGCCAGTCTCTGAGGTAGACATGGTGGCAGTTGAAGTAATAAATCTGGTGTTCGTATGTCTCTTTCTCATTTCGCTCTATCTCTCCTTCCCCTTCCGCTTGCACTCTCTTTTTCTCAGTCTATCCCACTAATATTACACTGCACCCCTCTCTCTCTCTCTCTCTCTCTCTCTCTCTCTCTCTCTCTCTCTCTCTCACTCTTTCTTTCTCCCCTTCTCTCTGTGTTGCATGCTTGCACACACACATCAGAACTCTCCTCCTTTCTGCTCTGATCATGTTCCTGCCCTCACACAGTGATCAGAGGGACACCATAAGTTCACAAGAAACAACTTTGAGCTCAGAGATTTAGCATCGTTCACTTGAGGGATGCGATCAGTCAGGGCTTAGCGGAGCAGCGGTCCGAGAGCGCACACACACACACACACACACACCAGCAGCAGCCCAAAGAGGCATACAGAGCCTTCTCCTTAAATGGTCAAAGCTCCCAGGAGTGAAAGAGAGGCTAGTGCTGAAAAAAAAGACCCAAGGAACGGAGGGGGGGACGGAGAGGAAGAGCGAAGACCAGGAAAAGCTGGACTTTTACTGGGTGGAAGTCTGAACAGCTGACAGTTTGACTGTGGGAATCTCCGTTTGAGTGGTTTGTGTGTACGAGAAGGAGCTAGCCACTGGATTGTGTGCTTCTCCTGGAGGACCGAGGTACCAGAGCGCTTCTGTCGCCGAATCTCTTCTCTGCAGACAGGTAGAGATGGTGCACTAGATTTGAGCTGGCAGCTTTTACTAATGGCATTTGCTCCTTCAGAAGTGTTCCACGGTCGCGGTTACTGTGACCTGTTCTGTTATTGTGCCGTGACTTGGTTGACAACGGTGTTGATATGAGGTCTGTTAGCGTTTAGAGTTGGCTCTGACGTATCGCCTCTGTAGGTTTTATTTGTTTCCTTATGATCCTAATCACAATTGCATGCATTGCTCGTAAAAAAAATGTAACTGCTAACACTGACGAATGAAAAACAACACAACGTCAGCTACCTTCGGTCCACCGAGCTTGTAAAACTTGATCTTTCACTCTGGCATAACTGCAATGTGAGGCTGAGGGGGTAGTGCATGTCACGGTAATCTTATCAGTGTCGATGCGAGTGTCACATGACCCTCACCTGCCTCCCCCCCCTCCTATCGCTCCCTTTGTATCTCCCGTTATTTCTCACACTCCCTCCATATCCGGTATCTGGGAGTGATGGCGGTGCCTGAAACCACCACCACTTCCTCTGCCGGGCCCTGGACTCCCTGGGCCTCACACAGGCAAAACTTAAACAAATCTGGCATGAGGGGGAGGGCCTTATGTAAGAGGAGAGGGGGGGGGTGAGAGAGGAGGAGACAGCGCTCCACTCGCTTTCTCATGAGGGGGGCGGTGGAGGAGGAGGAGGAGGAGGGCCCTGGGCTGTGAGGTAACCTCTCCGGTCCCCCTCAGAGACCGGCCCTCTAGGACTCTCTCCCGGGTGTTTTCCTTGGACCAGTCCAACGGCCCCGGCAGGACAGGGGCTGCTTGGCTTCCCCAAAAATAGCTGTCGTGCAGGGAGAGCGAAAGAGGAGAGAGGAGGGCTGCTCCCTGTGTGTCCAGCCTGGCAGGCGTGGATGTCCTGTACTGTCCTCCCCTGGCAGGAAATCATCACGGTGATTCAATTACGCTGCAGTATTCATCTGCCTGTCATGGTCCCCCATCCAGAGGGGCCGATAGGGCCCTGCAGCTCCACTGTCTGTGTTGTTGTGTTTACTGGGTTCACCGGCTACCGCAGCAAGCCCGCGGGCTGACTATGTGTTTGTAGGACTGAAGAAGGAGTGGGAGCCGACCACTCAGACCACCGGTTGCTGCGTGAGTGCTTTGTTTGTCTTTCTCCAGTGCTTTGTTTGGGATTTGTCGGAAAGTTCTCCTCTCTTGTCTTTCGTGTTGTCTTGTAACGATATTGAAGTGTGGCCATGGGTAAACACGGAGGCTTGTTTAGGAAAAGGACGGGGGAGGGAGAGAGAGGGAGAGAGACGTACAGCTAGAGACAGAGAATGTCACAAGCAATGGGCCTTCTGACACAGGGAAAGGGAGAAGTGTATAAACAAAGTGCATTGTGTATTATACTAGAACATACGCATGTGCTGTGTTTTCATCGTGGCTCAAACAAGAAATGATCTGTGTTGACCTGGTGGCACGTGGACTTGCTTGAAATGTAAAGCATGTGAAGGCAACAATGATGGTTGGTTTGCTGTGTTTTACTTTGTGGTTTATTTTACTATATATAAATAAGCAGCACCTGAGTATGATGTTTTTTTTATTTCGTTTGGTTATTTTGTTTGGCAAAAGTATGGAATGAAGTGTTTAGACTGGCATCGCAACACAGGTTTCAAGAAAAATGTACTCAATGTCATTACAGTCAATGTTTTTGCTTTCACACTGGGGCCAACCATCAAAGTAAGCTGACCATCATTCAGTAATATATTTTATTTTTATTTGGATATTACCATAGCTTGATAGTAACTTGACAACAACCCAGGAGCTAATCCAATACCACTTATTCCCTTGTGGTTTCTGGAGGGAATGTTGTATAACAGTTGACTTCCTCTGCCGTGATAGAGGATTTTGTCATTCGCACATTCTCCCAGGAGCTCCTGCTGCATGACTCTGTTTTTCCTGACACTGAGCAGGGCTCTACTGCTCCTTGCCTAAAGTATAACGTTGACCTCAATTTCTCAATAAATACGGGCTTTGGGTTTTTATTGTTCGGAAAAGTGGCGGACTGTTGAGGAAATAGCATGCTCTTCAGCTTAGACATCCTGAACAAAAATATTGTTGAGCACACCTGGATACAGAGCCTGTTTTGATCAGATTTACATAAATACATAGTTATATTTGTGTTTCTCAACCAGAGCTTTAACAATCCAGAGACATTGTTGACTGGCGAGGACCAACCAAACCCTGTATATTCTCCTCCTGTTGTTCCCAACCCATGGAAGACCAACGGAGCAGCTGCTCCTGAGGCAGCATCTTTAGGTACATCTCCCCTCAACATCTGTCATATACTGGTATCATATACTTATACCTTCCATCTCCTTCCATATTGTTTGTTCCTATGTGACCAGATTCCCACTGCTTTGGGCTTTGGTTCTTACATGGACAGGACAAAACAGAGCTACCTGTCCTTCACTTGCTGCTCCACCACAATGCTGCTGCAGTGTGAGCTCTATCATGTAGGCCAGCGGCGTATTGGCTCTGGGTGATAGAGAAAAGACTAACTGTAACCTTTTGCCTCATAGCCTCAGTGTCAGGGAACACCCAGACCTCTCCCGTGTCGACACCCAGCCTCGTCCGGCCACCACTGTGTGCGTCTCTCCTTACGGTCCCACCGGAAACACGTTCTCAGTCTGCTGGCAACCGCCGCACCCCTGGCAACCCCGAGGAGAATGTAGCTGGGTGAGTGTTTACATTCCACTCTACCTCTCCGTGCCCCGCTAGATGGGGACGGCGTGTGTTTAGAGAACGACACATACACACACTCGCCTGGAAGGTGACACTGAGCAGAGATGTCGGGATTGTTTAAAGTGTCACACAAGCCAGTGGACAAATGATTTACTGAGGTGTTCAGAAGGTTCCTGAAAGGAAGTGGGAAGGGCTAGGGGAGGCCGTCAGTGTGCGTTGAAAAAAAAAAAAAAATACACCTGTCAGGCGTTTGCAGTAGAAGCTATTTCAGAGAACAGGAAGTTATAAGTAACATGTACTTGGGGCGTGTTTGAGTTGATATCTCTGTGAATATTCAGTTCATGTGCATACAGAACAAACATCAATGTGTGCCTTGCAGGTCACAAGATCCTATTAGTCTCGACTGCTGTCCGTCAGAGCCAGCAGACCACCGGATTGGCCAGGACTCTGCTCTGAGTGACTTTGTGAGTGGTCAGAACACAGAAGAGGTTGGTGCCACGCATCACTCTGAACCTAAAGGCTGTGAACAGAGCTATCCATTAAACAGAGAATCGAGTGAATGTCATCAAGGAACACAATCAGAGACCTGTGGGAGGAGCCAAACCTCAGAGCACTCTAGAGGAGTATTTGCAGAGAGGAATCCGTTAAGTGTGACTGATAGTAGAAATCAATGCAACATGTCAACTACACACACACACACACACATCCACACATGATATGAGCACACCCCTCAAACTCCCACAGACACTTGTACGCAGCACACAGAACAGTCTAGGGCTGCATGATGTGTAAGTATTTTTCTCCCCATTTGAGATCCGCAAATCCTTCCCAGCCATAAAAGATCCAACTCATAAGCACCCGTGCACAGACCTGCAGTCCCCTTCCAGCTGCTTCATGTGGAGGAGAGAAACGGATGGATGTAAGAGGAAGGCGGGAAAGGACTAGAGAGAGAGAGGGGCTGGCTGGGCTAAGTCGGGCTTGAGGCAGTGAGCTCTGGAGCTGTGGGTGGGTCCTGGCCCTCAACAAGCCCAAGAGAGGGGGACCTCTGTGGCTAGAAGGTGACCCCTGTCGTCCCCAACTCGAAGGCTTGACTGATGGCTTATTTTATTTACTGCTGCTGCCCGACCAGTTCTATTTTGCGTGTGTGTTGTTTATGCTTATTGAAGCGGATTGAATCAGGCAGACTGGTTTGTTTGGCCAGTCACATAATGTTTTGGCCTCTCTTTACTTCTTGTGTGCATATTTGGTAGTTCCTGTTGAAAATAAATATGTGCCGCAAGCGCATGAAGTCGGTTGAATGAATTGAATGCCCTGGCAATCTTCTCCATCCACAATGAACTTGTGCCAGCCTTGATTCAATTGTTAGATGAATGCATTACTTATATAAAGGTTTATTTCATTTGGCCCTGTGACTGGTAGCGTATATTTGAGGACCTTTGGGAACACTGTCTCTTTCTACCTCACCCTGTTTGTCTGCCCCTTGCTCAGAGGAAAGGTCACGTTTGTTAAGACATGGCCTGAGCAGCACTGCAAAAGGTCATGGGTTGAGCCAGTCAGTTCTAACTCAAATGCCTAAACTAGTACAACTTTTGTTGTTGGGAACTCATTTATAATTTTTTGTTGTCCAATTTAAATGAATTACCCCCCCCCCCCCTTTCCTTTCAGAGGAGAGGACAATGTCAAAGTTCAACATAGTAATATTGCATACACTTGCAAAACTGCTATACATTTGAGGAAGTGCCACTTCCATTTTAACTTCTGCTTATGTAAAGCTCTTAGAATTGCCTACGTGTAGGAAATGGGCTATACAAATACATTGGCCTTGCCTTGCCTCCATTTGACTATTCGGAGTGTGGTTATGTGTGCGGTTGACGGCCTCTTTGCTGTTCTTGTTCCAGGAGTGTTCCGGACAGTCGTTACAGAGCTCTGCCTGCTGGGGGACTGACCCATCTGACGAGCGCTCTCCTGGCCATAGCAGCGTATCCCAGGACCTTTTCGTTTTCCCGCGTACCCGTTCCCGCCCCGGCCAGCCGCCCAGCATGCCCACGCTCCCGGAGGAGGAAGAGGACTCCCCCGAGGAGCTGGACAGTTCCTCCAGCTCTCCCAGCACAGTCAGTACCACGCACCCTCCCGGTCACTGGCTCAGGCTCCGGTTAGCAGGGCACTGATCTGTGTTTGTGAGTCATCAGAGGTGCATTCACAGCGTCAAGGTTAATGTCCACCATAGGTTCGGTTGCTTTGGATCTATCGATCTGTCTAGACTTCTATGTCAATAAAGTGAGATTAGTGTGTGTTTAATATTTTTGATTCGGCCTGCGCACACCCACCATTTATATACATACATTTAGATCCATACTTATAACAAGTGTGTTGAATCTACTCTGCCGATCATCACTTTGGTTCTCTTTTCTTGATAACGCTTTGTGGGTTGGGAATTAACACTTGCCAGTTTGTTCTCCAAAAAGAACACATTTTTGAGTCAGAACTTTTCACAGCTGCAATTCTTTATCAGTAATACTACCCTTTTAAAAGCTGTAATGGTCTTTCGTCTAGATCACAGCTACTTCCAGTGCATGTGTGTGTCTTTTGCTGTGTGTGTGTGTGTGTGTGTGTGTGTGTGTGTGTGTGTGTGTGTGTGTGTGTGTGTGTGTGTGTGTGTGTGTGTAAAATCCCTCGTCGCAATCCTCCTCCTCAGTTTAGGATGGGTTGTCTCAAAGATGTGTCAGGATCCTGGGTTCACTTTGAAGACAGCTCCTCCACCTGTTTGTATCTCGTCAGCCACTCCCCCTATCGCCTCCTCGAGCACAGATCTCCCTCTAAGCTCCGCAGGCTCCAGCAGGATTTACGGGGTGGCTTAGCCAGTCGAGACGACCCTTGGAGAGAACATCAAAGTGCTGAGGGGATGCTTGGCTAACCGAGACGGCGGAGTTACCTCTCCTCCAGGACCCAGAAAGAACACTGTCTTCCTCTGCCGTCGGACCGAAACACACGGCGCCGACTGGTCCAAGCAGAGGAATATAATCGACTCCTGTCATCTTATCGGCCAGGCAACCACAGAAAGCTCTCTCTTATTTGGACAAGCAGCCCTGGCCCTTTGGACCGGAGCATTTTACTGGTCTCTGTTGATTAGTATTTCTCTGAGTGAATCATTGACGTTGGCTCGTCAGCTTTTAATTTGCATAGTTTGCTCCACTAGAAGGAGCTGCTGTAAAGTAGCCTCTTGTGTTGGAACATGTTTTACATTTCTCAGGGTCTTTCGCTGCTTGATTGAACAGCATCATTTACCGTGGTATTCTCCCATTTTCTCTTGGCTTGGTGTCCATGTGCTAGAGTTTGTGTAGTCCTGGGGGACACTCTTAATAGCCTGGGATCTTCAGAGGGTTCAGATGTTGACATTTTGCTGCAGGCTTGAAAGCTCTGACTACAGACCACCTGTTAACCCACTGAGCTGAGTGGCTCCATGAAATACTGGGCCAATACCGAGAAGGACACGTTTATTTCTTTTGACTTTGGTATGTGTGTGTGTGTGTGTGTGTGTGTGTGTGTGTGTGTGTGTGTGTGTGTGTGTGTGTGTGTGTGTGTGTGTGTGTGTGTGTGTGTGTGTGTGTGTGCGCGCATTTGTTTTGTCTTCTCCGGACTCCCCTTACAGCCCAAGCCATGATAAACAACAGGGAGGTCTATAGAGCAATCAAATTGTCTGTTTGGCTTGTCCATCCTCATATTAATATGAATATCAAAAGCATAACAAAACGTAACTCTTTAAATCAAAGTCAAAAATAATTTAAGTCAGTAGTTACCACTGAGTAAATTAAGTTAAATTTACATTTGCTTGAATGTTAATGCTATGAAAGACATCATTGACTGTGACATATGTAGGTAAATGGATGCCATATCCAGCCTAGGTCATTGTGTTATGTCATGAAATATTACTCAGTACTTTTTGTGGGTTCTGAAAAACATTGTAACCAAATTGACATTCACAAGCCTATTTTTTTACAGACTCTAGAATGTTTTGCAGCAGTTTCCATCTCTATTTTGCTCCTTAATCCCTGACTTTTCCCCCCTACAGTATGCACCAGGTGAAGCTAAATCAGTTGCCATGACGGCCCCTACCATTGTTTTCCCCAAGCAGGCCACAGTGATACACCAAGATGGCCGGCCACTCGAGCAGGCCAGGTAATCAATCCCTTCTTTTCGCCTTTGGCAGGGAAGAATTCACCTCAGTCCCTATCTGAAAGACGAGCTGCTTGATTATTCTGTGCCGCTCGCCACCTAAACTACGTCTCAAAAAAGAAATCCATCCATCCCCTGGTTTTTGCAGTAGCTAAACGCAAACACAGACAGCTGTGAACACCGTGTCTATGACATGGCTCTGTGTCTCTCTCTCTCTCTCCCCCAGACCACACAGCCCCAGAGCTCGCTCTGCCAGGACCTCGGCCTCCTCAGCAGCCCCTATCACCACAGTGGGTGGGTGAAGCTCACTACCTACGTATGTTTAGATAGACTTAGGCACTTAAGCCAGGCTGCACCATGGCCTGCAACGTGTGGGGGACGGTGTTGTACAATAGGCGCAGCCATCATCCCTGAGTCCTCTCAGCATAGCAGGCCTGTTGAATCTCCATTTTATTCCAACTGGTTACATATGTCTAACATAAGCTATGGGTGTCACATAGTCCTGAGAGATAGTGCTCCTGTCGGGAGCCGTGGAGGTCAGCTTGGAAAAGCACAGAGCCCTGCCCCCAATGCTTTTCTGATACTGCAGTGCCTGCTTCAGTGATTGTCTATGTTGGCATATTACTCTGCGTTGAGATCATAGGTCAGCTAATCGACAGGTTACAAAGCAAAGGAAATACTTGAAAAAATTATCATGGAGATTGTTGGCTCTGTTATGCTGTGAGGGGCATTTTGCTTGCGTTCACTTTTCCCTTTATGGGGAAGTGTTATTGCAAATCAATACAGTTATGACCTTTATCGTATGGCGATACGTTTCTATCCTGAAGGGAGAGCACTGAAAAAGTCCCGAGCCACATTGATCTTCATCTCTCTATGTTTGTGAGGGTCGGTGGTACCGTGGGGTCACACAGGGTATTTTATTGAGGTGTGTGTGTTTGTGTCCCTGTGTCAGACGGCACGGGGAACGTCATTGACCTGTTGAAGGACAAGCTCCCCGAGCTCCACCTCTCCGCCGAGGAACGTCAGAAGAACCTGGAGCTGCTAGAGGAGGCCAAGAAGGTCAGCGACCGCTTCCTGACGCGCCGCGGACGCCGCTCCACCTGCAGCCTCAGCGACTCGCCCACAGGTCACATACACGCACACGCACACACACACACACACACACAGAACCACACGCACACACGCACACACACACACACACACACAGACACACAGAACCACACACACAGACACACACACATATACACTCAGACACACACACAGACACACGCACGCCTTCACAAACACAAATCCATACATATGCACTATCCATATATGATGTTTTTTGTTGAGCCAAGTATTACATTGTGCCATGCAAAAGGTATATCTAATCAAAATGAAGCTCTCTCACAGTGTGTTCTTTTGATAGAATCGTAGATGAAATGAGTGGAAGATATGTACATGGATAAATCTGTTCTATTAAACATACATGGTGACATACTGTCTGATCTGAAGAGGGTTTATTTGGTCTGCAAACGAATGGTTAACTCTGCTTCCGGGGTTCTCTGAATTCAGTTTCCTGTACGTGCTCTAGTGCCTTTAATGGTCCCTGGGTATTTTGGGCACTTGCCAGATAGTCCGTATCCTCCGTTATGTAAACATTTGCTGAAGAAACATAGTTGAGATAAATATTCTCCAATTACATGTCACTTTGAGTTGTTTTTGTTGTAAATTGCTATCCCCAAACCACTGCTGGGCAACAAGTGGTGAAGTTACTTTAAATGCTTTGTGACTGGACTGCACTAATATTGGAGTATGGGGTTTGGACTCGTAGGTCTCTCTCCCATACCCACACCATCATCTTCACCCGTGCCGTCCAGAAGCAGCTCTATCACTGTGGCCCCCCTGATCGGTACGTGCCCCTTCAGGTGTCTGCGTACTGTGAGACGAGGGGCGTTGTCATTTCAAAGCTGTTCATTCAAAAGTTATGTTAGCTAATTGGTAACGTCACTGCCCTCTACTCTGCTCTTTCAGCTGAGGTGAGCTACGTCACGGCACAGTCTGTCAGTCAGGTAAGGAGAGATACTGTTTTGGATTGTGTAGTTCCCTGATTTCATCTCTATTCATCTTTGACGCACTTGCTGTTTGGTCAGGTTCATATATTGTTTGGGTTAAACGCTAGACTTTCTGGGTTTGCCCTTTTGTAGTTTACATACCCCCGTTTCCAGCTTGTTTATTTCCAGTGCGTTCATTAAATTTGAGTTTTTTCTCCATTTCTTCTCGCTTACTGCCACCACAGTATGAACTACTGGTAAGATATGTGCTTCATAGTAATTGTAGATTGTTGTTTTGTTTTGTTCTAGCGTCTAGAGGTCCCTTCGGTAAGGGAGCAGCAAGAAGACCCAACCCCAGGACAGGAGGTCTTTACCCAATAAAACTGTCTAACTTTACATATGACACAAATAGGAACAGCAATAGATCCTTTAAAAGCACATATTTATTACCTAACTATTCATCCCATATGGGAAATTTGAATAAACTTTATTAAAAAGGAATGGTTTGCGTTGGTTTATCCACACAGACTCAACGCTGTAGCCTTTATGGTTTCAGGGCCTGAGGAGGTTGGCGGACTGGAAGCCCAACGAGAAACGCAAGGTGTCCTCCGGCACGCTGGCGCCCCGCCACTCCGGCCCCCTGCCCCCGGGCCAGAAGGAGAACTGTGATCCCCGGGGCCCCAGGAAAGCCGAGGAAGGGGGCGCGGCGCCCGGCAGAGGCCCCAACCAAGCCCCTGCCACTGGGGTGGCCAAGCCCGTCCCCCGGCCCCCCACCCAGCAGGCCCCCTGCACGGCAGAGATCAAGACCATCGGGGCCTTCCCTCCGCTGATGAGGGCCGTCTCCTGGGACACGGTGGGCACCCTCAACGCCCGCAACAGCCCCCCTAACTTCTCCCCTCCAGTGGAGGAGGTGTTCTCCTTCCCAGACCCTCCCTGTGAGGGGCCGCTCAAGTCCTCCGGGTACAAAGACTTCCCAGCGCAGCCGGTGAACGTTCAGAAGCTGTCCAAGCTCAGAGAGGTACAGCCTGGGACAGTCAGCCTGTTGGTTTGATGTCATCACATTTATTTGACATTAACTAGCCTGCTTTTCACATCTGAAGGCCTTTTGGCCCAAAAATAATGAAATAAATTGGAAATTAGGAAAGAAAATGAGGTAATCCACCATGTGGAACCTCCTTAATCCTCCTCTGTTCTTTTGTGTGTAGGAGCATAAGCTGATGCGGAACCAAAGCCTGGGGAGCTCCAAGTTGGGAGATCTGAGTGAAACGGCAGAGCAAGACAGAGGTATGAGCCAAGAAAATGTCGATCTTATTGCATCTAGGAGAGACACACAATGGAACAGTCAACAAGAAACCGTAGCCTGCCTAGTGTTATTTTTTGTCTGGACAGCCTGTTGTACAGAATATGTTGGCCACTGTACACAGGATGCTGTTTTGACTTTGCACCAGCAGATGGTGGGATTGCTAATCGTGTGCTGGAAAAAAACTTTCATGACCGTTAAATACATGTCAGAGAGCATCCTAAGTGGAAATAAGTGAACGGGTCTGCCTGTCTGTTCTGCAGGACCGGCTCTGCACAGCCCCATTGACGAGGAGATGAAGGAGAAGATGGACTCCATGCCCAACATCTCAGACGTGATGCTGAGGAAACTCAAACTACACAGGGGACTGCCCGGCTGGTGGGTCTCATCATATGGACACACGTTGGCTTGGGAGATCCACAGTCATATTTACGTCTCATCTCAGCGGCTTAACGGTGACTAACCATCCATCTTTGGTTTGATTACAGCGCTCCCCCGCTCACCGAGAAAGAGGTCGAGGTTAGTAGCAACGCTTCTTCCGTCCCATAGCAATAACATGGCCATGGCGTTCAGACACCACAGCCTGTAGAGCCCAGTGGGGTCCCAGGGACAGGAAGCGCCTAGTCTCTGCTCCTGATCTGAACTGATGAGAGCCTCTGTGATTTCCTGTCTCTGTGGAGGCTATGCAAACATGACCGTGTGTGCTTGTGTGTGTGTGTGTGTGTGTGTGTGTGTGTGTGTGTGTGTGTGTGTGTGTGTGTGTGTGTGTGTATGGTAAGCCCAGTTCTCTAGGTCCAGCCAGTTATTCCCTTCGGGATACATCTGTATTAGGACAGTCAGAGGTTGTAGATTTCCTGGCCTCTGGACGCCGGGGCAATGTTCGGAATGTTGCACGGGCTCCCCTTCAACATCAAAGCTGGGAGGCCAACCACCAACATCCACTGCACAGTGCAAACCGCCCTATGCCAGTATGGTGTTTTCTCACTGCCATTGGCTTACCTCCACTGTCCTGAGACCTCTTAGTAAGCCACAACAAATGGCAGAAACCTGCGCTGGAGGAATAGCTACTGTGTTGTCACTGTCAGCAGTGGATGTCTTGGTGGAGCCATTGACATGCTGTTTCCACACTGGCCCCGACGGCCCCACTTGTTGTGGAGGGGTGTTCACACTTGACATCTATTTTTTCAGTCTGACCTAGCCATTGTGTACACAGGATGAGGGTTTTTGGGGGGCACATGTGAGTTGACCTTTCAGAGTATCGACGTCAAGCTTGCTTGCTCTTCATCGTCGATTGTTAAGCCTAATGTGTCCCTCGGTGGCGTTCATTAGCTTACCACCAGCGCACATCCCATCCTCCCACCCTCCCGCAGAATGCCTTTGTCCAGCTGTCGCTGGCCTTTCGCAACGACAACTACACCCTGGAGACGCGCCTCAAACAGTCGGAGCGCGAGCGGAACCTGGTGGAGGAAAACACGGAGAAGGAGCTGGAGGAGTTCAAAGGCTCCCTAAAGGTTAAAGCATGGGGCTCTTCAGTGGGCTATATGTCAGTCCATCAGATGTTAGTTCACTGGTTGGTGGTTTAGATTGACTTTAATCATTTTTTGTTGTCGTTTGGGGCCTCTGCAGTCTACTGCCCCCCAATGGCAGAACATGGAACAGCGCGAGGCCTACCAGAGCCTCATTGAGACTGTAGCGGTGTTGCACCGCCTCGCCACGCGGCTCTCCAGCAAGGCTGAGGTAGTGGGAGCTGTCCGTCAGGTAACGCACACACTTCAAAAGGCCTGTAGCAACATGAAACATGAAAATACATTCCAATCCATTGCAAACATTTCTGTCCAGGGCTGTATTCAATCTAATCTCAAGTAATTGGTCAAATATAATATTCCTTAAAAAATAAAACTTGTGGTATACCTTACCAGCTGTGACATTTTAATTGCTCCACTGGGATTTGTGAATCACAAGTTCCCTCTTATTTGAAATGTTTCGAGACAGAGCGTGACAGCCACATAAAAGAAGTTTAATAATTATCAGCCATATTTGGTTGAAATACATTTGCTGTGAGAACGTTCTAGACAGCCAGTGTATTTGATGCGCATCGGGAAATGAATGAATGAAGGTGAGAACACGGCATTGTCCAACAGGAGAAGCGCATGAGCAAGGCGACGGAGGTAATGATGCAGTACGTGGAGAACCTGAAGAGGACCTACGAGAAGGACCATGCCGAGCTGATGGAATTCAAAAAGCTGGCCAACCAGAACTCCAACCGCTGCTACGGGGGCTCCACAGACACAGGAGGTAGTCTGAGAGGGAGAGCAAATGAAATCAAACCCACTAAATCTGCATGCTGTATTGGGGATTCATAGCTGCTGGTAGAAATGTTGTGGTTTAATACCATTTGTTCAGAATCTAGTGCTCTTGTGCTTTCTGACTCGGTTTTCCTTTGGTGTTTTGTCAAGACGATGGAGTCCCAAGGCCGTCTCGATCCATGTCACTGACCCTAGGGAAGGTACAGTCGTATTCCTGGATGTTATCGGACGCTTTGTGCAGCTATGCGTTACCCACTGTGTGATTGTATATGATGTAGTACCGTGTAGTAGTAATAGATCTACCAGACAAAGTCTGTTCCCTCTGACTCTCCTTCTCAAACTGCTCCATATTAGGCTTTGCCCCGGCGGAGGGTCAGTGTGGCCGTGGTTCCTAAATTTAACCTGCTCAACATCCCGGGTCAGACCCCAGCCATCGCAGGCCCAGGGCCAGGCCAGAACCCTCCCACAGGGGCCAACCACGGACCTGGACCTGCTGGGGGGCCGGCCCCTGGCTCAGGACTTCCTGTTCTGGTCGGTCTTAATAATAATAAAAATAATACTAATAATAATAATAATAATCATCATCATCGTCATCTTTGTTTGTTTAGCACAGTTCATAAGCAGATCAATGCACTTTACATAACAGAGAATAAAAACAATTAACAACTATGAATAAAAGTAAAGGCATAACATTAGTTTTGTAAAACAATAAAAGAGACTTCTCAACGATCACAGCTGCCGTCTCCTATTGCCATTCCGTGAGTGGGACTTCTCTGTCTGAAGAGCATCCTACTCTGATTAGGTTGCTCTTGTTCAAATAAAAAGTGAAATTGTTCTTGATTATTTTCTTTCTTTATCTTTCAGTGTGAGGCCATTGTCTTAAAAAGCAATGGGTCGGAGACTGCTCACCCAGCTGGCACAGAGAGGTAAGACACTGTTCTTGTGTTTGGCTTTCCATTTCCTGACAATGTTTTTTTTCTACACTAACACAGACACACACTCGCCTACACACACACTCCTACACACCTACTCAGCACAGTGTGTGTACACTGTGTGAACTTACCTACGAGGTCAGGCCCGCTCGTCCTGAGAGCGGTAGGACGGGGGCTGGGTCTTTGCGCCCTTATCAGAAGAGCAGCCCGTACGCTGATTCAGGCTTTTCAGACAGATTGTTCATGTGACCTCTAGGAGGTGCTCCCAGTAGGGACGGCACAGGCTCAGATTCATCTCAGGGCACAGGAAACCGAGGCTTTTATAACAATACAACTGTGATCTTAATCCACCCGCCACTATTATGGACAGTTTATCTCTAAAAACTCGGTCGGCATGCAGTGCAAACATCCCAGCTGGAGAACTTGATGGAGGCCGCTAGCTCTGATATGTAATCTAAACATTTGGGCCCGGAGCTTGACAGACACCAGACGCTAGGCTCCTGCCATGCGCTTCAGAGAAGGTGAGTTAAAGTAGAGCACTCCACTTTTAAAGCCTAAAAAGCCCCCCCCCCCCCTCCCCCCCCCCGCCCACGCCAGAATCTCTGGATCGCTCTTTAAGTGCAGAGAGAAAAACAGAGCGTGCAAAGTGCCGGCTGGGGTAGAATTCCTGGCTCTTTTTAAGAGTCCCTGTCTACACATTCTCTGCCTTTGTTATCTTGTTTTTGAACGCGAGCCCTGCACGGGCGGTGAGGCCGGTGTCCCCGCATGTTCCCTTTCAACTGTGTTCCAACCTGTCCATTAAGACAAGGCCACGGTGTTGTGAAGGCGCACCCAGCCCGTCTCTAAGCCCTGGAGCGCAGCCACACAGCCGGGGCGGCTCGCGACCGTGCCTCACCGTTTGTTCTTTCCTCTCTGCACAACAATGCAGTGGAAAGAGCGGGCCGTCGGAACAGGAAAGGAATCCGTCCGCGTCGGCAGCCAAGCCCCCCGTGGTCAACCTGGAGGAGATGAGAGCCCAGATCGCCGCCGAGCTCAAAGCAAAGATCGAGGAGGAGTGCTACAGTAAAGGGTGAATGCCTCGTTGTGCCACACACACACACACACACACATCTCCACACACACACACACACACACACACACACACACACACACCCACGTCCAGAGGGACTGTCACCTGCCAGGACAAAGAGTACACACAACTTTACTTTTTATTGTGTAATATGTCTGTAATGTTCTGTGGTGATGTGTGAATTACATTGAAAATACTAATCGAAGCACATAATCTACATGTTATGCATTCTGCTTTCAAACCATTCACTTGCATACAGTGAAATTAAGCAGTCCTTTTGACCATCCAGACCATTTTCTGTATTGATGGTATGGCTAAAATGTGTGAATGTCTTAACCACAGTTTCGAAGAGGGACTAAAGAAAAAGAAAGAACTGCAGGAGTTGAAGGAGGAAGAGGAGAGAGCGGAGGAGAGACTGCTGGAGTCCGAAAGGGAGGATGAAGAAAGTGGGAAACAGATCCAGTCCAGCAGGTGGCTTTTATACCGATTGTATTAGTTCATATGATCCTCATCAAGATAACCCTGCTGCCATTTTGTGGTATCTCACATTTCACTTTGTAGGTCTTACGTCTCATCATTAGTACGTTTCCCTTTTGTCTTCAGTAAAGTTAAAGAGGTCCTGATGGTCCTCGACCGGCTTTGCCCCAAGATCCTCCGGCGTCATCAGCTGCTCTGGGTCGTCCCGGCGATGCTCCTCGCCCTGTTTCTGCTCCTCAACATTTTCATGCACTTCGGCTCATCCGACAATGACCCCCATGGGGATATGTCAGCGGATAAATCCACGGTCCAGGGCAAGAAGAAGCTCTTTGGAATGAATGTAGTACAGCCAAAGAACCCCGCCCCAGAATAACGAAGCATCCTCCACCCTGCTCCATGCAAAGACTTGTTCTCCTCTTGTCTCCTCGCCACACTAGGGGCTAACTTAAAGAGACAGATTTTGACTGTCCAGGGTTCAGGGATGGAGCTTTGTGAGCGTTTTCCAAGCTATCACTCACTTCATCATAGTTTTATTTATGTTTGAATAGGAAGCCTAACAGGTTGTGTTAATGCAGGAAAGCGTACATGCTTTGTGTTTAGGGACCAATGCACATTTACAGTTCTGATCAAATATGGTCATATAATTCCTTTGGAAAAGAACATAAATATTATTTTATGCCATCTTGTAAAAGTGAAAAGGCCCCTTGGCAACCTGAAACTGTGGGCTACTATTGATTGATGTCACAGTAATCTTAAGACCACTCTGTTCTAACTGTGTGTTCTCTCAGGTGTTTTATGGTGAAAACCTTTGAGAGATTTATTTCAGATATTTAAAGAGATAGCGCTTTAACAGAACCTTTAATAATATTTTAGTAAAAAAAAAATCTATTTTAAGTATTTAACCAGATACATTTTGATGACATTATTCCATAAGCACATTCCAAAGTAGTTCCTAAAGAGCAATACTTTTGCAACTGCTGGTTTCTGTTATTGTTGTTCTTTTCATTTGTGTCGTTAGAACTGAAAGACTTCCCTCGTGTACAAGAGCACTTTTTAGACAGAATGAAACATTGTTTAGCTTCCCTGCACATGTGTGTATGGTTTCATGTTACAGTAAGTCACTTGGCCTTGAAATAAAAGTGCCTTTAAAATGCTCTGCTGTCATTTTTCTGAACTATCTATGAGGTGGGGGGGACATTTAGCAGGTGCTTTGGTAGATATGATGTGACGTGTCAGTGATGACGCTCACATGTTGAAATCGCAAAGTCATATTATTTTTATTATGTGATGCATCAGTGATGACGCTCACATATTGAAATCGCAAAGTCATGTTCTTCTAATTATTAGGCCAATTTTGGCGCCCTAACTACGCCTGCGGTTTTTACCCTATAATTTCCATTCCAACACCGACAGGTCCAGCATAATAGCGTGTAGTGCGCGTGTATGTAGCTAAGTGATCGGTTCATGTGTTGTATTTATAATAATTATTTTTAATCAGTTTTTATCCCTTTTGAAATGAATGGGGAGAGAGGGTTAGAGAGAGCAATGCGTCATCAGAGGGAAAACCACGCCCCTCGTGGGGAAAACAATTTACTCGCTGATCACTGCGCATGTTAGTAATTTACCTACTGGCAACGGAACTTCAGTTACTACACTGTATGTACACAGATATTGTACTTATTAATAACAGCAGAAATTGTAAGCGGCTTATTCTCAACGGGACTGGATTTACTGCGGTCTATAACGGCAGTATTTGTAAGTGACGTACTCTCAAATCAAATGTTTTCGTTGTGTAACAGGGCTTATGGGCTAATGTGAAGGAAACCTAAAGACTACACGAGTTCCTTTTTCTAATTTAGTGTATTTAAGATAGACTTAGGCCAGTTTACTTGTTTCGTGTATTGTTTGGTCTCACAAATTAGGATCTATTGAGATGAGTCAGTATTATGGATAAGCCAGCGCATTACATTTTCTCAGATAGAGAATGAATTATCTTTTTAACTTTTACAATAACTCATTAAATGTTTACAACTGTGTAGGTGAGCCGCTCGCCCAAGACACATTTCAAAAACCCCTGTAAACAAACAGGGTCTGTGGCGCAGTCTCCTTTTGCTACGGGGCAGGTTCTGCTTGCTAAGGCAGACAGTCCAATCACTGCAACACATCACGTTCACATTTGCTTAGGGAAACACATTTTCTAGTTTATGCTATATAATTGGGTCAATTTTCTGGGTTCTGTATCTATCTATACAACATTACATGTATGTATAATACAATGCAATATATTTTCTGGCTACATATCGTCTCTCTCTTTAAGCTCTTTATTTAATTAGGTAATTGAATTGCACCCGAGGAATATTAACACTTAACAAAAAAACAAACAGAAGGCAACACTTGCTCAGCATCCCTGTCTGCGTCATTTCCCCTTGGCAGGGTTGGTGCTGGGCTGTTTGTCTGGAAGTGGGATGTCACTGTGTCAGAGGGACTCATCTGAGGATGCCAGAGATCATGAGCTCGTTAATGATTGAGCAATGAGCTGGCAGGAAGTGAGATGCTGAAAAGAACGGAAATTACCAGCACACTTTTCCCATGGAAAATAACGTTAAGATGTTTTGTTCCGTTTGGGACTTTTTTCTTTTCTCCCATTCCTATGAAAATAAATACAATAACTATCAATCCTTTATTAGCACTTAATTTGTGCATAATTAACACTGACAATTTTACTTTTCTCACAAGTGTCCGCAAAGAATCTTTTGATGTAGTTCTTGATCAGGTTGTATAACAAACGGCTACTCCCCAAATTTCATGCTTGCTTTTTTTTCCCTGTTCTTGGGCTTGGATCCTAAAGTACAGAATGCTCTTGGTTTGAACCGTGAACACTACTTCCTCCTTCCTGTTCGCACTCAGGCCCACCCTCCATCACAACCTAATCACCTTTCTCTCACCCCCCTCAGTGGTGGGACTGTCCCACAGGCTGCAGGAGCACTTGTCATCCCAACCAGCTGAGCCAGTCAATCATCTCTGCTCTGGCCATCGGGCACCATGACGGGGTTGTGGGTCTTATCCCTGCTGCTTCCTTTAACCCTGGTCGTCTCTGGAGTGAATGCTTATCAGAACCGTTTCAGAGGTAAGGCATGGAAGGTAGTTTCTTAAAATGCTCTATTGGTTAGAAACAATTTGTATTATTGAGTCAGAAAAAAAGGGTTTTAAAAAATCATCTTTTCTGAAAATCTGTCTTAAAATGTAAATAAAGAAAATTTTTACATGAAATATGTTGGAGCTATAATATGCCTAGTTTTAGTAGTAAACTATTGTGGCATAGAAATAACGCTAAATTTAACAAATAAAGATGAAGTTGCCTTTGGTGTTTGATAAATCCACATAGTTTTTTGTTGTTTTTTGCTGTGCACACATTTTATTGTGCTTTTAATTGCCTATTTGAACTGATCAAACTGAGACCATGCAGTACAATAAAATGATTATCTGATAAACTGATATATTGTGTTCCTATGATTGATTAGTTACCTCCAGCCCTGGGGTGGCTAGATTATTCCAGGTCTCCAATGTAAATTACCTCAACCAACTTCAGTATGCCTACAACGCCTCAACAGCCAGAGAGCTCTGTGAGTCTCTGGGGGTCTCCATGGCGACTAAGGAACAAGTACAAAATGCTCTTGACCAAGGCTTTGAGACCTGCAGGTATAGTAAGGCCAAGAATGTTTTAAAGACATACAAAGTCGTGTTAAACATGTTAAAGAAGCCATATTGTTTCCATAGGTTTGGGTGGATTGATGAGCATTTTGCAGTAGTCCCTCGCATCGTGGCTAGCCCTGCCTGTGCTCAAAACATGACAGGCTTGAGGTCATGGAGAGCCCCTGTCACACAGAAGTTTGATGTGTTCTGCTTCAACTCATCAGGTAGATTCCCTTTCAGAGATCTGTGCCTTCCTTGTAATACGCCGATATGTGTTTCTGCAGGTTGCAATTGTATGTGACTATTCGACCTTTCAACCCGACCAGGAACACGTTTTTTTCCAGGAGTTTTTAGCAGAGTGTGATTGTCACAAGTTCATGTCCTTTGATATCAACAGTTGTAAGAATGTGAAAGGAAAAGGGAAACACTGGGAAAACATCCTAGTTTCACTTCCGCCGCAGTCCCTGGGGTGGTGTGATAAAGTTATAGTGTCTGATAAGGTCATGCAGTCAGAAGCTTCCTCAAAATGTCAACATGCGAAAATGTCATGTACAGTAATACATGTCCCCCTGTATGTCACTCGTATTTGTTCTGCGTGCTAATCCTAGGTTTGGAGGGACAATGGGAGGTTAGCCCCACTGATAGCCCCTCGACGACCAGACGTCCCAAGGAGCGTTCACATCCCTCTACAGGAACACAAGTCCCCGTGTCCCTGAACCCACGTCCTACTGCTGCCAGTCATGTGGAACAGTCCAGGAGCTTAGCCCTGACCACATCAGGGTCCCTCTCCTCCCCTCGGCCTCCCAGTGTCTCCCCCTCGACCTTTCTCTCCCCGTCCTGGGAGAACCCAGAGGAAGCAGCGGAGTCCCTGAGCAGCACGCAGAATGCCATCGGAGGTTGGAGCTGTTAACGTGTCTATGATTTCTCTGAATCTGAACAGTTCATTTTTGAATTTGCACTCACACATAAATTGCCAATTAAATCAGAAACTAATTCAGTTTGGAGTGATTTTTCCTGCTTGTATTTTTTTCAGCAGTGCCAAAGGCCTTATTGATAACCTTCACGTGTGCACTCCTCCTCACAGCCTTAGTCCTCCTTTGGTACTTCAAGCGGTGAGCCCTCTTTTTCTTGTTGATTTTGAATTGAGCGTACCTCAAACATCAAAAACACACATACATTCAGCACCATTGCAGCACCAAAGAGTTATCAGGAAGCAAGCTGGTGTTGAAGTTTGAGCTCTAGCACAGGGTAGATTATGAGGAGAGCCAGACAGCCAATCACGTTGGCGCACGGTCTCTGTGGCTGTAAGAGTCCATTATCCTAAAGCTCTTCCTCTCAAGTATATTACACAGTCCATGGCAATATCGAGACAACTACATTTGAAAAGTTAGAACCAGTCCTGACATAGAATGCAAAGATATTCATTAAAGCTCATTGTTAGAAAAATCACTCCAGGCTGTTTATTATTTTTATATAGATAATTTTTTTCATCTCATCGGTAAGTGTTATCATATGAATGAACATTTCTTTAGGCAGACATCTGTAAGTATATATCATTATAATTCTTCATCTATAGTTCTTCCTTTCGTTATCAGCAATATGATTAGGAGTGCTTTCCTGTGCTGGGAAGCTAAAGAGAAGCAGGAATACATTGAGACAGAGGAGTGGACCTGTGTGAAGAACAAAAAGGAACCCCACAAAGAGCCGGCTGAGGACCCCAAGACGGACCCTGCCGATGCCTGCGCCGTGGACGTCATTGAGAAAGATACAGACTCGACCCAAGAGCCATGATGCCAAGGATGCTAGAGAGAATCCCATCAGCTGTCTGCAGTCATCGAAGTTCATCATTTGAGCCATCAGATGGCAATGTAGGCAAATGAAGTATAATGGCATCACGGTTGAGATGACACTGAAAGGTAAAATTGCCAGTAATGTGTTTCTGCTATGCAGATAGCAAATGTGTTTTTATTATTTTTATTGACTGGTCAAGACTATTCCAAACATAAGTGTGTTGCTGCTGTTTTTGTATTGTCCATTTGTAATTCCATTTCGTGTCAAATTTCAATAAATCTTTCATTCATTTCATCAATTTTAATTCAAATCTCTAATGAATAAAGAAATGTGGGAGTCACTTTCTTTTTAAAAGGAATTTTCAGTTTTCAAAAACCATATGCGCAGAATTATGTATCAACTTTTATTTATTACCAAAAAAAAAACATAATCTAAACTTAAAATATTTCGCAGAACTCTTTCATTCATTAATAATGTGAGATCAAAGTTTTGACTTTAGATGCTAAATAGTAACCTTTCCAATGAATACAGGCATAAACTACTCGATGTATGTGGTTATTGTGACCATTGAAAACCAAATCATATCTGGTCGGTCAGTCAGTAAATGTTTGTTCCCGTAAACACTCTTGAATAAGCTGTGGAAATGTTGTCAATATGTTGACTCTGGTCTGGATGCCAGAATGACTGCATTAGTGGGACGTTTTACACAATCTGACAAATTAGGTAAATTTTTCAAAAAACTTCAAACAAAACATCTGCACTCATTAATTATTGAGCACTGTCAAACAATGTCCAAAAACTGATCTGAGTGTCCTCGTTAAAACCAGAGATACCCTCCAAGATGCCAATGTGATGAGAGACATTGGAAATACACCAGGAATCTTTCTTCAGTACCGAGAAACATTTCCAGCTATAACAGTAAACAAAAGTGACAGGCTCTCCCAACAGCTGTGACCAGTCACTATGTGTGTGCAGTGACACGTTGACAGTCCACTAAGTCAACGGATGAAGTCAGACTTTACTATCATAAAGCATCACACCACTGTGTAACCGATTTCCTCTCAAAATACGTAGCAGGTTTTGAATGCATTGGATGTGCGGTCTGTGTCGGTGTGTTTGTGGTAGCTGAATAATCGAGAAAGAGAAGTACTGTATAAGTGCCTATAGTTTATCTCTATGATGTACTTGTCCAGAGAAAGCTCCCCCCAGAACTGAAGGGCTTTCACCAACACGAACATCACGCGACTGAACACAGACTTTGTGCTGGGCGTGTAGACCCTGTGTCAGCACATGCGTCCTGTTGTCTGCGTTCTGTTTACCGGACACACAGCACAGCTAACCAGCGACGGGGCGCTTAACACCCAGGTTATTTCCACCCACATACTACTCTAACTGTTTGTTGATTATTGAGAAGTTGGCATGCTTGGACGCTCAGGTCGGATATAGAGGTGTTCCCCGCGGTCACTCGGCCACCGTGCCCAGAGCCTCGGACTTCACCGCGTCCACCAGGAAACTCAGCTCGTTGCACAGGGTCTCGTGGCGGTAGGCCATGCGGATGTGGGCCACGTTGGTGCGGCGGATGTCGTTCCCCTCGGGTCCGTCCTTCAAGTAGTTTGCTCCGATGAAGTGCTTCTTGTCCTGCGAAACAATATGCAATGTTCCTGCCAGATTAGATGAGGGCTCACAGTACATAAGGGCACATTGAATTGGCCCCATCCGTCACATTGCAAACCACTAGGACACAGGGGACCTCTTAGATTGGGCTTTGGTGGATGGGGTTTTACCTGGTGAGACAGGCCGCTCTGCAGCACACTGTTCCTGGCTATCTCACACACGTCACAGGTGCTTAGCTTCCACAGCTGAGCTGCGATGGCGTACTCCTCCATCAGCGGCTCCTAGTTTCCAAATGGAAAAGGGTACATTACGACACGCTCTAAACTTGGATAACTTTGAAATGATTCATGGTGAGCCCTCTTATCGGCCCCGAGGTTGACCTTGGTGTAGTGGAACTGCATGGGGTCGTCTGTGGACAGGGACACACACAGGCCCTTGTGGAGGAACTCCCTGAGGGGGTTCTTAGAATACTCCAGAAACAGGCTGTTGTTGCTGAGCGGAGACATGGCGATGGGCACCTGGGCCAGGTAGTACAGGTACTGCAGCACGGGGCTCTAGGGGACGGACACACACACACACACACACACACACACACACACACACACACACACACACACACAGACGCACACAGCACGCACACATACACAAACATCCACATAACACAAATACTGTGGACACATGTTTATCAAGGCTACCGCAGCTATAGAACATAGCAGTTTGTAAAAATACGCAAATATATTGCCGCCTGCACAGGGTCTGTGCAAACTGTTTGGTGGACACTGCAGGACACTGAATTTCAACAGTGATAACTGTACCGGTCTGTATCTCTGTGTCTGTGTGGCTGGGCCTGTTGTTCTGGTCAGCTGCATGGTATTTTACAAGCAGCAGGTTGGAGAGACAGGGTCCTCTTTGTCTGGGACTAGGCCAGGCAGACAGATGGACATAAAGGGACAGCAGGTGGCAGGGAGAGTCGTTTGGTTTCATGTCTTAGCATGGACGGCAAACAAAAGCCTGGCAGCACAGTTTAAAGGCAAGGGGAGTGTCAACCATTACCATTACCATTACCATTACAAGGGCTGTCTCCACTCAGCACATTCAGCTGTTTACCGCTCAGACTGCAATTGCGAGCAAGCATACGGATAGCAATTTCATTCCTATCCATAATTAGTTTTCCTCTGTGTGCCCCTTATAAATAATGAAGTATTTTACGTACAACCAGAATGTATCAAAGCTGTTAAGACGGAGGCGCTTATTCTGGCCAACAGTAAAGAAATCATATGTTGTGATGTAGTCACCTCATGTCAATGCAGAGACTCTTTCAAGAGGGATTAGGACTCTATTGCTCCGTTACCTTCGCCTGTTGTTGTCAAAGCAACATGTCGAGTATGTGGCGGACGTGCATTTGAAGCATCTCGGAACTACAGCAAGCTAAGTACCTTCTTGAGGTTGAGTCCATGGGAGATGTTGTCAGCTGTGAGGTAGGCGGAGACCAAGTGAGTGATGGAGCCGGCCTCTCCGCAATGGGGACGAAACTGGAAAGTACTCAGGCCACGCTCTCTAGAGGGAGACAAAGTAAAAGACAAATAGCACACACACGTCTGAACACACAGTTCTCCCTACGTTAGCCTTAGCATCTCCATTGACCTTGGAGGAGCTCACCGACCCCGTGCCGCGTGTAAATCAAAACTACGCGGCGCTGCTATCTTATTCTTTTCTAATCATCACAGGGGAGGTATTTTTGTCCTGTTGCTTTGCACCGCTCCCTGTCCGTTATGTCACAGGACACCTGCTGTCCTCGACTGCCCTCAGGATATAAGCTTTGAAGTGTCTGCGATGATGTTCAGAGCAGATGCCAGACAATGAACAGGCCCTCCCATCAAAACAAGGCCTTAACCAGTGGAACAGACCGTCTATCTGATGGCACACCTCTCTCCTCTGTGTGGTGTTTTAGGGTTCCGGAGCGGGGTCGTTGTGAGGGCTTACTTCCGGAGATTGTTGAGGACCATGATGTTGGCGTACATATGGAAGACATAGTAGCTGTAGGGGGGGTTGTCGTCGGACGTCCACTGCTCCGGCTTGGGGCTCTTGTAGGAGAACATGTGGTCGCTGTGTTTGGACTCGTCGTCCACGCTGTCGAAGCCCGTCACCTAGGAAACCAGATGTTAAATCTCATTATACCTGCATTAGTTCTTCAACCATTAAAACGAGTGAACCTTCTGTATAACAACATCAGTTCATCTTTGGCAGAAGTCTAATAAGTTGTAGGGTGTAATGGCCAACTGAGATGGACAAGTCATTGGATGAGATGAAATAGATTGGGTCTGCTGAGTTCACTCACATATTTGAGAAACACGTGAAGCTCCTTGTGTTTCTGAGGGTTGACTGTAGCCTCAAACAAAGGGAGGAAGATGTTCTCTAACATCTTGGCAAAGTTAGGGACCAACTTTCTTGACTTGAAAATATCACTGTAACAAAACTCATCCATTACCAAAAACCCAAACAGTGTAACACAAAGAAGTTTTTTTTTTAAATTTTTTTTTTTAAACTATTTAGCACCATCGTTATTATGCTATAATTAAAATTTAAGTTAATTGCTAAAAAACAGTTTTGAAACTTGGCTCTCTCGCTTAAGGAGCATTTCTGAATAGTTCACCAACTCTAAGTTTCCTTCTAGTCTTGGCAGTCAGCAGCAGCAGCAGCACTCACTATATCCGGGGCACTTGGATGATCCACGTCATGTTGGGTGAGTGCACTTTGTGCAGGATGAACCACTTGGCCAGACTGTCCCACTCGTCTTGAGAGCGGCCGTAGATTGAAAGGCGAGGCTCTGCGTGCTGGTACTTACTCTCCTGAAGGTCATGGGACACTTCCTGTTCAAAGCCAGAAGATAAACTCAAGATTCAATTCCCATTACAATTGAGTCTGTTCAGTACATTTTTTATCTTTGTTTGAAGATGCCATTAGTCATTTTGGTGCCCCCAGACAGCAGAACTGAACAGATGTGTATTAAATTGGGCTGGCACGGTCGCTTTTCCACAACAGCTGTCGGTACCATGGACAAGAATTGCCTGGCTAAGTGTGGTATTCATCACCTTGATTATGCGTGCAAAGTATTCTCCGTCGATGAGGTTGTCGGTTTTCAGGTAAATTTCTCGAAGTTCGCTGGCCCCCACCGGGTTATACTTAGAATTGAATTTATCAAACCTGTGAAAGGTTTGCCTTCCCTGTAAAGTGAGGCAAACTGCGTTAACAGCTGGACTGCCACAGTAGATTATACGGTAGTAAAATAGCTAATGACACGGTAAGTGTGCATGGCTATAATACATCACAGTTTGACGTCCTGCTGGCAGAACAATGGCAGATCAAAAAGGAGCAGAATGAAGGGAAAACGAGCCCAGGCCAGAAAGGAGAGCTACAGGTCAGACGAGGTTCTCACAGCGTGTACGTCCAGCGAGTCCACAGTGAGGTCGTAGGGGTCCATGTTGAGGTAACGGAAAACCTCTCTGAGGGTCATCCTCTGACCCGCCTTCTCCATCACCACACGCTCCGCCTCCGTCTTGTAGGTGGTTTGGATGAAGTTCAGCAAGTGCTTCTGGGACATGCAGGCTGCTGCGTGGATGTGCGTGTCCACCTGGGGAAAGGGTTTCAGACGGTTGCTTTGCTCACTGTGTCGGAATCCTACAAACATTTAGCCGCTAAATGTAGCTGGCCGACTTTCGGGTAAATCTACAAACAAATGTTTTGAATGGTTCTGGAAAGTCATAAATGGGTGGACACCTGTTTATTATATAGAACCATGAGGTCTGTCAATGAAGATACAAGAACATGTCAAAATGGCATAGCCAGGTCTTCCAAAACGTGCATCAGCCTGATAATAGTAACTTGCCTTCCTAACATTGTAGAAGTCTCTGTGTGGAACCCCTTTGAGTTCCTTTAGCTCAGCCATCTCATTCAACATCTCATGCAAGTAGAACTTGGAACCCAGAAAGTTGAGCCGTCTGTGACAGTAGGTTTTTCTGCAAACCATAACAATACATCATTTGTGACAGTTACGCTCGTCTCAGTTTAGTTGTTTTTTTTCAATCCTTTTATCTCGGCATTTGATTAAAAAAACAATTTGAAGTGACTAAGCTCCTACAAAGGGCCCAAAAGAAAGTGTTCCCCTGTCTAATTACTTTTAACGGCTTGGGGTGTGCTGTGCTGGTTTAGCATGGCAATCACTCACGTGGGGCCATCTATGATCATCGCCAGCACGTGGCTCAGGTCTATGGCGAAGGTCTCCAGGTCAGGGTAGGGCAGGCTGCGAGGCTTGTTCTCCTGGAGGGTCTCGGCGGTGTCGTACACGTGCACTATTCCATCAGACATCTTCAGCTGGTAGCCCAGGTCCTCTGGGATGCCCTCCATGCTGTAGGGGTCCTCCCCTTCCCGGGGGCAGGGGCAGGTTTCTGGAGGGGGAGGTGGGGGTGTGGAAAAGAAAAGAAAAATAAATACGGTCAATAAAAGAGCAGAAAACGTCTATGTGGAGTCAATCAATTTATTGATGGAAGTGACTTCAGTTCATGATCAGCACACCATACAATCACCACGGGATGCTGCACAAGTGAAGCACCTGATTTATTTCAACAGACAGTTCTTATACTTTTCTGATTCAGGGGTTACATAAAAGCACGAGGTGTGAGTGGGCACCAACCTTTTCTCTGTCCAGCAATTTTTAAGGGACAAACATAATAACTGTTACAACACTGTGTGATAGCACAATGTGAGGGACCCAGAAAATTGCAAAAGACCAAGATGTTACAATGGGGACAATGATTTTTTCTGTTCCTATTGGTATGATTCAGCGTATGCTAGTCTAGGTCAGAGATAGCTGATCCTTCTCAAGGCTGGGCATTACTTTGGACAGGACAATATTTCCCTGTTCCCACACCACAATCATACATTCAGTAAAGCTATTTAAAGGGGCCCTATTATGCACATTTTCAGTTTCATACCTTTATTTAGGAGCTCCTCTAGAATAGGTTTACGCTTTTTAATGTAAAAAAAAACGATGTATTTTCTCCAAACTGACTGGATCTGCAGCACCTCAATGCGCCCTCTGTCTGAAACGCTCCGTTTTAGCTCCTGTCTCTTTAAGGTCCCCCTTCCCGACGAGCCCAGTCTGCTCTGATTGGTCAGCTGGCCAAACAAAGGGAATTTGCCAAAACAGCGTTTTCTCGACATGGCGAAACAACCAGGCCTCCGCTCTGACTGGCTCTGATTGAGGGCGTGCCAGACATTATTCAAATGTGTCACTTAGTGACGTAGATAAGATACCATTGTTCAAACCATTGAACTAACAATATATCTAATCATTTGTGTAGAGAGTAATATGTGTGATGTCACAATACCACTCTTTCCACAGGGGCAGGTTTCTGGTGACAGTGACATCAACCTACAGTCAGATATTTTTCCATCCCACAGCTCTCCTACTGTATAGTTAAACAGGAACACTTCACTAGTGTGACTTTACCTCCATACCAAGACGTGTAATATAGATCTAAAACCCACTCCTCACTCCATACCAAGGACTGTAATATAGATCTTTAACCCATTCCTCACTCCATACCAAGAAGTGGAATATAGATCTGTAACCCTCTCCTCCATCTATTCCAAGGATTGTAATGTATATCTTTAACCCATTCCTCACTCCATACCAAGAAGTGGAATATAGATCTAAAACCCACTCCTCCATTCATACCAAGGACTGCAATATAGATCTATAACCCATTCCTCACTCCATACCAAGAAGTGGAATATAGATATGTAACCCAATCCTCCATCTATACCAAGGATTGTAATATATATCTTTAACCCATTCCTCACTCCATACCAAGAAGTGGAATATAGATATGTAACCCACTCCTCACTCCATACCAGGAAGTGGAATATAGATATGTAACCCACTCCTCACTCCATACCAGGAAGAACGTCGTCCTCCTCCCTCCACCGCTGGTTCTCAGCGCTGCGGAGGAACTGGGAGGTGGTTCGGCAGAACCTGTGGTAGGCCAGTCTGGAGTACTTCTCCCGGATGAACAGGGCCTTCAGCAGGCTCTTGGCAGCCTGCTCATAGTCCTCCACAGTGATCTGGGAGCAGAACAGAGACATGCGGTCTTTCATGGCTCACCTTTTGATCCCAGAGAATCTCTGACCTACAGAAAACTTCAGAGCCACATTGTGTGACGAGGGTGTAGGATTCTGTCACCGCTCGTCTAAGTTCCATTGCTATTTTTGAGTTTCACAACCGTAGACATGCATGCATGTATCTATTCCGTATGTACTTTTTCTATGACAAATAAACATGGCAAATGCAGCAAGCGCCTGTAGGGGAGTATGCCGGGATTTGGGAAGTTCTGACTTCCGGGACCTGACTTACTCCTGCACAGTAGTCCCCGCTGATGGTGACCCTCTGGTACTCGGGACAGTCCTCCGTCAGGGGGGAGCAGGTGGAGGACGGGGACAGGAAGGGGGTGACCACGGAGCGGGCCCACTCTGCACACACAGGGACCTGCAGGGACATGGACTGGGAGCGGATCATCTTCAGACTCTTCTTCCTGGAAAGACAGAACACCTGAGTGTGCATATTTGAAATTGCATTAATGCTGTGCGAACTACTGTCTCAACTCTGTAGGCTTCACGAGTTTGCGCTGAGCGACAAGTGTTTTTTCCAGTCGCTCCTCTTACCATGATGCTGAACTAATTCAATAGATCGGTGAGGTCGGTGCGCACCGGCGAGCAAGCAATCTAATTTCCTCTCTCTCCTGCTCTTCTCAGATCAATTCTCACCATCTATAATGGTATCGATCCCCACACGCCTGACCTTCCTGGAGGCCATCTCCGCCAGTGTTTACCGCCTGTCACAGCCTACCTCTTGGCACTCTCCTCGGACTGCTGCTCGGCCAGCTCCCTGAGCAGCTCCCTCTCCTTGGCCTGCTGGAGGCCAATGGGACAGTCCTCCGGCACGGTGAACATGGACAGGGCCTCCTTGGTGTCCTCCTCCTTCAGGGCCGAGGCGTACACCTTCTCCGCCAGCAGGCACACCTCCTCTTCCACGTTGCTCAGGCTGATCTTGGGGAACTGACGAGGCATGTCTAGCAAAGAACGAGGACCAGGTCAGTGTTGTCGGCCATTTTGACAAGGCATTGGATGGGAATGAATCCCACCTGAGAGATGTTTGTGTAGTACAGTATATGATATGTGTCAGTCAGCAAAATGGGTAAAATGGCATATATGTGAAGGCTGCATCATTTAAAGGTCAACATAGACAGAAAGTTGTGGGTTCGTCCTGTTAGACTAGCTTACGTTAATGTATTAGAGGGCACTGCATTTCTTCACCAGACATTTTTTCAGAGATTAGTACTTTCATGTGTGACATAACCAAACTACAATCACCCTGGAACAACTTCCATGACCTTTAGGTTTGGGTTTCACTCTCGCACTCTTTTCCATGAGGGTCTTTTCTGATCTAATGCTTTCACTCTTACTTTGGAGGGATTTTGTTGACAGATTAACATTGTGACAAAAGTCCAAAGCTCTCTAGGCATTCGAAAGGATCACTCTGCAGATACTTGTCTATTTCTGTAATCCCTCTGAACACTTTCATCGTCAACAATAATTTATGCCGGACTTAAATGACGTGGCTGTATGGCTAAATTTGTAGGGGTATGAATTCTGAGGATTTCTACGGGACATGCTAACTTAGAGAGTACCACTTTTTGGATTTGCTGCTAGTCACTATGTAAATAAATTCATCAACACCAATGACATATCTGCAGAAATTACAATATTCCATCCATGTCATATGTCTTTACGAGAAACATCGTAAACACCCCAGTTAACATGACAGCAGCTGTTGTTTTCTGTATTTTATAGGTCGAGTCAACACTATGGCTGTAAATAGCACAGTGGGGTGCATTGGTGTACCCATTGACACTTGCGTGTTTGTCACTCACTGTGCCTACAATGCTAGATATCCCATTTGGGTATGTTCCCACTCAGCCATATTGGGTTTCTGAAGTGAGAGGGTCTATGTTGTTGCCCCCAATAGCATGTAACTCAATCGGCCTAAGCGCTGGAAAACAATAGTGTCTGGCAACCCAGAGAGGGTGGCCTTAAGCTCTGTCATCACTGGCTGACTGATGCCATGGTTCCATCCTGCCCCTTCCAGGAGCAACGCCATTCCTGACTCAACCCTGTGGCACACAATAGTGTGATCTACAAGCCCGGTCCAACAATAACAGCTGAGGGGATCATCTCAACCGACTCCACCGCAGAAGTATGTTGGAACAAACAACATAGGTTCACTCAGAGTGCCAGCAGGCTCTCCATCAAGTTGTATTGATTGAGAGAATGGGTTGGCATTAATAATTCAGCATCTAACATGATTCAAACCCCCCCCCCCCCCTTCCCCGTGTGATCCCTCTTTATCATGCACACGCCCTACACACTACAGATGCAGATCTCTGCTCACACAGCTTGACGGGTATTGAGTCCCCGTCACAGTGGCAAAATACCTCAGAGCAATTAACGTCCGACAGCTGCCATTTCCTTCCTATCTAGCTTTCTTCATCTCTCCCTCTCACTTCCTGTCTATCTTTCTCCATCTCTCCCTCTCTCTTCCCCTCTATCTTTCTCCGCTCACTCTTCCTCTCTTTGACCCATCGTGCACGCACCGCAAATATTCCTCGCAGTACTTCCTCGTGCTCCAGATAAATTGCCTCATCCAACCGCCCTGCTGCTTCCACCACAGCAGCAGACCCCGGCCGGCCCGTGAACTCGCTTCACTCCCGGGTGGTCTCTCTCACCCCCCTCACCTTCCGGGATGCTCAGCGCCATGGCTTTGGCTCCGTGGGCTGTCTCCTCCAACAGGACCTCCAAAGAAATCTCTGCTCAAATAAGCGGAGCTCTGTGTTGGCTGACTGGGTCTAGAGTCTCTGGCAGGCTGGCAGGCTGTGATGTGATGTGGGTCAGTTCTGCTCTGAGGAGCACCAGTCCCTTTCGCTTGGTTGTGTTCGACTGTCTCCCCCTCTCTGTCTCTATTTTTGGGAGGCCAGCGGGCATCATGTGGACCGGGCCGCTAATCCTGGGGATATGTCACGACTGTCTGTCAACGAAGACGAGGACCCAAGTGGAGCCACAGTCCCCAGCCAACCCCCTCCTTCCTCCTGCAGCCAGCTGAGCTGTCTCTTTCTCTCAGTCACCCTTACCCCATGTATGTCTTATTTGTTTTGGATCAGCACCATTCACTTAATCGCTCTCCCTCCTTTACTCACTCACTCACTCATTCACTCACTCACTCACTCACTCACACACAATCTCTCTCTCTCTTGCTTTTTCACAACACACACACACACACACACCCACACTCACATATGATATGCTCACACAAACACTCTAAACACACTCCCCAACACCTATGGGGCAGTAATGAGTCTACAAGTAGGTCACCCACCGCTGTTCTCTCCATAAAACCAGCTCTGCAGCTGCGTCAATCCTGCTAACGTTCCCCTATGCAACACTGCAGTCAGCCATTTATCACTGTCCAATCCCAAAGCGGTCCAGCAGGGGATCCATACATAGCTCCCCCTCCTGGCCTTGGTGAAGCTATGGCCCTCAGTACATCACTGAGAAGGGCCGGCGACAGGACGTGTCACTCCACACACAGGGGCGGGGGGGGGGCGCGCGGTGCGTCACACTCCCATATGGCCCTCACACACACCGAGTGGTGACACCAAGCAGCAACCTTATCACATAATCTTTACATACACACACACACACACACAGAAATAGTATGTCCGTTGCATGCCTTAAACAGCCAGGGTTAAAATGTTAGAAGTCCCCAGCAGTCAGAAGCACAGCCATGTTCTTAACAGCTGAGAGCCCAGGCTTATCCTTTAGCTCAGCTGTTATTCCTATATTCACACAAACACACTAACACACACACACACACACACACAGTCTATGATGCCCTGTGAATGAATACAGACGCACACGGTCAAGCGTTCCCTACGTGTTACCGTTGTCCGTCTACCGTCCCAGGTGGAGTCCAGAGACGCACGCGGCCACACAGACGGAGAGAGCAGGACTTCAATGCGACTGGGCTGCTGAGCAGTGTCAGCCAGCTCTGTGCCCCGTCCTTTCCTCACACACGCACAGACGAGGGACCACTATTCGCGGCGGGGCATACCTGTCCGACAACTCCCACACACACACACACACACACACACACACACGCCATACCCATATATTCACAAGCGAGCGCCAACAATCCTGGGGTTATTTTTACCTGCCATGTTGAGAATGTCCACGACACCTCTGCGGGCAGACAAATCTATCTGTCAGTCGAGAAGCAGGACAGCGATGCGTGTTCTACTCTGGAGAGCTGCCCCGCTGAGCTTCCAGCCACAGCCAATGAAGAAATAGCATTGCTTTGCATTTGAGAGGACTCTCTCTCTCTTTCTATCTCTCTCTCTATCTCTCTCTTTCTCTCACGCTCTCTCTCTCTCTCTCTCTCTCTCTCTCTCTCTCTCTCTCTCTCTCTCTCTCTCTCTCTCTCTCTCTCTCTCTCTCTCTCTCTCTCTCTCTCTCTGTATCTCTCCCTCACTTTCCCATTGATCTCAGCTTCAGGGTTTAAGAGGAATTAAGTAGATCTAATGGCTGGCAGGATTTCTGCTCCAGTGCTCCACAGAAAACCTTATAGCAGATTAATGTGGGAACTGCCACACAGACATTTTTATTCATTTATGTTATTCAACCTTTCTTTAAGCAGGCAAGCCACTGGAGAACGGCCGGGCCAAACTCAGACCCGGGAACACCACCACCACTAGTGGGCCCTTGTGCAAGGCACTTAACCCTTAAGGTGCTCCAGGGGGATTGTCCCTGTTATCTCGCTTTGGATAAAAGCATCTGCTAAATCACGTCAATGTAAATGTGAATGTAGTACAGCAGTACATAAATGGAACTAAACAAAACAACCACAGTCACAATTCAGAGAGATCCAACCAACAACTCATCAGTTCTAGGATACAATAGACGCTTCTAAATACATAAACGGATGACAATGTATCAAATAAAAGGTCCTAGGGGCAGCAGATGCCTTTCCAAATACTCTGTGCTCTCAGCAGTGATGCAATTATGATGGCAGGTTGGGGGGTGGTTTTGTGTGTGTGTGTGGGTGTGTGCGTGTGTGTGTGTGTGTGTGTGTGTGTATGAACACGTGTGTATGAACACGTGTGTCTTTGTATCAAATCATAGGAAGCAAACATCATCCAAAGTGGTGCTAAATTTAAACTACGGATTTAAGTGGTAGATTTATCCATTGTCAGACAAGTGTCGCGCTGTCTGTCCTGCATGGGCAGTACTACTGGCTAGGACTAGAGCAGCCATGGATCCAGAAGCTCCTAAGTGATGTCCCAGAGGTCTGGTCTGGTGATCGTGTCTCCTCCTCTGTGGATGCTCTCAGACACCTCTCTGCTGTCACCGATATTCCCTGTCAGAGGCGTGTCTGAGAGGGGGCGCGTCTCACATACTCGTCCCCATTGCTACACATAGATATATATATATGCAGTGTGTATTGTGTAGTATACCACATCTGCTGAGTCATATGCCGAGTCATATGCCGAGTGCTGGTAACCCTATTAGTAGGACAACGGTCATTCAGCGATTGAGTGAATGAATGTGTTAATGCAGTGAGAGGAATGAAAAGAATTGAGGTGGAGTCAGTGAGAGAAAGAGTGACCGAGAGAAGTAGAGAGAGGCAGGCGGACAGACAGACAAACAGACAGACAGACAGACAGACAGACAGACAGACAGGGAGACAGACAGACAGACAGACAGACAGACAGACAGACAGACAGACAGACAGGGAGACAGACAGACAGACAGACAGACAGGGAGACAGACAGACAGGGAGACAGACAGGGAGACAGACAGACAGACAGACAGACAGACAGAGACAGACAGACAGACAGACAGACAGACAGACAGACAGACAGACAGACACACACACAGACACACAGACACACAGACACACAGACAGGGAGATAGGTGGAACGACAAAGATGGAAAAAGGGATACAGAGATGGAGTGACGGAGAAAACCCTGGAAACAACAAGGACTCACCCTTTCCCAAGCAAGGACTGGAATGCTGCTTAGTCAGGGGGCTGTCTCTTCCTCGTCTCATTTTTCTCAACAGTCTCTCTCCCTGGGATGGACGACAGCAAAGCAAGAGTGTGCCCTCACGCAAGGACGCAATGCAGCTTCTCCCAAGCACTTAATGACTCGCTAATACTTTGCCGCATCCCGCTGAAAAGCCATTTGAATTTGACGTCGTCCGTGACAAAGGGGATGGGCTTTTGATGCACATGAACAACAAGAGTCACATCGTCTACCATCATTTCCAATTTGAACTGAAATGAACGTGTACTTGTTGTGCGATCAGTGATCAAAACAAGAACATCCCGGGCAAAATGTCAACAGATGTCACACAGTGTCGTTGTCATTTCTGTGATTTATCATTTGAGTCATGGTGAGTAACTCACCTTTTCTGTCAGTCTTCCCCTCCTCCCTCCCCTCTCCTTGTTGTGGTTGAGAAGGAGTCATTCCTATGTTTCCAGGGTCCTATGTTCCCCAGATTTATGTGGCACAAAACGAGAACATGACAAAGGGTCCTATGTTCCCTAGCTCTATATTTAGCACATAGTGGGAACCTGAAGAAGTATGACATAACCAGATTATGCGCACACATAATTACCAATATTATTAAATCAGTTAATCAGAATGGATGTTTTTTTATGTGTGGGCATGTTCATAGGAACATGGCATGAGGTTGAACAAAGGTCCCTGGGAACATAGGGCCTTGGGAACATAGAACCGTGGGAACATAGAACTGTGGGAACATAGGACCCTGGGAACATAGGACCCTGGGAAGGAGCATAGGACCCTGGGAACATAGACACGCTCCAGTTTAGAACCCTGGTGGCGTTCCCCAAGAGAAGCCCTGCAGTCAGACTCTGGATCCTGTGACCAGGGGTTGACAAGTCACTTATGACCCAGCAGTGTTCAGCACACCATCCTTAACTCTTCCACTTCCACCCCCACAATCCAGGAAGTGCATTAGCGGTGTGTTTTTTAAGCTGCTAGCTCAAGTCTTTAACTTGCTCATCACTTTCACTCCGAACATGATGACAGACTGTGAAGTATCTTGTTTGTCATAGCTCACCCTTACCCTTCATAGTATCTGCTGCTTTGACAAACACTTTTGGCCTCAATACTAAAGTCCTGTTTAGTCTGTTCCTCAGAACAAATGAAGCATGATATGTTGTAATGCCAAATCCGGTCAAAGAACATGTGATGCTATAGATATAAAGGTACCCTTAACATATCGGCTGTTTTGTTTGTACGGGACAGATTTACAAACTTCTACTTCATTATACCATACACAGGCTGTCAGATGCAAATAAGGCCCTCTGGTGGCCGAATCATGCATGAAGGGGAATCCATAGTTCTTTATGCTGTGCAAACATTAATCTATTCCCTAAAATAAGTGTTTTTGCACATATTACACCTTACTATATCAGAATCCCTATTAATGTATGTGTAGAGCAAACCAAACCAATGTTCTCCACCAGACACCTCAGCAGGATAGGATGTGTGTATCACCAGACTGGGTTCATAATCCTTACACATCCTGGGAGGAGATCCAGATGTAATGCAGCCTTCACCTGAGGTGGCCATGTCATGCCTGATAGAGGCCAGGCAGCAGGCGAGATTACCAGGCTAATCCCCTCATCAACTCGCTAGACTGGAGCACTCTCACAGGACAGTGGTAGGACAGTGGCTCTAGGGCTTCATGGCAGATATTAGACTTTCTCTCTCACTCTCTCTCTCTCTCTCTCTCTCTCTCTCTCTCTCTCTCTCTCTCTCTCTCTCTCTCTCTCTCTCTCTCTCTCTCTCTCTCTCTCTCTCTCTCTCTCTCTCTCTCTCTCTCTCTCTCTCTCTCTCTCTCTCTCTCTCTCTCTCTCTCTCTCTCTCTCTCTCTCTCTCTCTCTCTCTCTTTCTCTCTCGGGGTGGCATCAATTAAACGAACATGGGAAAATAGCCTAATCTGGTCCAAAAGGATGGGTACCCGAAATATTAAACCACAGGCTGGGCTGCTCACTGTTGTGCTGATGGAACCCATTAGTTACATATCTTACATAACATACACAATGCTGATTTGATTAGGGCTTGGTATGATTATTTAATAGAATTTCAATGAGGCGTCTGAGCTGGATGCAAAGAATGTCCTGTTTTGACTTTTGAATTGCTGTCTCTCTCAGACAGTGGTAATCAAGTCCTGATGCATTTGGATAGAGAAGATAGATATAATGCACGCATAGCTTCAGTCTGAAATTGCATACAGTGTATATTCTTTTGAGGAAACATAAATGAATATGAAAAGTTTTAGATTTTGAAACCCAAAAAATTAGGATTGTTGATATTATCACAACATTAATGTTTAAGAGTCCGTGTGAATTTAATTCAAGTGGTGGATGTATCTTTGTGTATAAAAAAACCTCTTCATTCATTATATAGACTTTCAATTGCAGTACGCATGTTTGATGATGCTGACTTTCATGAACATTTGAAATCCATAGCGGTAATTTCACTCCATTTTACATGATTTCTGAGCATAAAATAAATACAAACGGAAATAAAACGAATTATATTGATAAAGTTTGTTCCCATACAAGCAGCCATTTAGCTGACTCTCTTTTTAATTAAATGGTTAAATTGTACTTTGTCATTATACAAGTCTCAGCCCTACCCACAACATGTCTCAGCGTTTCAAAACAAACGTCTGGATGAGCAAAGACCAGTATGTGGTGGCATGGCAACTCAAATGTTTATGTGCCTTGTGATCTGTGACACATCATTTCACCCCTATTTAGGAAAAGAATGAGTAAACACGCTGCAGGCCCTCTTTGATGACTGGTTGTTTTATCTGTGTGTTCTATAACCTGTAAAATACTTTGACCTTTCACATACTTAACTTTAGCTTCTAAGTAGCACCATTATTTTTTATTCATTTGATTTTATGCTAAGTGAATAATTTGAATAACGTTGTAGTTATATATTTTATCCCCATATGAGCAATTTCAACACATTATAAATTTAAGACTAACATAGCCTAAACAAATGAAAGGCAAACACTGCACCTGTGACAGGCCACCTTGTTTTCTCTTCAACTCTGTTAACTCTCAAAGATCTAGAGGGGGTTTTGCCATAGTTACTCCAGTGGGGTTGCATTCGTCAATGGAATGCAGATGACATCTTAACTGAGACCAATCTACAGGGTTTCAATGTTACCATCTGTCTGATCTCCTCCTGTGGCAGTCGGCGTTACAATGCTGTGGAGAAATTGAGGCCACTGATTCACCCTGTGGTTCCTCCAGCCTCTATCTCAGTTGACTCTTAGGTGTGTGGTGTTGTGGCCCAGGCTAGATATTCTTCATTCTTCTGAAAAAACGCTCGAACGATTTGTCCCCCCTATGAGTCTATTTGTACAAATCCGCAATTGCCCCGCTATGGCGTTAAAGTTGGTGGCCAATTCCCAGCAAATACTACATACTAGAGTCATGACATTCTCATTTTTGTTCACTAGATGGCAATGAAGGCTGATGCGGACTGTTGTTCATCCACTTGACCAGCAGCCCACATGCCAATGCGCTCTCCTCCTCTCACTTTCAGAACATGATTGTGTGCACTACAATCCCGTTGGCGCCCATCCTTGGACGGAGAGGAACCAAATCTCCGGCTTGGAAGAATTACCAACGGCCATGCTGTTAAATAGCCTAGAAACAAAGTTCAACAGCATCTTCTCAAACCATAAATGAATTGTCTCTTCCAGAATAGTTGAATAGATACGTCCTAGAGTGGACCTTACTTGCCTGTTCATTGAAGATCTGGAGAAGTGCCCATTAAACAGACAATTTTAAGTAGAATTGACAGAATTGAACAGTTATTCAACTGTAATACCTGAAATCAATAAACACTAAATTGCTTTTGTAAGCATGAACTTTATAGGCGACAAATCTAATTTTACTCACTGGCATCTCCTTTTCAAAGGGCAAACTGTCCAACCAGTCTGCACCTTAGTAACTGTTCCTGACTAAACAGGCATATTTGGCACTGTCTAATCTTTTACAGGCTTTGATGTGTCTGACATCCACAGAGCATGTTTTGCCCTGTTGTGTTTGTAGTTCCTACCTACCGTAGGTGACTCATACTGTAACAATGACACATTGGTGTGGTTACTGGGGTGCTCTGGCACTGAACGTTTTTTCAAATCCACACGTATAACGAGGGCCAGGTGTAGACAAAGGAAGCAGGTTAAACAATCAAACCCCTCCGCTTTACGGTTCCCGTTTCGAAGTTCAAATTGACCCTGAGCCCTTCATGTCTTAATGTGGCTGTTGTCCTCATCCAACGAGATGTTTTTTCCTTGCCTGTGAACTCTTGACATCAAAACCCCGCCTAGTTAATGATACAGGTTTCTGGGAAACAGGGCAGTTTGGGAGGAAAGCCTTGGATATTATGATATCTACCCACCTTTTCAAGGACATGGCAGAATGTGTCGTGTAAAGAGCTCAGCAGACTCAAGGCTCTGTCTGCCTGTCTGTCTTCACACAGGGCCAAGGCCAGCTAGAATGCTTTACTAGGCCTGCATTTTATGGTGCTTACTGCGTGCCTCACAGGAATGTGACCCCCTCTCTCACACACACACTTCACCCCCCTCGAGGCTGCGTGTCCTCATGTCCTGACCATCCACCATTGAGTACAGATGGAGCTTCACTTCCTCAGACTCCCTCAAAGGCTCTTTTTGTGGTTCGGGCAGACCAGTAAAATAGGCAACACTCAGTAGGAATTTGCCTGGCACCCTGTCTGCCCTTTGGGGGGTCAGGAGGAGGAGGGGGGATCTAATGAGACCCTGTACTATCTTAACACACACCAGGTGGTGACTGTCTTGTTGGAGCTGAGCAGACAATGAGACAGCACTTTCTAATTACAGCGGCCATTTCCTAAAGATCAGAGAGTGTCTGGAGAAAGCAAACTTTTTTCTATATGCAAAATGTTTTATTGTATGACAATGTTAATTGCTTTGACAGAAATAAAATAGACCACATTTACAAATATATTATATGACATAGATATAAAAAACAATAATCCTATTACCACAGTTTGCCAAAGAATAGTGGAAAAAATAGCTACAATGCCCTTATATATATTCTTCATGTACAAAAATAGTTTAATCTCCATATGTATTTTTAATGTAACCTCTATATAACATTTAAATAATGATAACCAACGTATATACATTTACTGACGTAAAAAAACATACAAATATAGATTGCACTTTGTGTTTATACAAACAATAATATTTTCAAGTATAGTTTAGTCCATTGCGGACTGGCACAGTTATATTTCATAGAATCTAAGGCATTTTCTCTTATACAGTGTCCAATAAAATCGATTCAAATCAACTCCTTCAGAGCTCTATGGCATAAGTCCAGCTCACAGCTTTTGCATTGTGGATCTTTTTCTGCAAATTTGGGTGACTTATAAGTCCAAATAGAAAAGTGCGGACTGAAAGTGGCTTGGTGAAAGATGGTAGTTTATAATCCTTTGAAAGCAAATCTCATCAAAGTCCTTGACTTAAGGAAGAGGCCTGTAAAGTCGGGTAAGGTGGGAGAGGAGAGGAGATCACTACCCCCTTTTGACCCGGTGGGGTCTCCACTGTATCACATATGAGCACTGTTCCTCTCCCCTCAGCCAGGCGGAGAGAGCAGCATCTCTTACGGCTATCCTCGAAGCCATCCAGTGCCTTGTAGACCAGCAGCAGTTGTTCTCCGTGTCGGCTGCTACGTCCATGGCTGAAGCCACTCAGCCCAACATCCCGAGAGAACCTCCTCTCTCTCTCCCACTTTGTCTACAAGCTGCGGAGGAATACGTTTGGCAGTAGTCTGAGGCTGTTGGAGAATCTTTGGAGACAGAGAGGAGGCTAAACCTTGGCAGGTTCTTTCTCTCTTTCTTTTTCTTCTCACTTCACAGCGTCCCGCTCATGTCCGTTTGAGGAGGGCCTCCAGCTTGTGAACCTGTGAGTGCTGCCGGGAGGAGATCCACACCGGCCGGAGCTGGCCCTGCTCCAGCTGCAGTGTAGCCTGGCGCTCGGGGAGGGAGCGACGCCTCCGGCCATAGCCATTGGGGCTGATCTTTTCGATGGGGGCGCTGCTAATCTTCAGCTTGTTGTTGAGCTGGTGGATGCGGTGCGCCAAGTCGTGGACCGTGCAAGTGCCAAGGGAGCAGCCTGGCCGCCTGGACTGGTTCACGTTGGTTTTGGACCTCTTTGTGCGTACATTGATGTGGGCGCTGTAAGAGAGGGATACAGAAGGGAGACAGCATGATCAATCCATGCTCCACATTCCAATGCGGACACACTTGGCTCAGAAGCCCCATTGGCTTAACTTGCTTACTTTAAATGCACTACTGTTTGACATTGTTCTGAGCGATTCTAAGCCTTCGGTTTGTAAATCTTCCCTTGGATGACGACATTTCTGTTGCGTAATAAAACGTGATACTTGTATGTGCTCTCACCTGGAGTGTGGAATCAGGCTGTCCCTGACATCTTGGGGTCTGACAAAGTGGCCAGACTCTGCCCTGCTCTCTGTGGACAAGCTGCTGAGGTCCCGTCTGGAGCGGCTCTGCATCCACACGCTCAGCCTGGCAGAAAGAGAGAGACAGAGGCAGAGAGAGAGAGAGAGAGAGAGAGAGAGAGAGAGAGAGAGAGAAATCCTATTAAGACAGAGCTGACAACTGACTGAAAATGCAGCTTCTGGTGTACGCCCCCACGATTCACAATGTTATTGTCTGAAAAGATTTTTATGGAGTGTACTCGAGTCATCAATTAACTCACCTCTTTTTCAACTCGGGGCTCATTTCAAACGCCATGCTGTGCGCGACTGTTGCCAGCAGACAGCCGTAGAGGACGGACTGAAGGATCAATTTCATTTTGACGCCGAACTGTGTGTGGGGGGGAATGGACAAAACAAATGCTTGTGAGTTATTGACTTACTTCAAAATGGTCTTACTAAGTTACCTGCTGCCAGTTAATGCATGCAAGTCTGAGTCTGTTTTCTCTACCAACCATTACGCTTGCTTGCACAAGAGTCCAAAAGCCAAGTTATTTGCACTTATCATTCATTTATTTAGAAAGCCAGGCTGAGGTCAGATTTTGCTTGGTTAAGTAAACTTACACTGGTGCCTCAGGCCCCTGGCTCGTGATAAAGAATCACAACAGCTACTACTGAGGATTCCATTATTGGTCATTTAATATTCACAGGCAAACTCAATGCCAGTATTTTTATTTTATTTTTGACTAGATATAATGCATTTATAAATTAAATAGAGAACTCGTTTGCTGTCCCTGCCTAAGTGGTTTTACACACTTTGGGGCCCCCTTTCCGAAAGCCATGCACATGAGTAACTCATTATATAACAATACAGATAACTTGACCCTGTTCTCTGCACTTGAGCCCTGACCTCAAAAACAGAGAGCTACAAATACAGTATTCTTCAAATGGAAGTGCACATACCTTAAGTCCTCTGAATTCAATTCACTTGGGTTGAGAAGTTTTATGTAAGTCAACTTGGAGTAAGTATTCCACAGGCTTCTTGGAGTTGCTGGTGGTGCTATAAGGCAGCTGTGACACTCTGCTAATAGTCTCTCCACACCAGACCTTGAGGCTTTATACTAGAGGTGGGAGGGGACTCTCTCTCATCCTATTCCCCCACCCCACCCCACGGAGAGCACAGTGCTAAGGGTTTGACAATTATTACTGAGACAATGCAACAGCACAAACAGTGAGTCAACTGGAAACTTTGACGTATGAAATATGAAAATAAATAGGGCAGTCTGAATGAAATACTCAATGTACTTACGATAAATACTGCTCATTCCTTATTCATGTTTAAAGAGGGGGAAACTGAATATACTGTTGGTTAAACATTAACAAACAATAACTGATCTAAATATCAAAATGTAATTCCAACTTGTACAATTACCCAATAAATGATTTAATGAGAGACAAATTTCAAAATTAAGAACAGTGATTCAATCTGTTTTATTTGAGCCAATGGTTACTACACTCCTTTTCAAGCGTGCAGGAGAAGTGATTTTCTACAAATATTTGAGACCAGATAGCTTATGGTTAGATATCTGGACATATTTGAGGCAATGGGGGCCATTTATTGTACACTTCTTGCATTCCTAAATAACACATTTTCAATGTAATTACGTTTTATCTTCTCATAGAGTAATACAAGTGTAGAGTCAGTTTAGAAAATGTAATAAGTGTGGTTGAGGTATGCTAAGAAAGAAACCTTTTGTTAAATATTTAGATAAAAATAGTATTTAGGTTCTAAATACAAAAGACTATAGTTCAAGTACTTGTTTAAACATCATGAAAAATATGTGACCTTAAAACCATTGGATTTACTTAATTTTGATCAACAAAATTGGCAATATTACTTATTTTCCTTCAGAATGTTGGCTAAAATGTTATTTGAATACACATTCTTTAAAATACATTCCATGTTTTTTGCTTGTCTCAAATCTTAATTAACATGACTTATGTTTTACTCCCGGGAATGCTAGCAACAATAAGAGACGGCAAATATTATTCCATGACACTAGTCATGACTGATAAGATCCTTGTCCTTCAGCTATCTCCCGTTCCATTCACACATTATATGACGATCTCCAACCAAAGTACACCGCCCTAAAAGCTCTAACATACTTTATTAAGATCAAAAAAAGTGTCTAATATGAATAAATGAAAATAAAAGGGTACTAAACACTCCAACATGTTGCAATCAAATAAAATGTGTGGGGAAAACAATTTTAATGTCAGTGGAGGTCTTCAGACAGATGTTTATTACAAGCCCCTAGGGGCAGATATCTGCACAAATGCCATCAGGATTTGCACAAGGGGGTGTAAAGTTTTATTTTGCATGCCGTTGGACATACCAGCTGACCCTTAACTTGTTGGTATGTTTAACAAACTTAAAATCTGCAGAGGTTGGATCTAGAATAAAGAATTGAAAACAAAAGCATTTGGTTTTTTAACAACAAGAAAGCGATCCTTTCAGGTTCAAGTTGAACGACATCTTAAATTACTATAAGATTCACCATGAAAAACAAATTTGTTTTACATTGCACCTTATTTAAGAAAGTTAGTTTATCTGGAAATATTGTGTTCTTCTGTTTGCCGGTGATACAGAAACAGTCACGAGTCCATGCATTTGCACTGTCTTGCCCATTCCTTGCTTCCATTACAGGGTGTCATGTCCAGATATAACAAAAAAAATCCATAATGCGAAATAGCAAATTGTTTGTAAGAATTTTGGTATGTTAATTGCAAATCCCAAGCTTCGTAGTCATTATGCCCTTTTATAGAGCGCAAGTGATTGCGCAATCATGACAGCATCATGCTGTTGTTTGCTATTAGCTCCTTATATAGTAATCATCTGTTGGCCCCCCATAATACACACGACAGGGTGACGCTTTGCTCAGTCAAGACCATTAGTTCACTGGTACGTAAACAGGTACAAGGTGTAGCTGAGGTGAAATGGTAAGCTATTGAAAAAGGTTTACGGAGTATTGGTGGCTTCCAGCTAACAGTTTGGGAACGAACAGCAGAGCTGTCATGGTACTTTTTGACCTATAAACTGCATGTTTTTCCCGCTTGTGGAGTCACTAATTTTGACATTGATCCGCTTTTCGGTTCCTGTTGGCCACAGACAGTATACTTATGGTAGGAAGTCCATTAATGTGCCCGTCCTTTACTTTCCATAGTAGAGAATGATTTATTTCATTTTATATTCTTTAATATTTCTTCTCTATCATAATTTAGAAAAAGCAGGAATTACATGAATATCAACGGTTGAACAATTGCACGGCATGGCATGTCATGCATTGTGTGTGTGTGTGTGTGTGTGTGTGTGTGTGTGTGTGTGTGTGTGTGTGTGTGTGTGTGTGTGTATGTGTATGTGTTTGTGTGACTGTGTGTGTCACGCATGTATGTGCTCGTGTATCTGTGTGCGTGCACACACGCGTGTGCTCGTGCGCTCTTTGCTGCTCAACACATATAAAAAAAAAAATCTGACATTAGAAATCTAGGACATTCTGCCACACTGACTTTTTTAAACCTGATTTATTATCTGGTTGTGAATAGCTTGTAGCGAAATGGTGCTCAGGGTCAGGGTGTGATTCTTTGTGGAGAGCCCACTATTTTCTATTTGTAAACCATGCGGCCCACGCCCATGGAAGTCGCTTTCTGTTGCACGCAGGCGCATTGGCACTCCTTCTGTCAAACATGGCTGTGCATTTGAAGAAAGAAAAATGCTGAATTGTGTTGGTCATTTTCGGGAAAAGCAGAAATCATGGCGAAATTGGCTGATTATTTTATTGTTGTTGGATATGATCCAGAGAAAACGGGTGAGTTGTATACTTAGACGTGCGAACATGCTTGTCAATTGTAGCCTTCAATGGCAAGCTCTTTCCAGGCCGTGTTGATGCTGGATAGCTCGGTAGCCTAGCCGAAGCTATTGATCTCCTGAGATTGGAAGTACTTTTTTTGTCATCGTTTAAATTGCTTTGTAATTTTTTTATTCTCATGAACGTGATTACTGATCATGCGCCGGCCCAATACAAATGGCTTTAGAACATTTGTTTGTATGTTGTACACAAGGGAACTTTCATTCCGGCAGTCATCTGTCGCATCCTGTTTCCCTGTCAAATGTTTTTCTTTTGCACCGTCTTTGGCTGTTGTGGCGTTAAGCAGGAGGATTACAGAGGGAAACTGAAAATACATATATTTGCTATTTATTCCATGTTTGCAAGTCTTGCCACCTTCTATTGGGCCGTTATTACTTTATGTGGTCATGCAATTTAATTTGGAAAAAGATCATTCAAGCAACGCTATCCATAATTAAATTTTTCTACTGTCCTTACATCTGCCATACACACATTTGCATTCGTTTCAATGGTACAGATTTGTCATGCCTTCTCTTGGTGCCATTCATCTCACACACTGTTTGAGACTGTACCAGGAGCTAATAGGTGGAAACTCACTATGGATGACGGCCTAAACTGTACTCTCCTTATTATGCAATCAGATCAATTTAGTTTTTGGTTTAGCATTAGGCCTTAAAGAGCTACGGTATTGTACAAGAGACTTGTCAGTGGAAACATGATGATGTCTTACTGTACAATCTCACAATCAGGCAGAATTATTTTCACCAACAATTGGCCTTCCCATCTGCTAACCTATCCTGTGTTAGATCAGCATTTGTTGACCAAAATACAGATTGTTATGGTAGTGCTCATTGCATTCATGATGTAGCATAGCTTTTATCAAAGGCCTAGCTTTAGACCCTGTGCATGCTGTCTACTTTGTTAGTCATGCTTATGGGATCTGCGGTTATGGTTTGAATATTCCAGGATCTGCCTATGTAACTCCTCCATGACTGACTTGCTAAAAGTTATCCTTCAATTTAGACCAACATTGATAAACCAGAAGGGCTTAAAAAAAGAACACTAAACACAAAGGACAGTGGGGTCCCTCCAGAACTATGTGGAGCAGCTGTAGTTTCAGCCTCCACAGGCTGGTCACCCACATGAATGAGCAAACAGTGTCCCCATCATCCTCCACTCATCTCACTGCAGCTTACAAACAACTTCTATTTGTAATGGCAAAAAAAAAAAATCCAAAAAATCCTGGCATGACCACAGGATGCTTGATAGTTGTAACTTTGTCTTTTTGCCCCATCTGGGCTTGATGATGAATGAGCATGGCTGGAGAAAGAAAGAGGAAGAGGAGAGGTCTGTTTGAGCGCCGTGTCACTCCCAACAGGCCCGCGTCTCAGCCATGGAGAAAGGTCCCCCTGAGTAAAAAATGTTCCCGTGTTCCCCAGTGAGGTTTATTTTCCTTGCCTTTTCTTATGTCACTTTACTGACGTCTGAGACGATGCTTATCAGTTGTTGTTATTTTGACCTCAATCTCCTTGGATCATCCGTTTGGCTGGATCAGTCGCTCGCCAGCCTGTGTGGGAACTGCGCTTCTCCTAACTGGAATCTGGGGCGGGGGGCTTTTGGGGAATTATTTCACAAATAACGCACTGGCATCCCCGTTCTCGTGTTGTAGGGAGATGTAGGCCTAACCTTTTTTTGTGCCCAGTTTCTTGGCTTGTCAAGCTTAGCCTATTGGTGAAGCTTAATATGATGGGGTTGGCGCGGGGTCCAGACAGACCGATGTGCCTCCACCTCTTGCTTGTTAAACCCAGCCAGTGATCCTCATAGCGAACACTGGGACAATCGGCGCCTGAGTCGTCTTGTTTGTTTTTTTCTTCTGCTCCACAGCCTGCCTGACCCAATTCCCCTAGATTACCGTGACGGGACCCTGGGCAAATCAGGTCGATGCTTGTCATCTGTGAAGGAGGAATGAGGCCTGCCGTCAGAGGAAAGGCCTAGAAGCATCTAGCTCCTGTATTACAGAAAGGATAGAGGAGTGCTGGGTTCTTTTGTCACTTGTTCTACTGCTAACAAGCACCAACCTCCCTTAACATTGGAGATGATTGGAGGACTCAACATAAAACATTAAGCTTGTAGCATTGTAGACTACCACATTCAATTAATGTCTAAAAAGACATGCTTAACGAAAATGGTATGCCCTTGCAGCCGAATTTCTCTGTAATATTTGCAAATTATATAGCATAGATTGTAGGTTAATTCTGGCCAATAGAAAGCCAGAAAGGTAAGCACAATTAGCAGCTGCAGGTTTGGCTGTCATGTTGAAGTGGGATGTTGACTAAGTGGTTGGCTCTCGATGGTGAGGGAGCTGAGGAGAGCATGGAGGGAACAGAAACGTTCCCACTAAAAATTCCGTAGTAGTTTGTTTCCCTGAGGGCCAATGTCTCATTCAATCCATAAATGTTGGGAGTTATAGGCCCCGGCTGTCGCTGCGTTGTGCTGGAATGCTAACGCTCTGGGTCTGTTGGATGCCGGGTTGAATAAGTGTGTCTCTTTCTTTACTGGGGATACTGTTCTTCCTTACTGGTTGAAGAAAATGCTCTTGTTGCATGCCATAAATGATAATTTACAGAGTAATACAGAGGAATTTGTCTTGCTGCCTGCCTCAGAGAGTTATATCATCACATTGTATTTAGGCTAGGCCAGATATGTATTTTTTTAGGCATTTACTAGCCCATGCTGAATGGTTTCCAGTTGCAGATGTCGACAATTGGCCTACATAATGTTGCACAGACGTGCTTGATAAAAAAAACACCAAGTATTGCAAGCGAAAACTAACCACTTCCATATTGGGATTCTTGATAGTTGTACTCTATGATGATGCTAACTGTGTTTCAGATTACCCTTTCACCTCTGGGAGATGCAGGCATGCGAGAGTTCGATCCGGGGTAGCGCTTCGTCTACTGTAGCATGACTCAAATGATTTCTCCAGACTTGGCCTGACACCGTAGTGTGGCCTAGGTCCTCAAATATTTTGCTAAGGAATTGCAACCCATCCCTCATTGATGAACGATGTTTTGGTGTGCTGCGTTGTAAATTACTTTGCCGCTGTCACAGCTCCAGGAATTTCTTTTCAGCAGTTACTAAGGAAAATGTAAATTGGCAAAAGGACTCAATATTTATCTCAGAGTAGAGTACATTTTCTTTAATTGCCTTTTTAAATAACTATCATATTAAATCATGTTTGCTTGCCTTTATTGTGCATATACGCTCAAGAAAACTAAGCATGCAAACACCATTATTCAAAAGATACTGCACCCAGCAGCATTGCTGTCTGTAGTATTTTGCTCCTCAGTTGCACTTTTTTACTGCTTTTCCACAGTTGGGCTGTTTAGTCTGGAAACGCTTAGGCTCGTGTTTATGTGGTATTTGCTTTGATTGACTCTGTTAACTGTCATGCTAAATGTGTTTTTTTTATATCTTGGCCTACCTATTTTACTAGCAGGCTATGTGCCTATTTTTTTATAGTGGATTGGCTGCAAGTGCCACCCCTTTCCTATGCTCTTTACAGGTGAGCGGTTACCCCCAATAGCATGCAAGAGGGGTGTCGGAATGCACCGTTATGGTCAACCCGGTTGCGGAACATGGCATTGCCCCTGGCTAAACCAGTACCTAATAGTACTCCGAGAGATAGAAGCCCCCCTCCCCCTGCCCCCAAACACGCACAAAAAGTTAATTAAACCTCCCTCCCCACCCGAACCAATTCTGAAGGACGTTTGTTGGCAACAAGGGCTACACAAAGCAAAGCCTCAAGATAATCTTGAGATAATACCTGCTCATCCTCTCTAGGCTGTCTGTTTTTTACGGGAAAGTTGACTTTGTAAGATGGTCTTCTTAAAGGAGATACTGAGTGTAATTACTGTTAGCGTAAGCCTATTAGCCTAGCGCTTGAATTACCGCATCAATCTCTCTTATGCTGAACAACCTGTCAGCCACTCTTTCATGACGTCAGGACAGCCACTTCAAGTGGCGGGCCGGGGAGCTTGTGTAAAATCCTTAATTTAGGTCTTTGAACATGAACGTAGGCTATGCTTATATATCATATTAATACATGTGTCATATTTCCAATTGTTTAAATTAGATTTGTAGAAGATGGTTGCAACAAATGTACTGTAGCCAGACCTCACACTCAGTCTCTGTCAATCTCCATTATTTTATCAGCCGTACTAGCTGCTTGTGGCCGATGAGGTACTTATGTTGTGGTTACTCTAACTTTACAAGATGGCAGATGTGGAAATTATTCTGATGGTATTTAACTTCAGAGATTTGCCTTCTCTGTTGATTGGCTGGTGCAGGTTCGGTTGCTTCCCGTTTGGATTCTGACTTTGTGGCAAGAGGCATCCTGACCACAATGGGGGAGTTCCTTCCTTTCTACAGGAAGGAGCTGAGTGCAGGAGAGGGATAGCCAACGCTAGCCCTGGTGGGGGAATTCTACTGGCCAGTACTGCCTCTGCCTGGGATAAGTTTTCCAGAGTAGATTTAAATGCTATTGCCATTACAAGAAGCGTTATTGAGCATGTCTGTGCAAGACCGGTCCTGTAAAGTTTGAGAAGAATAGGTCTACTGTCAGATTGAAAAAGCATGCAGTTGATGTAATCAGTAGGTCGGTAGTTAGGAAAAGGAAATAGTTCCCGCTTGTTATCAGATCAAGCTAAATGGAAGAATTCAAGTGTCCCTTTTGTGTATTTTAGAGTGAGTTGTTTTAAAGAGTATGATAATAAACTGCTTGTACGCATAACGTTCTTCAGCCCCGAATCTCTTGATCCACATCATAGTCCTGTTTTCCTTTCCTTTCAACCAGGCATCTTTGACATGGCCTTTTGAGCAGTGCCTTTCCCTCCAAATATTTGTCCAGTTCTGCAGCTGCTTTCAACCACCGGAGTGCTTCCTGGAGTAGGATCTTTATGGCATCATTAGTTTGATCATCTTCGATACCCTTTTGCCATGCAAAACAGTGACATCTAGGATTTTGCATATCATCCCCGGGAACAGTTCGTCCGATCCAGCTTAGTACTTGGATTAGGGCAGTGGAAATGAAAATGTTTTTGTTCAACAGAATTCATGGGCTTTGCATATCTTTAGTGTGTAAGTGCTGTGGTTTCATGTTGTGATGGATCTATCATGTGGAATGACGGAGTGTTTGAAACACCTGCCAACTTGTGTGTGGACTGGCGCATCTGTCCTCTCACAGTGCCAACTGCAGGTTAGGGGCTGACGTGGAACTGACGCAAGCGGCCTGCTTCAGGTCCGCTGGGGGTCTCTCCATACATGGTTAAGCTTGCTCTCCTATAGTTGATTTATGCAACAGCTCTGCGAGAAGACAAAGCTAGGGATATTGATGGCGGTTAAGAGGTTTTCGAGAGTAGAAACATACGTATACGTACGTGCACTAATCAAGAAATTCTAACGACGGTCGTTTCAAAGCATAAATCAGATGAGGGAGCAAAAAATGCCTCAACGTCCTGCGTTACATGTTTTCCGTTTTGGAGCCCATAAGCCTTTGTGCTGCAGTAAAAGCTAATATTTGTCCTTCTTCCACTTCAAACACATTCTTCCTGCGTCCTAAATTGTCCAGCATCACATTTTTCTGTGTCTTTCTTCTGGCCAAAAATGTTGTAACCACTTTGGGGTTAGCTCCAATTTTGATAGCTTGTTCTGAACTAGGACTTGTATAGTAAACATAGCAGAGCCTCTGCTTTTGGCCAGTAGTGTACTGATGTGTAAGGTGAAAAATGTCCTACTTCTTAACCCTTTCTGTTTAAGCTTCCGTGTTTTCCAAATTTAATGCAGGTTTGGGTTGAGTTTCAAGCAAAGCACAATCTTAGCCTTTTGGCTAATGGTTTATTTGGCTAATGGTTTTGTTTATGGTATATTTTCATAGTTTTGACATCTGCTTTGTGCTTGTAAGTTTTACAAGTTTTTTTTTCTCAAAGTTTACATGTCTTGTAACCTTTTATATGACATAACACATTGTGCCGATAAACTAAATTGCCCAGTTTTATCGCTTGGGAAATGATTAATTTGGCACAAGAACTCAAGCTGGATTTACCGTCCTTTTTTCAATGAGGCAAACATTTGTGACACACTATTTTATGTGGAGGAAAATAGCAGTTTTTGAGAATTTCTCCCTGTTATTGTAAGCAGGTTCTGAAATTATCATCTTCCTGCTTTGGCATAGGCTCTGTTCAAGCAGGGCATCCCAAACTTCCCTTTCCCGGGCCACATTAACCGAACCACCCTAGCCTGGCCAATTGTCTAGTTTTATTGTTATCAGGGGTATAATATCTGACAGCATGAGGCTGTTGATTGTTTACAAAGTGCAGCCTCATGGAATGCCTGGAATTCTGTCATCCATTGTCCTGAAAGTTGAAGGAGACAACACTGAAATATTCTGAGCATGTGATCCTCATTGGCAGTTGCCTTATGTGCTTTCAGCCACCTACCAAGGACCTACCACCTCTGACATAGGTCTACTCACACACACTCTGTTTTCAGCCCCGAACACATACTGTAACATGGATCCTACTTTAAATGAATGCTTAACCGAGGTCTAGGTTTCAATGGGAGTGCTGACAGCAGGCTTTAGCCACACAGGCTGAGAGGACTGCAGCAGACAGCAGCCCACCGAGTGCTGCGCTGTGCAGGAGCCGACTTTAGAGCACTTGGTCCGATGACCCTTTCCATGTATCATCGTCATGCTGTGTAATGTGCTTGACCTTTCACCCGACTGCAACACCTGGGACCCTTTAGCTGGGCTCTCTCCTTTGTGTCACTGTTTAGGGAGAAATTACTTTGAAGAACGTTTAGTGCTTGTAGATGGTGTTAGTGCAAAATTGCTGAATGGATTTTCAGGTTGTAAAAGACTGAAATGTTCAGAGCTGTTCTCTGTTAGGACTGGGTAATAAAACGCTAACGGTAATTATCTAGAAATGAGCATCAATTTGTATATATTTGAAAGGCGTTGCAGATGTCCTGTGAAATATTTTGCCAACCTGACCCTGCATGCATGTACCACACATTCATAGCTTATCGTCCTTTCATGTGGAAGGAATATGCCACGCGCTAATACTTTTTGTAGCGTTGTTGCCCATGTACCCCAGCCCCTATCTGTTACAATTTCACTCAATCAACATTGCAATAGGTAAAATGTTTAGCCTCATTTATTACAATTGGCTAAAATAAAAACAGCAATAATGAAATATGTAGGCTTCCCTACTACAACCTAGGCTATTTATCCCCTTATGAATACTAAGCTTGTCGTGCAGTATAGTCTTATCCCTAATCCTTCTGCCCTCTTAATTTGAGGAGACTGGTTTTCTTAGCAATAATGATTCATAACTGTGTCCTTGCTGAATGCATGGCTGAGAGAGAGCTTTAAATAAACGAATATAATAATAATAATGATAATGATGATAATCGTAAAAATGTAGGATGAAGTCATGGGGTGAGACAATAATGTGGGACAAATTACGTGTTGAGAAACAGTCCTCAAGATGCTGTTCTTGGCATGCTGAAGAAAGGAATTCTTGTTTCGTAATTAGATTTCATTTCCATTTATTAGCTATCCAGATTGTTGATTAAGAAAGCCCCCCACATCTCTTTAAATATGCTCCATTTGGGTATGGTGTAACTAATTTCACGATGTTGATGTGACTTATAGCGTCAGATTTGTGTTTGATAAAACAATTTTAAGTGAGGCATATGGAGTATTGGATAATACACTGTTATTTGTTTTTCTCTTTTTAGTGTTGACTTTCAAAAAAACTAAAAGTTTCCTATAGGGCCTAATCTTTCTGTGGCCAATTGTGTACGGAACCTGAAAATGTCTACATCTGTTTCCTACCTCTGAGGTGAGACTGGCGCCTCCCAGTTTCTTTTCAATCACCCTTTAAAGGATGGGCGTCTCTTTGAGCACTCTACACCTTGTTAGTGTGCGCTATACAAATAAAGGTAGGTGGGGTTGTGTGTTCCCTGGCTTTCTGGTGCTCCGTAGAGGAAGGGCGTACTAAACCTTTTCTAAAAGCTAAAAGCCAGCTGGTCAGACCAGATCCCTAGCAAATCAAAAGCCTCCCCTCTGAACTCTGCTTTGCGTTATAGGCCTTTGTCCAGGTTTCATCTCTAGCTGTTCATCCTTATTGTTCCCCACACCAAATCTGTGTTTAATCGAACCCTGTTGCTACTACTCACTGGTTGTAAATGACAGATTCCAGATCTGCTCATGCATCTCTTGATTGGTTTCTTTCAATCTGTGGATTTGTTTCTCTTATCAGTTCTGCTGTCACGTTTGACTTCATTCTCACTGTGAATTAGGCTGACTCATTTGCACTCGTCTTGCGTTAGCCCTTGCTGCACTCCAGTTTGAATGTGATTGAATTGATTGGTAGTAGTAACAAGATACGTTGCTTCAGTGAGCCCTGATGTATTTTCCGATGTGTCATTTGGCCAAGGGCTATTGCTTTTAACAGTATCCATGTTAAAATACGTTAAGAGTTGCTTAGTTCAAGGTTCACATCTTTCTGTACTTTGTGGGGCTTTGGATGGTTGGGAGGCACTACAAAGTTTTTTAGCGATGGGGAATAGGAGAATGGTGGATCTGGAGGAATCGTTGAACATATTGTGCAAATTAGAACGTCTGGAAAGATGATCACTGCTCAGTATCGTTTGCGTGTTCTTGCGTTCTCTTCTATTGCCAGGTTCACTCTCTTAAACAGGGCTTATTCAACACACACAATTCACAGGCATGATGTTGAGGTCCTGTAAAGTGTGTGAGTTAAAATCTCTGAAACGTAGTTTGTTGGTGCCACAGAGCAAATAGTAAATAATGTTTTTTTTCAAGAGCTCATGATGAATATACAACCTGGATCTTGCACTAGCCTACACTTTGGCCCAGGTGATATGAAGACCGGCATCGGACATGCCAGGTTTTCAATTCTGCTTGATGATACTAGACCACAAGTGACCAGGGATATCTTTGCATGTCACTGACATGTCTGTGTTTGTGTATATCCCTTCCAGGTACAGGAGAAGGATGTGGGAAAATTATCCAACGCTTCCCCAAGAAAGACTGGGAGGGTACGGCCTTTCCCCAAGGAGTGGAGATGGTGAGTCTGGTAGCTAGCGGTAGCAGCATTCCAATATTTAGCTAGTCATTCATTTGTTGTGAGTCAAACTAACATGCTTTGACAGACCACCAGCTGACTCATGGTCATAGCGTTGTCAATGAGTAACATTTTGATCCCACTGTACACATTCACAAACACCGAGTTATGGCGCTTTATGACAAATCCTTTTGCACAGCAGAGTGATTAGTCTTCAAAATATGTTAACCCTTTTTTATGAACTCATATTAAGGGTACAAGCAGCCTAGGTCTCCATTTGAGTCGTATGTAGGTCACGTAGGCCTATACATGTGCCAGACATAACAAATGCAAAGTTACTTTATCCTGTTCTGACTGTGAGGCCAATTTAGTACTTCTGTGGAAAGTTATGGGCTTGTCAAGTTACATTCACAACCAGCATGCTGTTAGTTAAAAGTGTTTTTCCCAGCAGGATATCATGTATTTGGCACCAACTTTAGAAAGCTCCAGTTAATGTGTCATTTGAGCGGGTTGTCGGTTATTTTCTAGGCTGGGCAATGTGCACAGACATTTTCTGCCCTTTCTGTTTTCGACTGTGTGTGTAAAAGTCCGATCAAGGGAAAAACTGTTATTAAAATAAATAAAAAATTTACCAAACCATATGGTGTTTAGTTTCCTATCCAGGCATTTCTAATAAAACCACATTTATAGCACAGGAATAACAGTAATTTATTATCAAAAGTGTGTCATCACTTGGAACATATCGAGCAATTCTGAGGTTTTTAAAATATGAAGCCAATAAGATTCATAGTATAATCCTCTACAACAGGGAGAAACTTTTTTTAAAAAAATGTTTTAAGGGTTATAGCTGTGTCAAGTCAGAATAATGGACAGAACCCTCACCGTATTCTCATGATCCCAAGATGCTTGTTCGTCATTCGGAGCATGTGGGTTAGATAATCACATTTCCTGTGTCAACAAAACCATAACGATTATTTATTTAAGATTTTGTTACATGCCCTTCTGCTGCCACTAATTAAATACGAAAGTTGTCTTCCCATTCGCTTTCCAGCTCTATACCTGTTGCAGGTTTCTCAGTCTACCTTTGTAGTGCTAAGGCAAATAACACAGCCAAGTAATCAAGCTTTTGCTGATCTGAACGCATTTAAAACCTTTCAAAACCTCCAGGGCAGCAGAAGCTATAGACAGACTCGGCCTCCCACTGTCGCACACTGCTACTCCCAGACAGCCTCAGACCAACAGAGAGTCCACCAGATTGTTTGTTTACCCCGGCGTACTCAATGATTTAAAGAAGACAACAAAATTTATTTAAGTATGCCAATGTTTGGAAATTGGAATAGTTTTTGACAGATTCCAGTCTCCAGAGTATTTGATCCGTTTAGCTAATGTTTTTACAGAAAGATGTGTTTGGCGTATCGTTCATATGGTTTTTAACCCTGCCTTCACCTCTGCACTCATCCTCTCTCTTTTTTGGACTGCTGTACCTGTGTGCTATTTCCCTTGCATCTGGGGTAGGGTACAGTCCAGTGTGTGTTCAAGTTCTGTCAAATTCCATATTTTATCTCCCTCCTTCCCAGCCCACTATGGACTTCACGGTGCATTTATGTCTCACCTTTTTAGAAACATTGTGTCGCTAGTGTATGGATTCTATTACTTGTGTGGTGCACGGCTCTCGCCTTGTCCTGTGAGGAGAATATGTGTGGAAGCTTTGGCTTCTATCAGACCAGGCTTTGCCCTGTTCTTTTATAAAGCCTAGCTTTGCTTTTATTATACAAGTATGAAAATAGGCTGCTCTCGGGTGGATTTTGGCCAGCAGATATCCGCATTTCAATGAAATACTGCACTTAAGATATTTGGACTTAAATCTATCTAGGATTTCCATTTATTCACAAATCAAAGAAGAGCAGTCAGTCAGGTGTGGTTTTTGGTAGGCTCGCTCACATTCCAGTCTGGGGGGGAAAGTATGTAAGCTTGATGTTAAATGACTAGGGCATTGGAAGTAGGAGCTGTAGTAGCAAAGCTCCTGTTGCACCCTAGGTCCCGGTCCTGTGTGAAGTGTTCGAGAGGCCAGGTATCCAAACCAGCTGTGTCTCATAGCTACGTTGTGGTCCAGGCAGCCGGCTTCCAGGGGCCTGGCCATGGAGAACAGATCAGCGCAGCAGGTGGGGAGGCCAGTGGACGGCCAACCCGTTGCGTCATCCCGGTCAGACCTACCAATCCAAAGAGATTGATAAATAAGAAGCGCAGACTACGTTGTGTCCCAGTGTTCTTGTCGACGGCCGGTTGAGATGTAAATTTTCCATTATTTAAACTGGGATGTTTCATAAGAGGCCCCGATAACTGCAGATGTGATCTAATGTTGGGGTTAGTTTTCCAAACTGCCAAACCACAAACGACCAAATTTTTTGCTTTCTGTTCTTTGAGATTACTTGAGCTGTTTTTCTACTTTCTGAGCTGTGGCTAAAACACGTGTGTCTCTGGGCAATGTCAAGGGCCGGGGCCGTTGTACCCCAGGCCTTGTTTTTCTATCTGTATTTATGGGGCAATTAAGGAGGCGACGCAAGCTCTTGAGTGAAGCACAAATAAGCTTGAGGGACTGTGGTGTCGGGGGCCTCTTCCTGTGTGAGTCACTGGGTCTGCCGGCGGCCATCAGGGGGTTCTGGTTGGGAGTTCCGGCACGGCGAGGGGCCATAAGGTGTCACGTTAGAGAGCCATCTCCTCCCTGGTCCCCGTCTCTTCTCTGATAGATTAAGCGGCTTGGGCTAAAAATAGAAACCGAGCCATACATTGCCAAACAAGCGTCATGTTTGCAGATGTTCTAGTCAGTTCTTGCCACCCATGCTCCAGAAGTATGTGTGTGTGTGTGTGTGTGTGTGTGTGTTTGTGTTTGTTTCCCTGCTGAGATTGACCGTTGATTTGAAATGCCTTGGAATCTGGAGGTCTGTGAAAGCAACACAAGACTGGAATAAAGATGCCGCACTGTATATTGCATTTGGTCCATCACCTTTTATTGCATTAAGCAACTCCAAGTTGAGTAAACAAGAGGCTAGATTTAGACCAGGCAAAAAGAAGACATACTGGGTGAATGCCCTGCATGCATTCAATTATAATTCACATACATGGTGTGCTTCCTCTGGGACTGTATGATGGGGACAATTTGACGATAGGAATGGCATTCATATGTTTACAGAAATAAAGAAGAGGCCAGATTGGGGTGGGGGTGGTTGGGGGGGGGGGGCAATTTGGAGAAGGATCTCACTATCTCACTTACTGTATGATGGGGACAATTAGACGATAGGAATGGCATTCATATGTTTACAGAAATAAAGAAGAGGCCAGATTGGGGGTGTGTGTGTGTGTGTGTGTGTGTGTGTGTGTGTGTGTGAGAGAGAGAGTTTGGGGAGGGGGCAATTTGGAGAAGGATCTCTCTACTTGGAAGTTTTAATGAAGAAACACTATATTGTACATACCCACCGTGTAATTAGCATTTTGGCTGGGTTTGTAGCTGGTATGTAAGCGTTATTATTTGCAGACCTTTCCGTACACAATGAAAAAGAAAATGAGTCATTTTCAAACGCCAAGGAATACATCTGTCAAAAAAACAAAAAAAAAGCGGATGAGGCCGAGCACGAAAGGCATTTTGCGGTCATAAACAGGCCCCCAGCAAACTAAATAACCACAGATGAAGAATGCAGCAGGAAAAAAGCGTTTACAACTCCGGCAACAGAAAATGTGTTTCTAATCTTGGCCGGCGAGTGATGGCTATACAACCCAGCTTGCCTCTGCTCTGCCGAGGCAGGACTTGTTCTGTGGAGGGAGGTCAGTGAACAACACCTCAAGCACAAGGACCTGTGAATTGACACGCACACAGTGTCAAGAGTTGAGTGGAAAAATAGGGTTGTGTACAGAAAGGTTAGAAGTATTTGTTTTTATCCTGTCCATGGTTGTTCTTGAGATTGATTACATTGCACATGGCATGGGTGCAATACGTATTAGTTCAGAATGAGTTGAGATGTTTATCCGTTTTAAGACGTGTTTTGTGGCATACTAACATAATGCATTTAAAATGTGCAAATATAATAAACGTAAGGCGCAAAATGAAATTTGGTATATTCAACATATACCTTGATGAAATGCTGTACCATCATTCTATCTGACTGTATCTACTCACTGTTAATGTCACTGGACTTGTTTATGATTGTAAATTAATATATGGTGAAGGGGTTCTGTATCACTCCCGAATTCACTGCCTGACAGGGATCAACATTGAGGTTTGTCCACTTGTCCGGAACAAGTATAAAAAAAAAAAAGAAGAAAGTCTGACAAGTGAAATACTGAATTGAACTTTCCCCCCAGGCAAGTACAAAACTGATGCTCAGAACTCGTTATTATCAGTGTGAAATGCACTTTTTAAAGTGTTTAAAGTGACAGTGATGTCAGCCCTGCACGTTTTGTCCGTGCAACCTGACAGCCCTGTCCAGTCACTGGAGCTCTTGTCATTTCTAAATTGGGTCAGGTAAAAAATCTGGGTCACTTGTCCTATGATTTTCTTAGTCTAGGAAAACCTAATGTTTATGGGCTTCCTTTTAGTTCAGGGAACAATAGGCTCAGTTTACCCTGAAATCCTGGCCAAGGCTGGCTAAGATGACACCAAAGGAAAAGATTATTTTGAATCACAAATTGTCACACAAGTGTCTGAGTTCTGTCCTGGGATCATGCAGGAGTAAATGAAAGTAACGTGTTCCGATGACTATGGAGAGCGTGCTTTGAGTTTATATTGGAATCAGACACTTCCACTGCTTCAGTCAGCCTTGCTTATTTGAATTTACTACCAACGAGTCCCGAGCAAGGAAATGAAACATGTGTCGCCCAAATGCCAAAGGAATGCCTGGAATGACTTTGATGTTTATTGCTGAATTGCTGAGTATGCCAATTTCATTTACACAGACCATTGGTTTAATGCTTTGAGTAAACGCAGTGTGAGTGTCTGGCCTCACTGTGTTCCCTTTGCCAAACACGTGTAGTGCAGTGCATTATGATTGGAGTACAACTTGTTTGATAAACGACAGCCCATCCCAGTCACACTACGTCTTTCCCCATCGTCTGTGCCGTTGCCTCTCACGCACGCCACTTGTGAGCGTTTGAGTTGAGCTGAAGGCAGACTAGGTGGTAAAATGGTCAAGGTTTGTGGACAGACATCGGGGTCGGTCATATGAGAAGCGCTGCACACAGTTTTCTGTCCTCTGCTGTCTTCTCAGTGGAGATGTCTTACAGCAGTACAACCAACACATCTCAGCTTTTGTGGGTACTGGGAGCTTGATCAAGTTTGAAAGTTGGATGAACTGTCACTAAACAAACACTATTCTACATGAGTGTTTAATAACAGTAGGTTGACTGTGTAAGGTCACATACAAATGCTCTCTCTTTGCTGTGTGATCCGTATCAGTATCCGGGATATCTCTAAAGGAACTGCTGACGAAGTGGCACTGTTCCGACTCGTTGTATTATCTGACCTTTGACTTGAGCTTTCACTTTTAAGATTAGATTTGTGGGTCATTGAAATTATTGAATAACACTGAAACTCAGCTTATAAGTCATCACTGACAGTGACAGTGATAGTCATAGCATTCATTTTGGACTATTTGAACACATTCAAAACGCCTTTTGAAATAATGCAAATACACAAAGGTCTTTCCCCTCCAGTGATGAATGTGGCTGTGGGCGAGACTCTGTAGCGGTTAACAAAAGCCGCCCTGTCTTATTTGGGCCAGGCCTAGTTGACTTGAAGCTACGTGGGGTGCTTCCCTATTCCATCCCCTCGACGGGCCTGCCTGTCTTTGTCTGGTTCCTAGCGGAGTGCTCTCTTCATCTGCTAGATTAACCTGTCGTTCCTCAAATAGCTGCCCTGGAGGACTTGTTTGGTTTTAAGGGCTATTTGTTCTTTGGGAGTTGGTCAAGGTTTACAGTTAAAATAACATCATTACATTTACACTAACAAGGCCAACCTTGAGTGTTTAGGCCTAATATTTGGAAAGATGTTTCCAATGGTATTGAGGAACACATTGGTTTATTTTTCATTGTTTGGCCGAATACTACAGCGCACCACAGTTGAAAAGCTCTATGCAGACCCATCACGTAACACAGAAAAGCCATTTAGGACCAATTATCCCAATACATTTGTTTCTTATCAGCTTTTGAGGACGCCAAATTATACATCAGCCTTGATCTGCTCCGCGTATCATTAAGTTAAATTGATCTTCCCAATTGGGAACTTGTCAAGGTAAGAGTAATGCTTCTCCAAAGAACAAGAACATCTGATAAAGAACACATTTATCCAATGTTCTCGGATAGCGTTGGCGTCTTGGAGAGGAGAGAGATATCAAGCTGTTACGTTCTCGGTGGTGTTCCTCTGGACCCTCCGTTCTCCAGACCAGCTGGTCATCACTCGCATTTGTTCAACCATTAGTCTTTGCTGTTTTGACTCTGGGTGGCTAAGCTGTTGATGTATTTCCCCTTGTTTTTTGGAATGGCATAGTGTTGTATTCCTCATAACTAGCGTATGTTGTATTAAAGGAACTAGAGGCAGTTTATCTGTGGTAGATTTTGGCAACCCCTACCGTTTGCTTAGTGTAATCATTTTCCCTAACCGTCGCAAAGAAGACATGCAGCATGCTCGTGGTCAGTGCATATCTCTAGCACGATCAACCACTATATACTAGTATGGGCATCTTTCCTGAGTTAGTGGCGCACTTCCTTGTGCCGTAAAGCAATTCGTCACAGTTTCACAGGACATCGTGCCCGGTGGCAGACAAAAATGAATGTTAAACATTGAGGCTTCAAGAGGACTGATCTGAACCATAGTTTTTTGAACCGCGACTTCCTCTAATGAAGGAATCTGACCTGACTTGACCAGATTGTGAGCGTCTGTGTCAGTTTTCCCGTCTGGAACTATGGACTTCTCAATCTCATATTTTGCCTCCCAATTCCCTGCTGTAATGGGGAATGTAGCACGTACATCCAGGAAGGACGCTGGAGTTATTCAGACCATTTGTAAACTGTTGGTATGGAGTTGATAATGAACAGGAAGATGTGGAAGATGTGGGGGGCTGTTCTACTATATGAACAAAGGTCACCCTTCAAAGTTTTTTAAATGGTATCTGTTTTATAATAGCCCCAGACAGGTGATCTCACAATAAAGATGTGAGGCAGGGCTGCTTTTAGAAAAGTCTGAATATCATTATTACGGCTACAATGGTACATTTCAGCGTCGTTTGTATTATTGCTCTGCTAATGTGAATAAATGGGTTAGCTATGGTGCTACCAGAGGACTACCCTCTCCCCATGGCATGGTCTGGGTGCCTCCTGTCTAGCGGGCCAGGTGGTTTGGTGGCCCCAGTGACATCAGGCTTAGGGCTCTGACGGACTGCAGCATGTCTCACCGCACGTCGCTTCATGCGATGTTTGCAAAGCCGTGGAGGAAAGAACATAACATCACATTCCGGATTCCAGGAAGGTCTTCCAAGCCGGGGGGGGGAGAGTCGAATAATGTGTTTGTCAGGAAGATCCACACATGACTAATCCACGCTCCCTCCCTGCCAGCGAAACTAAACACCTCAGGAAGCAGGGCGGCGGCGGTGGCGACGGCGATGGCGATGGCGATGGCTGGACAGCAGTGTACAGCACAGGCAGGATGAACGGTCCAGGCTGCAATGCTGCATGAGCTCATCGGGACATTGGAATAAACACCAATGGATATGAAGCTAGGCGTTCTCTGAACCATTCAGGCTTATTTGTACAGGCATAGTAATAGACTCCGGTGCACTTAAATATGTAAGTTTTGACTCAACAGGCTTTCAATTTGTTTTGTTAGCAATCATTTCTAAATATTCTAGACATGGCAAAAACAAATGGGGAATTAATTTTAATATTATTGTTTTTCATAGAGATTACTTCAATTTAAGAGAAGATTTGCCTTTAGCTAAAAGTTAGGGTTCTTTCGTATTGTGCGTGAAGATTAAGCCGACAAACAAAAAAAGACAGTTTCCTATCCATTTTACTCACTTTCTAAGATGAGTGTCAATACTTCTGGACTCAACTGTATCTCTTTATTTATTTATGAAATCTCATTCTTGGACAGATAGACAATAAAAACATTTTTCATTCAGGTTTTGCTGAATAGAAACCTTACCTTTCCAAACAGGCAGGCAGACTTGTGCATGTTTTGTTACAGTTGAAATGAAACAAAACAAGACCGCGATGGTGACCTGCACCACCTCTCTCTGGCTGTGAGTCATGCAGCAGAGCTGGACAATAACATGCAGCACTGTAGTGGATAGGGGCCAGTAGCCAGAAGGGGAGCAAGACTCGACATCCCACTGCATCCTGTACACCCCACCTCCCCCCTCTCTCTCTCTCTCTCTCTCTCTCTCTCTCTCTCTCTCTCTCTCTCTCTCTCTCTCTCTCTCTCTCTCTCTCTCTCTCTCTCTCTCTCTCTCTCTCTCTCTCTCTCTCTCTCTCGTTACTAGGCGGTAGCTCTCTAATTATGTGCCAGCTGACTGCTGGTGTTCAAAAAATAGTTGAAATGGATGGACATGCCTGGAATTGTTACCTGTGCTAAACGGACTCCCTATTGAGTTGAATGAGATCAGCATTTTGTTTTTAACACCTTCTCTGGCTGTTTCCTGGCTCAGAGTGGATGGGGTGCAGGGTTTCCACAGCCATACATTTATGAGACCTTCTGAACCTTCTAGCTGCCAGAAGAGAGACTTCAAAGTGTGAAGACTAGGTGGGCCAATACTCCGTGTTTTGGATTTAATCCATGGGACATATTGAAGGTTAAATGGAGACACCTAGCCCAACACTCAAATCTCATCCCAAAATAAATGTTGATTCTGATTTTTGTATCAAGATGGCAAGAGGAAGAGATCTAAGTGACTTTGAAGGAGGGTTCATTGTCAGGCACGAATAGCAGGCGCTTCAGTCACAAAGACTGCTAAACTGGCTAGTGTTTCAATAGGAACAGTGACTAAAATTACATCTGCATTTAGATTTATGGGAAAGACATCAGTAAATATGGTCGGAAAGTGCGGTAGCCAGCACATTTGATGACCGTGATGCTCGTGCATTAGTGTGATATGTAAGGAAAAGCAGAAGAGCAACTCTTCGTCAAGTGACTGAGAGTGTCAATGCAGGACGTGATCAGACTGTCAGCAAGAACAGACCGTAAACAATTACATAGAGCAGGATATTATAATAGGGTTACAGTGCATCAACCCCTCATTACATCATCTAATGAAAGAGAATCCTGAATGCACATTTAGAAGTTCAGTAGTGCCATAAGCACTACAGAGGTGTGGACATGGTCAGATGAGTCATCCGTCACCATATTCTCAACAAGTGGGCGAGCGCTGTGTGGTGTAGACCAAGAGAACGGTACAGGCCTGAATGCTTGACCCCTACAGTGAGGGGTTTGTTATGCTGTTGAACGGTACAGGCCTGAATGCTTGACCCCTACAGTGAGGGGTTTGTTATGCTGTTGGGGGTATGTTGCTGGCATGGTTGGGTCCACTTGTCCCCTTGGAGGGAAGGGTCACCACAAAGTTCTTCTGAGTGATCACCTTTATCCTATGATGATATAAAGTGGCCAAAACAAAGCATATACATTAGCAAGGCTATTATGCATGCTAATCAGCTGAGCTTTGCTTCCAAGCAACCTCTGTCAGTTTTCATCAACATTAGGAAGTTCTTAAATGCTTTGGGTGTACAGCAGCCCAAACAACCTCTTTAGAAATGTAAAAACCATGCCATTAATAGTCCTGCAGATCCCATGCAAAGCCAGCACAGTCCTCCCTGTAAGTGTAGGGTATTTGTGTCTGTTGCTGCTCAATGACCTGCCCTGTGTGGGGCCAGCACAGTGAGACCACGACGGCCCCAGGGAAAGTTCTCGGCTCAGTACAACAAGACAGTCAGCAACCCCCGGCTAATATCTAGCCATTGTGTTTTAATGGTGGGAAGTGCCCCTGGGAACAAACAAAACACTATATACGCAAACATAGACTAAATTTATGACCGTGTGTGTGTGTGTGTCTGTGTGGATGGTGTTTTTATGTGGTGGTCACTACAGTCAACAGTCTTTCCCACAACTAAAGTCGGATCCCACAGCTAAAGTCAACGGGCCCCCCTGGATGTTTTTGCAGGTGAAAAACAAGAGCGAGTGAAACGTGAAAACAGGTTGGAGGGCGGTGGGTGAGTCAGAGAGGAGCAAAGACCTGGTGATTGGCTGGGGGGACCGCCGCGAGTCACTGGAGGAAGCACCTGTCCCTGGGTGGTTATCGCGGCTCGCCACAGGCAGGCGGGCGGGGGGGGGGGAGGCGCTGGGCGACTATTGTGCTGCTCTGCTCCTCAAACCCCAGGACAATGCTGTTTACCCACTCTCCCATTCATCAAAAGCACACGTGTTGCTCAAGCAGGCCTGTTGTTGTTGTTTTGTTATGTTATGTTGACTGTGTCTATCTTACAGATCAATGAGAAAGAGTGACTGTGCTTTTCTATCGAATTTTGGATGCAGTTTTCTGATAAGTTTTTGTCTTGTAATATCTGGTTATTGGAAGCGTTAGGAAAATCCGTGGAGTTTCCTTGGACCGTGCGCGGGAATTTCTGCACAGATGAGCTTTCCCCCCCTCACTGCTCTATTGAGGGCTTTATCTAAACCATTGTTACGTCGTAGCTTGATGAAGGCTAAACATTTGTTAACCCCTTTTTGACCAAAAGCCCACATGTGATCCCCGGCATTCCACGCGGGCCTGCTCTCCCCACAGGGGTGGTGAATAGTGCAGCAGCGCTTCAGGCTCGGCTGGAGAGGCGAGGAAGCGCGAGAGCACAATTGAGGCGAATCGAAACTGACAGTAGATTGTTTAAAGAGACGGAATGTCTAATTCTCTCGAGGTTCTGTTTTTATTTGCATATTTCATGCGTTTGGGATAGAAATAGGTTGCATGTGGCAAACTGGCCGTGTGTTTTTAATCTGTGGTGTTTTTGCCGCCAAGTATAGCGTTCTTCCCAAGGGGACAGGGGGGGATGTGGGGTTCTCGACAGAGCTGTCGCTATGAGCTACACACTGGACTATGTACGCTTTATGTAATTGACAGATTATTCTAGCACAACAAATTACACTCTGCCCCAATTTTTCTTCCCAATTTTCAGATTTGCTTTAGTCTGTTATTATCTCAGCCTTGAGTTATGGAACCTGGAAGTTCCGTATTTCATCCGTTTTGACCCCCTCCTTCCCACTTCCCTGCCTCCTTCTCTCCTTCCTCCCTCATCTCTGGGGCTCTGTTGAATCACTGCGGTCATTTATGCGTTGCTAAAAATATCCCACCTCTAAAGTCATCCATATGTGCCTTGAGTTGCATAGCGGATCACGGAGTGAAGCGCAGCCTGTTGGTGACAGTGGGGGAGCGCACCCAGGGCATGGGAGGCGGTGGGAGATGCCAGGTCTGGCTGCCCGTCCACTGGGTGATGGGCCAGCTATAGAGAGGGTGGGGGGGGGGGGCTCCACACAGGCCAACAGCTGTGTGATCCACCCTGCACAACCAACTGGTGTGTTGGAAAGTAATCGGATGTTATGCAACCCGCAAAAAACGGGGGCGTTGCTTTTGTCTTGTTTGCGGCTCCCTGACCCTGAAGATGTTCTTTAGGTGTGTGTGTATGTGTGTGGGTGTGTGGGTGTGTGTGTGTGTGTGTGTGTGCACTGTGCAGTGTGCGTCTCCTGACTGATTTCCTGTCTTCCGTCTTGGCTCGCTATGAATAGAACCTGGGTCCACTTGCAGCTGAGAACCTGCGACCGATGACCTCAACACCGGACCTGAACGACCTTCCTCCATCATGTTGGGTTCACTGCTGTTCCTCCAGGCAGGCCTGATAAAGTAGACCTGACTGTTAGGCAGGCAGCCAACGACCGCGGTGGACCCACATCCCCGTTATGTCCCGATTCGACACCTCACACACCACTTTCCCTCAGTGCATTGTCTTGTCTTCCTGAGGAACAGGTCTGTGTTCTGAATGGGCAGAAAGTGTTGTAGAGAAGAGGTTCAGAATGGAGCAAGAGAAAAAGGAAAGGAAGTCAGAGAGAAATGGTGATGAAGGGACCCAGCATAACACACATCTGTTGTTGTGGTTTGTCTTGAACACAACCTCTGGCCGTGCACTCTGTTATAGGGTGGCGTCAGCGTTTTTGCTGGCACCACTTGGAATCACTTGGTTTTCCCATTTGAATTGATGCTGCCCTTTAGCACAATCTCTCTCTCTCTCTCCATTCTCCCCCCTGCCCCCGGAGCTGTCATCCTATTTGTCTCTCACTGCAGCTTCTATCTCGGTGAGCCAGGTGAATCTGGATCAGTCTATTGCAAATAAATGAAAGACCGTGTTGTGTTGGAAACTTTTCGTGGAATGATGGATGTTCCAATTGAAGGGAGAATGGAAGGTTTTCCGAGTCAGCAGCCTGTCCTTTATCCAGTTTCCTTCTCTTTCACCCAGTTTGTCCTCTTGCATCACTCTTTGTTGATGCATTGACGGGAGGAGTGTGATACTCTACATTTCATTACCAAAAAGAGGAAGACCGGAATGCCTTGTTTTTTGTTTGTCATGTGGACCTGGCAAACAATGTCAAATTATGAAATAAATGTTTCTCCAGATTTTTGTCAAGCAGAAAGACTTGGAGAGCTGTGCATCTCCATAAATCTGCTAGGATTCCAGATTCCCCCAGTTCGGCTATTCGCAGTCGTAGAAACTGCTCTACAAAACAAGTTGATTATCCCTCTTGGGAACTGCTTCATAACCTGCCCCTCACCATAACTGTTTGTTCCTTGTGGCCATTATTATGACCTGACATTCTGCTGAGGACACCAAGGCCACTGGCCATATCAGAATACAGCACAGCCCTGTCCTGGACCAGTCCCCCCCAATAACATTTGCTTCTCTGTGGCGATTCCTAGCCGGTCAGAATGCATATCCTATATCGGACGGAGAGTAGGAGGGTGGGGGGGTCGTCTGGGGGGGGGGAGCCAGGAGTGGCAGTGAAGCGCATGATGCCATCAAGCTTAGGGGGCAGGGTATCCATGTTTGAAAGGACAACGGTCTCGGATTCACTGGAGCACCAAGTGCGTCTCCAACTGGAGTTCCTTTGTCACTTGACTGGTGTCTAATTTAAGACTGGGGACTGCTCCTTCCAAACTGACTCAGCTTAACTGGGAATGTGTGAGTGTTAGTCTAAACACTGAGTGTGTGTGTGTGTGTGTGTGTGTGTGTGTGTGTGTGTGTGTGTGTGTGTTGTAGAGACATGCACCTGTTGCACGTCTGTGGACCTGGGTCCCATGCTCCCTGGCACGTGGACAGCGTACAGTCAGCACCAAGGACCAAGGAGCCCACTGGGCGGCTAGCTGTGGCCTGGAGTGCTGCCTAAACCAACTGCTCCGCGTGGCCGTGGCAGGGTGGGAGCGTGCTGAGCAGCAGACCAGCCCTTCAGAGCGTGGCCAGGAGAATGGCTCTGACTGTGGGCCTGGCACTCGGACACCTGACACACTGGCCTGGAGGCTGGAGCTGCTTTTATCTCACTCACTTCATCCACCTAAAGTGTTTTGCTTTCTCAATCCACTCTTACGGACTCTATTTTGAATTCCACACTTTTCTCGGTATTAAATGTCAATCTGCAATCTCTTAACTCACACCCCAGTCTGTTTGTGTCTAGTAGTGTCAAAGCTAACATTTACAGTGAGAGAAATCTCTTGAAATGATGCTTGACTTCCAGTCAGTCGTGCAGGCTAAGTGAGGGCCAGTGCTATGGTGGTCTGTCTGGATGGTGCCGTCCCCTCTGGGGGAAGAGCAGCACGTGGAGCCAGAGGAGGAACACACTCTCTTGACTGGGTGAAGTGTCTTTGAATGGCCTCCAGCTCTCTCTCTCTCTCTCTCTCTCTCTCTCTCTCTCTCTGGTGCAGCAGACCTCCGGGGGAGTGTGACCATAACAGAGCAGAGCATAGGTCCACCGTCACTGGTTTTCAAAGAAAACACGGCTGACCCTGCTCGAACAGCCCCATCCGAAGAGATGGTCAAATGCAGACAATTTCATATAAACACAAAAAAATTCCTCCCGTTTTATCTGGTACCTATCATCCTCGGTTTCTGTCGATAACAGAGGACATTTTTGGAATACTTTTGCCAGTTACCCCATTTTCGGCACGTTCTTGAGTCCAGCAGGACGGGCGTGTGTGTGTGTGTGTGTGTGTGTGTGTGTGTGTGTGTGTGTGTGTGTGTGTGTGTGTGTGTGTGTGTGTGTGTGTGTGTGTGTGTGTGTGTGTGTGTGTGTGTGTGTGTGTGTGTGTGTGTGTGTGTGTGTGTGTGTGTGTGTGTGTGTGTGTGTGTTCGGTGTGTACACCGCTCCACAATCAAGGTCTTGCAGATAGATTTACTACCGTCTATTGTGTCTGCTGGAGGACAGTGGCTTCCTGGATCAGACCTGTGCCAGGTCAATCGAGCCAAATTCCTCCCCTTTTTTGTTTTCCTTCCCCCCTCCATCCATCTCTCCTTAATTCCTTTTCTTGCCGTCTGCCTTTTTTCTCACTCACTCATTTTCCCCGCTCTAATCTGAGGCATTGCGTTCTTGCATTTGCACTTTGCAAAAACCGTCCATCCATCCTCTGCTTGGTCCCTCCGTCTGTCTGGGGGAATCCAGTGTAGGTGTAACGGCTGAGGGGCCGTCTAAACACGGCGTCCCAGCCAGCGCCGCCTCAGCCTCCAGGAACAACAGTGCTGCTGCTGCTGCTGGACACCAACACTCTGCTCTGGCTCTCCCATTGACTCTTTCAGTGGCCCCCCGTCTGCTGCTCTCCTCTCCGTCACCCTCGTCTTCCCTCGCATCCACTCGCTCTCTCTCTCTCTCTCTCTCTCTCTCTCTCTTTGGCAGATTTATTGTTTTTCTCATCAGCCGTCCTGAGTCGTCCTTTTTTTCAACTCTCTCCGTCCACCCCTCCTCCCACAACTTCTCCTCTTGTCCCCTCCTGTCGTAGCGGCCGGCACCTAATGGCCACCGAACCTGCAGTGAACAGCAGTTATTCTGCTCTGTCACTCGGTTTATGGATCAGTGTGAGATGGAGCCGTACAAGAACGCTTTGAAGCTGACACTGGTTTAGGGCAGAACATGCCTGTCGCTAATTGTGCATGACACGGGTGTCTGGTGTCCAGCGACGTGACCGTAACCAGTTTTGTCTTGTTTTTATCATTTAATGACTCCAATAAGGGCCTCGACTGGAAAGAGCAGTGCTAGCCTAAACATCCACCCTCAAGAATGAAGCTGCATTCCTCATGCCGGTGTCCTAATGGTATCTGTCTTCACAATGCCTTCACGACTCTTCCAGTGATTGTTTTAATATCGGCCCGGTTTTCCCAGCTGGAGGGTGGTCACTCTGTCATTCTCCAAACATTTACCTCCTGTAACATTCCCCATTTGTAACGTTCCCCTCCTGTGCTCGGAGAACCAAATCCAAAATTGGCCGGTTCCGCGTGGCATTCCTGGGGATTTGTACTGAGGGGAAAACCGAATGTGCGACGTTTCCCGCTCCTGAGCAGAGAGATGCCGGAGTTATACTAATGCACTACGACAGGACATCCTGTACGTGTTGTCCACAATGCCACCGTAACCAGCGCAACAATGCCGCCATTCCCTCTCTACCCCTCGCTAACCAGGGGGGCTTTGTGGTGCGCAAATACCATTAGCATTTGATAACACAACATTTACGAGTGCTTCCAGTAACTGCTCTCTAAGCACTCTGGCTGTGTGTATTCGGCGGTGTTTTCCGGTAAAGCTTGTTTTGTCTGGTTTTTTCCTCAGTTGAAACATGTTGCAGTAAACTACCGGCCTCGAGTCCTGTTCAAAGCAGTACACTGCCTACTATCAGGGCTATTGTGTTCCCCTCTTGCTGTAAATGATGCTGATGTGATACGTGTGTGTCTGTGTGTTTGAACAGTTCTGCCAGCCAGGAGGATGGAGATTGTCCAGGGAGAGGAAGGCCCCCACCTTCTTCACCGTGGTGCTGACGGACATCGAGTCAGACCGACACTACTGCTCCTGCCTGACCTTCTTCGAAGCAGAGGTCAACCTGCAGGTAAGACAGGGACACACACACGTACATTTATAAAAACACACATAAGTACACGCTTTCTATTGCATACAGTAGCGGCCCTGTTTGGCAGAGGAGCACGACAAACCCATTTACAGCACTGCAACCACACTGGGTTCTTCAAAAGGCCTTTCACGTGGTAAGTGTGACTTTCAGGTATCCAGGAAGTGTTTGCGCCACCACAGAGTAACGCGGGAATCGCCGGATAGCCGATAAGGGTGACACGACGGTGCTGTTTATATCCTGTAGGCTCACTACTGTACCTGCCCGCCATCTCTTACTCAGACAGAACTCCCAGAAGCCAGACGGGAGCTGTTGTGTTGGGCTACGTGGGCCCCGCAGGCTACGTGTTGGCTTGCACGTTCTTCATTGTGTTCTAATTGGTTTTTTTTGGTTTTGTTTTTTCTGCTCATTTAGCGGCGCATGTTTTACTGTTAGGAATGCCATTGGCATGGCGTGTTCCAGAGCACACTGCTGCAGTAGGAAAGCCAAGATGGGTTATGAGGAGTTGTTAAATCTGGCTGAGGAATGTCCGACACACCGGTCACCTCCAGCGTTGGCTGTCACGTGAACTGGCCATAATTTACTCTACAAGTTTAACTGCAAATTTTCTCAACCCTGGGGGGAATAACTGGGGGAAATTAATAGAGTTATATGAAAACGAAAGTTGTGTAGTAAATTGGTAAGGTTTTTATTACCAAGTCGTTGTATTCTCTCCCTTATTGGCTACAGGTGAGGTAACCCCCTTTGCCAGTGGTCAGCCATGCAGAATGCCAAGCTAATTGTTTCACTGTGTTTGTCGCTGCCCTCAGATGACCTGCTAATTCTGTCCTGGCCCGTCTCCAGGCCCACACCTAATGACAGGTCCTCTGGGTCGGAGCACGGCCATCGGATGGAATTCCAAACTTTTTATTACGAGCAGATGAGGAGGTGCAAATGACTTATTTTGAGAGGATGCTGAGTCACTGTGCTAGAATGCTCAGACTTCGAGCTCGACTCGTGTCCCTCTTCCAGAATGTTGATGCTTTTTACCATGTAACACTTGTGTGAGTGAATCATAACTAATCACTGGAGACATCTCAGCATGCCAGGTGTTGAACTTACTGGGGATTTCCATGTCTGTTCCCAAAGCCAGCATGAAAGTGAAACTGTTTTTAGTTACACCACCACATCAGCAGTGTGTGTGCGTGCGATCGTGCGTGCGAGCATGCGTGCGTGCAGGTTAGGCCCTTAGTGGGAGTTAATCGCTCTCTCTTTCACTGGCGCGAGCCTGGAAGGTAGTGTAACTGACGAGAGAGTCTGAGGTGGCAGGCTGAACCACTTCTCCTGTCTGGCCTGGTGTTCAGGGATATCCCCGAGCTGTCAGATGGGCCAGTGGATCGCGCTGCAACGAGCCTTTAATCCCCCTGGATTTATGGTTCTCATGCCGGGCCCGGTGAGGGATGAAGACGGGACAGCGGGAGGAGCCCACCTGGAGCGGTTCCACGGCCTTGTGCTCGTGGCAAACGCTGACGAGGGAGGGGATTAGTCTTGATGAAGAGGTCTGAGCGGGCCTCTGCCCTGCAGCCGGTCTCCTCCCTCCCTCCTCCTCGCTCCCATACCGTCGTCACTGTTGGCCTGTGTTCCTGGGCTGTTCCCAGAACACTGTCTGTCTACTTGCGGCTCACTCTGAAGCACCGTCACAACCGCGAGGAAGGCCTACTTCCCCCGTCCTTGACGGATGTACGGCGGGATTCTCACTGTGTGGCATGATAGCGATAGGTCTGCGGACTTTGTGCGTTTGAAAGGCCTTATCTGGGTGATATAGCTCTATGTAGGTATGCCAAATTAATGAACGCTCACCTCATTGGTCATGTTAACGCCAGTGTCTGGCTGTCACAGATTGGCGTGACATGTAACGACAAACATATGTAAATAGCATTCCAAAAGGGGTCGTTACTGTTTGCAAGGAAGTAAGGGTTTACTGCAAAGAAAACACATGGTTTGCCCAGTCCCCTGTAAGCCAGCGTATTGCCTCAGCATCCTTCTGAGATGTGTGGGTTTTCAAAAGATCTTAACTTTTAAACCAGCTTACTTGCAGTCTATCTGATTGGAATCCTGTCTGGAGGCCAAAAGTTTTATTTTCTTTTAATAATTCAACCCAATCCTTACAATGACGCTGAAATGTGGTTCCTATTTTGCCAGAGTATTTTAATCCACTAGCTCTTGGTCCCTGGATGCCAATGCACTCATGGCATGTTTTCATTGTCTGAAGAAATCTCAAATTCTGATAAGGATTGTAGCCAGGAACAGTCTGCTAAAGCCTGCTCTGTAATTCTGTACTGTGAGGCGTTGTGAATGCATTGTAAACACTTCCTATTAGACCCACAGAAATGCAAATACATCGATGGGAAATTATACATTTAAATGGGAACTTACTCAGCTGCTGTTTGTACGTCAGCTTGGCAGCTGTGCGGTACCACAATGTGATTGACGGTTATTGTTTGAGTAGCCTACTCGGGTTAGCAGGCCTATGTCAAGCAATTTATTTGACAATGAGTCATTGAATATTTTTGGAAACTGATCTGGTGGTTTCTAAAAAATGTTTTTAGGGAATAAATTACATAGATTCCTGTAGTGTTTACGTCTTTTGAAAGCAATTTAAAAGTAATGAAATAACACGATAGCCAAAGTTGATTTAAAGCTAATGTCTACATGCCTTTTTAGATTAATCCGCTGTGTTTTAAGGAGATACAGTTCAAAGCTGCACTGTAATTTACTGTCAGAAGACATGCAATGCTGCCCGTTTTATTTTTGCTTGGGTGGTGTACTTGAAGTGGTCTAAGCTTAGTAAAGATCCGCACTGTATTTTGAAACAAAGACTACCGTAAATGTTTTATTGTTATTTTATGGCTGGGTCAGCCATCTTTTCTGTTGACAATAATTTGATGTTTTTTCCCCCCTCTTGGAGAATGTCAATGCCGTGATGATTTCAAAATATCCTATTTGCTTCCCTCATCCACGATGAGGATCTGTTTTTATGTGAAGCAGATTGGAAAGAGGGATATTTTAAAACCCTTCTTTGATCACTACCATTTTCTGCGGAAACTGAAAATTTGATATGTTTTAGGGATGATTCAGTGTTGTTAGTTAATTCTTTGTTTTAGGGACTGGCCCCATGCTGGCAGTGTTATTACAGCAGAGCTGGATGGAACGTAAACTCCTTTGAATCTTTGTACAGACTATAGGATGAAGGGAGGCAAAAAAGCATGCATGTGTTACAGTCTATCAAATGCCCTTAGAAATGTATAATTTGCCAAGAAGGGATTGGGTCGAACTTTGAACTGTGTGTGTAGAATGTAGGCCTATACAATTCAACACAGTACAGAACAGTATATGCTAGGCCTTAACTCTGATCCATGCCCCTCTACTGAACTTTCTCATTTTAATTACTGGTCTTTGGTTTTTCCAGGGATCAAAGACGATAGAAGAGGACGATGATGATGATGAGGATGAGGAGCAGAATGGCCTGATCCAGCCAGCTCAAGTCTTTGCACCCAAAAGTCTCATTCTGGTCTCCAGGCTGGATTATCCTGAAATATTCCGGGTATCCGGATAAATCCTTTTTAAATCTTAATAAAAATGTTGTGTACGTCACTACTGTATGGTTTGAGCCCAGGACAGATCCAAGAGTTTACCGAAAGTTTTTACATTTTTTATTTATATTCATCTTAAAGTGAACTTTTTAATACAATAATTCTAAAGCTAATAATGTATTTACTTTATGTCAATACAATAGCCTATTTTCATGTAGGTCATGGGTTTAGACTTCTAGAAAGGAAGCTAAGGTGGGTGAAGAGCTCTAAGGGAGCAGTAGAGATACCGTTTGTAGCCAACTCCTCACATAGGCACCCCTGCTCTCCTCTCTAAAGACATTCGACTGGTTCACCATGGTTCATTGAACTTGGCAAATTGTACCGTAGATATTGCTGAAGTGCTTATCCTTGACTTTCCATGAGACGGTTGCTATCACCCAGGTTGTTGACTTGAATTTACTGTAGGGCCCTAAAATATCTCACTATTCAACTTGGAGGAAATCACAATTATGTAGTGCGCTGTCTCAGGGTTTTTGTTTTAGAAAGTATAACTTGACCATCATGCAGTTGGCCAGTATAGTAGGTGTGTTCAAGCAATAACTTTTGTTACTGGCTGACAACTGTCCAGACAGTTTTGCAATGATTAAGACATGTTCTAAGATAACTAGTGAATCAATGGTTGTCTACATCCTGCTGTTCTTATACAGCTTCTGACCTAGTTGTGGTTTCTCTCTCCTGTGTGTCCTGGCAGGGCTGCCTGGGTCTGATCTACACCGTTTACATTGACAGTCTGAACTTCCCTTTGGAGGGCCTGGTGGCCAACCTCTTCACGTGCCTGGTTCCCGTAGCGGGTGGCTCTCAGGTAAGGCCAGACCAAATCAGTCATTCCTGAAATTCCACTGTCTGGGTAGGTTTGTCAGGCCTGGATCCCCTCCTCCAGCGCCCCCCTGGCCTGCTCCTCAGACACCCCTACCAGACAAGGGGTCAACTAGGGTTAACGCGGCCGCTGTGCTACTGCCAGGTGTAGGTTACCAGTGCTGGAGGTGCCGGACAAAACGTTTGTGGTTTTAGTTCCCTATGAGTGAGTTTGTATCAATAGGGGGAGCGTAAATGTTTTTGTTCCATTCAGCCATTTTGGGAACAAATTATTTGAGTTTGTATTCCAGCAATTGCTCGTTTAGATGGTGCCAGAGATTGTACTGACCTCCAGCCACGTGCAAGAATTGTTTTAATAACTTCGTTTTTATTGCTGTCTTGTGTCTGATGTTGCTTTGAGAAGCCAGGGACCCAAATAAATCCAGAATAGGCCGTGGGGGGGGGGTGCAATTGGAAATCTCTGAAAGCATTTAAAATGTTCTCTTGAGGTAATTGACTGACAAACGTAAGAATAAGCCTTAAAAAAGAACAATTCATTTTTATAAACAGAATAGACTGTCCTCTGCTCCCAACTCCTTTCCCTGTGATTTACAGCAAATAGATGTAGTCCATAAATATCAGGACATCGGTGTCCTACCGCAGACACACTTAGCGCTTGGGGAGGAACATCACTGGAAGAGGCTTTCCAGGGAACAGGGTGTCAGTAAATAGGAGTGTCAGGCATCAGGGGACAGGAGAGCTTCCTCGCTGATGATAACTTTGTTTTGCTTTATACTTGAGACTATTTCTCTTTGACAGCAGGGCCCTCTTTAAAAAGCAATTCTCAGAAAATAGATAAATTGAAGAAAAATTAAGAAAAACAGTAAAATAATGAACATTTGCTACAATACAGTCCCTTTCCTAAGATTAAACCAAAACCAAAGTGACTTTTCAAGAAAAACACTCCACCGTAGCGGTAGCGGTGATGATGGTGCTGGCGTTGGCCTCTTCCCAATCTCTTCTGGTCCTCTTCATCGATGGCTAACAGCAGTAAAGGGAGATGCTAGGTTGTCATTGACTGTTGGGGCTGGCAAAATCAGCTCAGCCTCAGCAATCACCACCACATTAATTATCTATTTTGATGGAGTTGATGTAGAGATAGTCCAAGCTGATTGTATTTGGCTGTTGAGTTGCATGTTGAGGCATTGTGCTGTCACTGTGATTTCTTTAGTCAACATGTCATTTGAGGTTTGTTCCATTGCAGCAGCACTCAGTCCGACAGCTAATGGTGTCATTCAGCTGGTTAAGTTCCTGTTAGCGCAGGTTGCAATGCACGCTGGCTATCTCCACTGTGACCATGACTCTCGCTCTCTTGCACACACACACACACACTCACACACACAACACCTGCCATCCCGGAGTGTGTACACAACTTTATTATACTATAATTTATCTGCTTTCTAACCCCTTCCCTGACCTTTGCCCTTTGCACTTTCCCCTGAACAGAAGCTGTTTTCATTGGGAGCTGGAGACCGGCAGCTCATCCAGACGCCGCTCAACGACAGCCTACCTATCACATGCAAGAGTGTTGCTCTGCTCTTCCAGCAACTAGGTGGGTGTCGGCCGTGCCGTGCAGGGCAGTCGGCACACACTGAGGGCGATAACGCCGACGTCTATCTGACTTTATGGTGCTCTTGCTTATCTATCGGGTTAGCAGGTGGATTGTACAGTAGCCCCAGTGACACAATCGGCTGCCTTTGTCTGTTGTGTCTCGTACACAGAGACACACACAGCCTGTAAGCTTACGGTTGGCGTACGCAATCTGACGGGGGTGTTAATTCATTAAGAACATCCATTGTAATCATATTTCTTGCATTGTTTTTTGTTATTAATTAATTAATTAATTAAGCGGCTTTGTTGGCTGTAGGACAGGCTCAGTACAGCTTGGTTTGTGATGGTTATCAGTTATTGTTATCCAAGGTTGGACTTCCAGCCGTAAGCGGCTTAGAGCTACTGTTGCCAATCACATGATTGGGAATAACTCCAACTTCTGACCACCGCCATGAACGTAACCAACGAGGACTTGGATTAATGCTTTACTGTACATGGTTAATGCATGGTTTCATAAGAGGTGGTTTGCCCCCTAGCCAATCATTTTGAAAGCACATGATGCGGCTTTGATGCAATTGGTCAGCTTCACGTCACCATGGTTGCACCACTATGTTCATTGGCTGCACTGGTGTGAGCTACAATGGGTCCTGTGTGCTTAATACAACGAGTGTAGTCAGATCCTGTAGTATTTTTCAACAGTGTTTCAATCGTTTGCAGTGTGCTCATAATTTGAGTTTGTTTTGCCTTTGAAAGAGAGGTTTAAGATATCAAATATTTTGTACTGTCCGGCTATATGGTCTGTAAAAAACGTTGTCTTTAATTCAATTATCTAAATAGTCCGCAGTCCTGGTCTGGGAGTTCACTTGGTGAAATCAGACACTGTTCACCTGACACTGGACTCTTCATTTGTAATGGAAAATTGTACCTCACTTAGCATGATTAGAAGAATGTGCTAGAAGACCAAAATGGATGGCTGTTTCTTGAAAGCATTAGGCCCCCCCCTGAACCCTCGAGGATTCAATAATAGTTTGCATGCTCTTCTGTTTGTTTAGAGAAAGCGTACGTGCACAATGGGGGGTACTGAACAATATACACAACGTGATCAGCCAGGGTCATGGGGAGTCATGCGTTTCGTAGCCAATCCTGACACACGCGAGCCCAAGACAAATCGCTGGTATCTTGACATCACTCGCAATCGTGCTCAGTGTCCGTCCTCGCAAACATGTTTTTGTTCACAAACTCCTGTACGTGTTCGCCAGGAAATGTGCACGCAACGCAACCATCCACGTGCCTCTGGCTTTAAAGCTGCATTCTAAGTGGGAAACTGCATTGAAAGCATCTTTTGTGGTCCCTGGCTAAAGCCCGACTCTTTGAGGGGAACGGTTGTCACAGTCGCAAGTCAAAGGAGAGAGCTGTGGAGTGTCATTGACTACTTGAGGACCATAAGGGACAACCAGAATATGTGTTCATTACAATTGACGTTTTCCTCCTGGGGTGACAGTGTCATTTACTTACCATACCATTGACTCAGTCAGCTAATATTGGCCTTGGCTGCTCTTTGTACCTGGGCCATTTCAGTCTGGACTAAGCCATTGAGGTTTTCCAGGTGGCGTTGACTGCAAGTTTATGTTGTTTGTGTGTGTGTGTGCGTGTTTGTGTGGTCCCGGTGGTGGTTTTGTGGGGAATGCTGTGATATAGATATCCAACTTATGGCCTGATGTGGAAATGTAGTATTTATGGCAGCTCATATTTCTGTTGGTCTGTACAGGGGAAAAAAGCAACCCAGATCTTCTATTTTTAGATCAATTGGATGTATTTTTTGTTTTTACACAAGTTTGATTGCATAACCAGAGGTGCGCTTGACTGGCTGTCAAAAAAGTTCCCGTACAAATGTTCACAGAGTCTGTTGCAATTTATACTGCAAGATCTGTATAATCGTTGTGCAAATCTTGTTCATGTGGACACTCAAATAAGGAGAGAAATGGGACAGTGCAGCTGGCTGGGAGACGCGTGAAGAGAGAGGGTCCATGTAGAAGTTTGTATCCAGCGGTCGGCCCGGCCCTAAGGAATGTCTGTCAGATAGCTTGTGTCCCGCCACCACAGGAAATGTGGCCCCCAGGGGAGCAGGAAGCAGCGCCCATCGACTGCCCCCCCTCCCAAGTTGTTTGTTGGTCGGCTGCCTTTGTCTGTTGTGTTGTCTGCAGCCCCGTCTTATTTAGAGCTCGGAAACGTGCCGCTGTTTCCATCGGACGTGTAAACACCTCAAGGACACCAAACGAGCCGGTATCATGATAATGGAACTTCGATACAGAATTTGAATTGAAAGGCCCCGTGTAGTGTTTATTTTTGTCCAACCCCGGGGACTAGTCACTTGTTGTTAGCATTTTTACCCTGTGTCCCGTTGAGATGACTAAGAGCATAAACATGATGTCACAGTGTAGCTCTACAGGCACCGGAGCATTCTGTCAACAGTATTCCTGTTCCTGTTTACTGCCGATTGATGACCTTAGCACAGACACCAATCTGGGGTCCTCGGGGGTGCCGATCTGCGGATGTCTGCCGGCGTTCCCTTCGTCTTTATTTGTCCGATGGGTGATGGATAGCTCTGCCTCAGGCTTGATAGGAAACAATAACAGGAACCGTACCGTTGGAATCTGTCTGCACTTTTGCGTTGGCATTTCACATATTCTTTATCTCCGCCTGAAAAAAAGTGTTATTTCCTCTGGGAAAATAAATCTCGAAGTACAGCAGTTACATTGGCAATATTGCTCAACAATTGATACAGGATTTTGTGCATGTTTGTGTTTTCTGCAATCAAGGGTTTTAAATTTTTTATTGAGGCTTCAAATCTTTTAAGTGAGGGACTTTTGTTATTGTAAATGCAAAGAGTGTATCTCAAATGCAAACCATGCACGGAACGTTTGTCCAGTAGTGCATGAAAAGCGTAATATAAATCTAACCATTCCAAGAAATCCAGTTAACTTAATTTTAGTCGGGTTTTTTGGGTCTAAAAGTCTCATGCTGACAGCCTATTTTTCATCAATTGTTCCGGAATAATAAGCCAACCAGTTCAAACAAATAGAGTGTTAATGAAACTTTCTGTTCTGTTTTTCTTTCCAGGAATCCAGAATGTTCTGAGCCTTTTCTGTGCAGTTCTGACCGAACACAAGGTCTTGTTCCACTCCACCAGTTACGAGAGGCTCGGCGAAGCCTGCCGCGCGCTGGAGGCCCTCATGTTTCCCCTCAAATACAGGTGCGTTACTGGAGGACTCTGACGCATTCGCCTTGACTCCACTTCACGCCTCCCAAGTGGGCAATGTGTTCTACGATTTGTGACTTGAATGATAATGGGTCTTGGCTTAGCTCCGTTTCGTTCCCGGTGGAATAGTCACACGCAGAGCCTGACTTCCATCAGACTCCTTTGGAACATATTTGAACGTAACATTAATTTGGGTGTTTCATCAAAAGAACATGCTCGTCCATTGTGCCTTCCAATTGCAATTGCAAAACAACTATAATTGTTATAATCTTTGTTACTAGTCATTGCAGCGCTGACACGTGACTTCTCTTGCCATGAGGAGTATGGCCCCTCACTGTTCTTCTCTCCTGAACTCAGTTACCCATACATCCCCATCCTGCCGTCGCGGCTGCTGGAGGTGCTGAGCTCCCCCACACCCTTCATCATCGGAGTCCACTCCATGTTCCAGAGCGAGATCCAGGAGCTGGTGAGGAGGGAACCGACCAGTTCCCACTACACACACACACACACACACACACACACACACACACACACCAGTAACACTCTAATTTTAGACCAGCCGACTTTGGATGAGGAGATCATGACCTCCCTGGACTAATTTTAGCCAACTACAACCTCCTATCTCCAATTCCTATGAGTCATCGTTCAGTTAGAGACTTTCTCAATGTTTTCAGTGCGGTCTTGCTAGGACATTGCTATGGACATTCCTTATCTGGTAAGCGTTGGATTGAAGCGGCCTCACACGTTCCTTAGTTTCAGGGAGATTCCACACGGGAGTTTTCCTGCTTTATAGGTCAACAGCTTCATTATTAGTTGGTTTCGACTTCAGTAAATCTGGTCCTTCCATGGTTTGGTGATAAATTACGTTTTTGGGTTTTCATGACAATGTCATAAATGTGTCAGGGATGCTCCCCTTCCAAACTGGTTGAAGTGTTTTGGGTAATGGTGTGTGTGTGTGTGTGTGTGTGTGTGTGTGTGTGTGTGTGTGTGTTAGTTGGACGTCATCATTGCTGATCTAGACGGAGGAACGATAAAGATCCCCGAGTGTATCCACCTGTCCCCGCTACCTGAGCCCCTGCTCAACAACACTCAGACCGCCCTGTCACTGGTAGGTATCCCCCTCTCTCTCTCTTTCTCTCTCACACACACTCACACACAGGCTGCTTAGAAGCAACAATATGTTTGAAAGGCGGAACACCGAGCTGACTCATCTTTGAATCCCAGTGGAGCACTTAAAGCCAAATGTGGGTTGTTATTTGGTGGATTATTCAGGGTTCCTTCTTGCGTAACCGACTGCCTGTAATTGTAACAGAAGGAATTCGATTGGCCATAAATAGATGTATTTGAAAAGGAACACAAACTGTCTAATGAGTCACTGTTGTTTATGTTTGCTTAGGTTTTGCACCCCGATCTGGAGGTAGCGGACAATGCCTTTCCCCCACCTCGCACTGCGCCCTCCAACCTCAAGTTGTTGGTAAGTAGACCTGACCTCGGTCAACACGCTCCACCTTGACTCTGTGCTAGGAGGATTAGAGCTGCTTCCTGACAGTGATGATGTCTCTGCCTGGAGACAATCGTATGGGTCTGTTGCCCTCTTTATGACAGACATGCATTTATTATGAGCTAAAGTAAACATGCATGTGGATCTTTGATTTGTGAAACTGGACTGTTGATCCTGTGTGTGTGTGTGTGTGTGTGTGTGTGTGTGTGTGTGTGTGTGTGTGTCAGGACAAGGAGGTGAGGGCTGTCTTCCTCAGGCTGTTCGCACAACTCTTCCAGGGCTACAGGTCATGCCTGCAGCTCATTCGCATCCATTCCGAGCCTGTCATCCACTTTCACAAGGTGAGCCGCCTGCACGCTGCAGTTGGTTTCCGGCCCTCTACATGGCTAGCCTCGCTGTTCCAAGAGGACAATCTCCTGCCTTGGCTGCGTTACATCCCAGCAGAGCAATGTCATGATCATGTTGTTAATAACTATCAGTTGTTTATTGTGCGCTAACAAACCCGGGTTTTTGTGCACTCTTGTGCTGTTTGAAGTCTGCCAAGAATGTTTTGGCCCGGGTCCAGGGACGAGCTGGATTGTGTTTGAAGAATTGTCCGATAAAGCTGTTTCCGAGGTGTTTAGCTTTAGTGTGTGTGTGCGTGTTTTTGAGTGTGCTCTGTGAACGTCTTGACTGCTCTGTGACGTTATCCTCTCTGTTTGTGTTAAGTACCGTGTGCCTCGGACAAAGCCCCAGCAATGAGCCATATGAAATGGATCAGGTTTACATTTTTGTTTTGGTGCGCAGGGGTCTGTGTTTGTTTGTGTCTGTAGCGTTTCCGTGGTAACATCGCAGCACGTCCCTGTCAAAGTACCCCACATGGCTCAGATTATGGGATAGGAATGCACCAGCCATCCACACGAACCCCTCTGCCGCTTATTTGAAGTCCTAGAAGTGGTGTGGAAAGGCAAAAAAAAAGTGCCCTTATTTTTATCTCTTTCACCCGCAAGCCCCAAAGCAGCAGGATTTAATCAAAATTACATTTCAAGTTCATGTGTGATTTGTTGTGCTGGCTAGCAGAGTATATTTGCTGTGGATGTCGAGTGAAGTTAGCTTCTGGTTTGATGCAGAACTTAACAGAACTTAGACTAACATAGGCACAAACCCATGGAGTCATGTGTCCACTTTCAGCTGGCTGTGATCACTGTAGTCCAGGATAACGTATTACGTGTTCTAATGTGTTCCTGCTTCCGCATGTCTAAGGCTTGACCCTGTGCCCTCCCTGCAGACTGCCTTCCTGGGCCAGCGAGGCCTGATCGAAAACGACTTCCTGACCAAGGTTCTGGACGGCATGGCCTTCGCAGGCTTTGTGTCAGAGAGAGGGCCGCCTTACCGAGCCACCGATCTCTTTGACGAGGTGCTGTGGATCGATGTCCTAGTCCAGTTTGTGATAGGCCTGCTTTCTCTGGCATTCTCAGAAACGATGAAAATCCTGTGGTTTCACTCTGAATTAGCATTTTGCGAATGAATTAAATTGGAATATTCAAACTGACTTTTTTAATGGTTTTGTATGCGTGTGTTTGCAGTTGGTGGCCTTGGACCCTGAGCAATTACAGGAGAAGGAAGCCAACCCTGCCAAACTTCAGAAGCACATGAGGGAGCTTTCAGAGCAGCTCTATAAAAATGTAAGAGTTGGTCCAATAATATCGTATCCACATACACCAAGCAACCCCATTCAATAGGGGCACAGCATTCATAGCCACCCCCTGGATTCATGACTAATGTGTGGATGTTTGAAATGGCTGCCCCTACCCTTAGGAGAACCCCAACCCCCACATGGCCTTCCAGAAAGTGCCTCGCCCGTCCGAGGGCTCCCACCTGCGGGTTCACCAGGTGCCCTTCCCCTTGCTGGACGACAGCAGGGTGGAGGCTCTGCTCCAGGAGGGCCAGGCCAAGCACAGCTACGCCACGGCCGCCGTGCGGCCCGAGAAGAAGCGTGTGGTGCCCGCGGGGCCCCCTGTGGGTACGTCTGACCGGCCTGGGATGTTTGCATGGCCTTTATGGTCTAAATAGGGAATCGTTTTGTTTTTTAACAGTTTTCTCTTAAAAAGTATGCTCACAAAATATGCAAATTACATTTGACAAATTCTAGACCTTAAAAAGGCTTAATGAAATCCCACCAAAATCAGGGCGATTTGGTTTTATGAAATCAACATTAAACGTTAAGTCAATCAGTCTAAAACGCATCGTTGGTGGTTGCATGGTGATCTAGTTAGTCATAACAGTTTGACCTGGTAGTAACAGCGGTCAGTTTTCTTAAACCCCCTTTACTCCCTCCCTCAGTGTCCATTGTGGGGAAAGTGGGCTCTGTGTTCAACAGCGCCCGACGGCTGGAGGTGGTGAGGAGCTGCATCTCCTACATCTTTGACAACAAGACCCTGGAGACGGAGAAGGTAACGCGCCCTACACCCGCACGCTCCACATTCCCCTGTCAGCGCGGCGCCATTAGAGAGCCCACTCATTTACACCAGAGATATCTGGACACCGAGACCAGATCTCTCTCTCTCTCTCTCTCTCACACACACACACACACACACACACACACACACACACACACACACACACACACACACACACAGGGCCACTCTGCACCTCCTTCATCCTAATACCTCCCAGCTGGGAGAGAGAGAGGGAGACGGAGACAGAGGAGCTGTAATCAAACACTGGGGGCCTAACCCCATAATCTCCTCGTTATCATCACTAACCACCACTATTGTTTTAACATCGGGGTTAATGGTGCAGAGACGGCAGGCCTGTTCCCTCTGGTGTTTTTCCACCTCCAAGCATCTGTCCACATAAATAACTGGTATGTGTAGTTGGCCGGTCCACTGGGCTCTGTTATGGACATCTTGGCTATATTGATTGCTTATTGTGTTACTGCTTATGTTTATCGTTAATATAGATGATGTATTTCTGTGTTTGATATTCAGAATGTCATAAGACAGGTCTCGCCCTTTGCGCACTGTATGAAACCGCACGTCTCAGAGAAAGAGGAACTTCCCGTTGCTGACCTTCCTTTAAAGAGCGAAAAGGCCAGAACAGACGCTTTCCTGCTTTCAGTTGCTAGACACAACTATGTTTTATCCATTTGATATCACAATAGTAAAGATTGCTACATATTTATGCTAAATTTGCCATGTACTTTAATCAGTCAGAAGGTAGGACAGGCTGGGCAGCACCTAAACACATGTCATTCATGATAGAAGGATTGGCTCCCCACAGAGTTCTTTTGTCAAGGTCATACACATTTTGCGCTTATTGATGTGCATAGTTCAGTACATATTGCAATTATGTGGTTCATTCCATACTGCAATATTAAATAAAACTTTACTTACCTTAATTTTGTGACGGCCCCCTGTAGAAGGGAAACAGAGCCTGACATCCCCCCGTGGACAAAGTGGGACAGCAGACAGCACACTTACACTCTCCAAGCACTTTATTATGCACTCCTAATAAATCTCCTGTGATCAGGCGGAGATTCACTCCTGTACACCTTCTCATTCATGCAATTATCGTGCCGATTGTGCTGAGGCACGCAGTGGGCACCCACTCACCAAAACCGGACAGTTGAAGACCGGAACAATGTAGCCTGGTATGATGAATCTTGATTTCGATTTCTGCTGATCTGAGTAGAACAGATGAGTCAGCATTTGGCGCCTACAGCGTGGAGTCATACCTGCCTAATGTCCAAGCTGGTGGAGGTGGTGTAATAGTGTGCGGAATGTTTTCTTGACACACTTTGGGTCTGTTAATACCAATCAATCATCGCTTGAATGCCACAGCTTATTTGAGTACAATACATATAGTACATTAATTGTTGCTGACCATGTGCATCCCTTCACAGCCATAATTTCCCCATGTTATAATGGCTACTTCCAGCAAGATAATGCATCATGTCACAAAGCAAAGGTCATCTCTAACTGGTCATGAAAATGACAATGAGTTCAGCATTTTTCTGTAGCCTTTCCAGTCACCGGTTCTGAATCCAATAGAACACCTTGAGGATGTGGTAGAACGGGAGATTCACAGCTTTAAAGTGCACCTGAAAAGGAATTGCGTAATGCAATCACGTCAACGTGGACCAGAATCTCCAAGGAATGCTTCCAACATCTTGTGAAATCAATGCCATGAAGAATTGAGGATGTTTTGAGAGCAAAGGGAGCCCCTACCCAGTATTAGTATAGGGTTCCTAATAAAGGACTCTGTGAGTGTGCGCACCCCACTGCTTTTAATACACCAATGTTATGTAATGCAGGCCCACGTCCTCTATTGCGAGAGTGCAGCGCCCGCATTTTATAACCCCTCGAGCCAATAAACCCATCAGCGGCTCTCAGCGAATCTGAAAGCCATTAGCCAGATGACCGGCGCGCCGCGGCGCCCTAGCCGTTTGTCATCCGCGGAGGAGATGTTTGCTCTCCGAGCGGCCTTTGGTTCAGTGCTTGTACCGGTACTGTCCGGTACCATGGACTCAGCCCCACTGAGACAGCTGGCTGGGGTTTCATGACTGAGGTTGTGGAGGGCGTAGAGAAAATGTCCCAGTTTGGAGAGTGTAGAGAAAATAGATTGAAAGGACGCACAATGTTCTACACAGGCCAAAGTGCAAAGGTAGGCATACTTAACGAGGTCATCAGTAATGATGATCAGGTGGATAGGTGGATAGACTATAATTAAGAGAATGAAGCAAAGCCTCCATTGGGGAAGAGTGCATTTCAAGATACATACTGTGTTATAACATCCATTATGCCATCAGCCTGACTGTGCTGTGTTTTTGTTCCAGACCCTGCCAGCAGCTCTGCGGGCCCTGAAGGGCAAGGCAGCGCGCCAGTGTCTAACCGAGGAGCTGAGCCTCCACGTCCAGCAGAACCGGGCCATCCTGGACCACCAACAGTTTGATTACATCATCCGCATGATGAACTGCGCCCTCCAGGTTGGTACTGCACCTAACCACTTTAGGGATAATTCACTTTCTCCACAGACACGCACTGTCTAAAGCTAAGTCTTGTTTACAATGTATTGGCTATTGTTGTAAAGGGACAGTTTGTTTTAACTGCATTTTTTTCTAGTGTATGTTCAATCTGTTCTTGAAAAAAAGGTAGTATTTTGGAATTTCAGGCCAAGTCTGCTTTTTGTTATTAAGTGGTGCTTTTTCATGTAAAGCCTCGTGTTTATGTCCAGACTCCTCAGTCTCAATATGCCAGATGCAGCCATTCTTTTTCTTATCTTTCTTTCTGGGATTACGGCACTCTAAAGAGCTTTTCTAAGGTAGGTTGCAAAAGGATGTCAGAAGCATATGTTAGCTTCCCGGACTCTGAAACATCCCCACTGCATGTGATTGACTGCTTTTATGGCTTCTGCCTGGTTATAATTTACGATGCCTGAACTAGTGGCTAATGGGAGGAGTACGAGAGCATGTCGGCTTGACGAGCACTAAGCAGACAGCTCTGGCCCGCTGCTCTGTAGTATACCTTGTCGCTACCACCATTAGCATCTCCCCATCACCACTGCACTGCTGTCGCACCCATGTCTTCATGCCTCTCCAAACTGTGTTTGACCAGAATTAGCCAGTGATTCATTCACTGCTTCTTCTCAATTTATCTACCCGTTTCTCTCGGTTTACAGTAAATTAATGGCTTGGCATAGGTGTGTGTCTCCGAAGTGCCCAGTGGTTCCTGGTTAAACCAGGAGGGAGGGGGGGGGGGGGGGTTTGTTAATGGGACACGTAGCGGTTTGTCCAAACTAAAGTCACGCTCCGCCGCTCCGTTAAGGTCATTAGCAGTAGATTTTATAGTCGCTCCGTCATGCGTGACTCAAGATGTGTGGATTCAGCCGTCTATGACTGGGAGGAGCTATCATCTCACTGGTGCTTCCTCCATGTTTTACTGCCTGGCGTCTTAAAAAAAGAGGGAAGTTGAATGATTACGAGCTGCGTCCACTGAGGGGGAATTTTTATGGAGTGACTTGAATTCCAGACATTCTTCTGGCTGACTGATAAAGGCCATTGAAGCCATTAATCCTGCCATCTGTCCAGGACCAGGCCGCGGGGAGCTCGTGGGGGTCACTTGACGAGTCAGGCCTCTTTTCACTTGTTCTGAAACTAGGTCAAGGAATAGGCAAGCAGAGGGATATCTGAAGACTGGTTAATGTTCTACTAATGTACACACTGGGCTATATAGGCCTATATAGTCCTTCATGTGTCTCCGGTTTCTAAGAACATTTTGCCATGCACAATGCCTGGCCATGCCTCCTGCATTATGAACCTGAACCTATGTCTCTCATAAAGACCTAATTCCCTAAGGTCAGGGGTCGTGATGATGGCCACGCTGCGGCGGCTTTACATCATCCTCCCCGTGGTGCAGAGCGCCCGGCTCAGAGAGGGACTGTGAGTAATATTCAAGATTCCTGTTTGATACTGCCAGGGAATACGGGATGGCTGAGGAATGTAAAGAACAATGCAAGACTAAGTGCCATTTATACTGCTTAAGGTAATCGAGACCTGGACCATAAGTGTGTCCTTTTTTCTCCAACGTAATGAGTTCCTTGTGTGCATTTTCTAAGCTTGGTGTTTGAGGATAACAGATTTCTTCCCCGACTGGATGTGATGCAAGCTTTTTCTTTCTTGAGATGCTGCGCAGGGAATTCTGAATCCCTTGGAAGATGCCAAAATGCGATCCATGCGAGATGCCTGCAAAATGGGGCCTTCGCAGTCGATTAGTGTGGAGGAAAACCAGCTACGCGTGAGCTCCTTAAGAGGTGAAGTGTCCTATTAAGAGAGTAGAGAGGGGCTTAGCGGGGATTGGTCCAGGCAGGTTCTCCCATGTGTGTCCAGAGGTCGTCATGTGCCGGGCCTGGTCTACAAGTGTGGAACATGTCAGAAGTAGCAGAGGATGACAGGCTGGAGGAGGGAGGTGGAACGAGACTGAAGCTGGAGGCACTTTTTAGGTGTGCAGTTTCTGCCATAGTTCAAGCTCTAAAACAACAGAATTCTCTGGAAACTTAGCAGTTGTACTATAACCAGTTGGTTTACTAATCTTTAAGGCACCACACAGAAGACCACTGAGTAGCTTTTCTCTTAAAAGGGTCTTCAACAATCCGGAATTAATATTCCTGGGCTGGTTTGGCCCTAATTTGACTTGTCTAAATGTTTGGAAGTCATTTGCTTCTCGTAATATAATAAGCAATAATATGGCGAGGTTTGGAAATAAGTTTGTTTGTCATTGCCAACTTGATTAAGGTTCCTGCATCATATTCCAGATATTTTTCTTCAGGTTATCCAAGTTTGAAGGATTTGTCGCGGGTGAGCTGTAAATGGAATAAATATAGCAGATTGTCTCAGCAGTAATTATTCTCGTATTCCAAGCTCACCCCTCTCCTTTCAACGCCCTACCCTTTGAAAAAGCCCCATGGAGATGTTACAGAGTGCACCCCTGCCAGTAATTAGTGTGTGTGTGTGTGTGTGTGTGTGTGTGTGTGTGTGTGTTAGTGACTGAGCATAACAGAGCCCAAGTGACTTATTACGCTTTGAAAGGATGCACTTTTTGTTCAGTGTCTCTTCCGGTATGTTCAATCTCACATTCCTGACGTTATCAACATCATTGCAGGACAGATCATAACTTTTATGGTCCACATGTGGAAAGAAATTGAGCTTTTGGGCTTACTGTAGAAGTGGTTCTGTTGTCTGTTAGCGGTGTTAGGGGTTCAAAGATTTGCAGGGGGCCAGAACTGCAAGAGGTATGCACGAATAGTGTAAAAAAAAGGATCTGCCTGTACAATAGGCCAGAGGTGAGGGGATTTGAAGCACATGGCAGACAAATGTTTTTGTCATAGGGTTGTATAGTACTGTATGAATTACCGAAATATACAGTATTTATCAATAATAATAATAATAACAATGCATTTACAGGCTCCTTTCTGGACAACGTGCAAGACATATAATATACTGTTAAAACAGCACAATGTACAATTTAGGATGCAATAAACTTAGGACAGAGACATGGGAATTGAGGCAGGGGACATCAATGAACAGCATAAGATTACCAGGGTAAAGGGGTATAATACAACAAACACATTATGTCAGGGACGGTAATGAGAAAGCTTGTTTAAATAGATGAGTTTTGATGAGCTTTTTTTTAATGTTGTTAAAGTGTCAGACTGTCTGCTATAGGGTTGGAGAGAGTTCCAGAGGTAGAGCTGGGTGTCATCAGCATAGCAATGAAACTGGACACCATGATGACAGAGGATCCTTCCCAGGGAAAGGAGATAAATTATGAACAGGAGTGGATCCAAAACTGACCCCTGAGGGACACCTTGTAAACAGCAGAACCCTTGGACCTATGTCTTCCTTACTGAACAAACTGTTGTCTGTCAGTGAGGTATGAAGTAATCCAGGAGTGTGCAACACCAGCTACACGAATGCCAGCCAGGCGTTCCAGCAGTATTGAGGGAAGATGGTGTCAAAGGCGGCACTAAGGTCCAGAAGGATTAAGATGGTCAGTAGTCTGGAGTCAGATGCACAGAAAAGGTCATTAATGATTTTGATTAGTGCTGTTTCAGTAATGTGTTTTTGCCAAAAACCAGATTGGTATTATTCATATGGGTCATTGGAATCCAGGTGGGATTGTAATTGAGCAGCAACAGGGTTTTGGAGATGAAGGAGAGATTCGAAATAGGCCTGAATTATTCAGGATCCGCTCCAGGTTTCTTTAGAATAGGTGTGATAGAGACCATCTTGAGGAGAGTAGGTACCGTTCCGAAGGTGAAGGAGGCATTGATAATTTCCTAATTAGAGGTGAGATGGACGGCAGGCAGGCTTTCGCAAGGTGTGTAGGGAGGGGATCCAGCTGACAGGTGGAGGACCTGGACTTAAGGATGAGCTCTGAAATGGAGTCCTCAGAGGCAGTGATGAATTCAGAAAGCAAACTGGAGAGGCTGTCCCAAGGTATCCATCCAGGACAGATCACCAGATGGGGCAGTAGACACCGTCAGCTGTTGGTGAATGTTGATGATCTTGGTGTTAAAGAAAATAAAAAATGCAGTACATTGTTCAGTGGAGATGTTGGGAGGGAGGGTCTTAGAGGGCTGCAGTAGATGACTAACTGTTGAAAAGAGGACTCTCCTATTTCCTTTTCCATTATTGATGATATTGGCATAGTAGGAAGTTCTAGCAGCACAGAGGCCGTCCTTGTAATGTAGTAGGTGCTGGGAATACATTTAGGCATGGACTGAGAGCCCAGTTTTTTTTTAACAAACGCTCGAGAAGACGGCCAGAGGTTTTACACTGGCAGAGGATAGGGGAGTACCAGGGAGCAGTGTGGGTGAATGAGACTGTATACCAAGGGATATGTCCATGACTCATCTTTAAAGATGCTTTCGTCATTGTTCTTGAGGTAGTTCACCTTTAGGACCTTTCAAATCCATTTGAACATTGTATTAGTTAATATCAGTCGTGAATCTTAAAAAAGTGTCCTTTCTGACAACACAGGCTATTTGGTCAGCAGCAGCGTTACACCGTCTGGTTAACATTGGCATGACTGGACAGATTGTTGTGGCCGTGACAAACTTATTCCACTCACTTTGCAGTAATTGTTTAAAGGTTTGTTGACATACCGCACGCACCACATTTCTTCGCTTGTTGGAAATGTATGAAGTTTTCAAAGCAAACATTTACAAGTTGGTCGTTCTTGGTTAATTGCTGTGCTTATGACTTCAGCTCCTCATTAGTCATCAGGTCAGAGAGCGGACGGTCGAGGACTAGGCACTGTGTGGTTGGCTGATTGAAAGGTTTAGCGTGACCACTTCAGTGTCCTCACTTCCTGCCCTCACGGACAAGACCACGAAAAAAAACACGTCCCTCAATGTATTTGAGACTCAACAATCTCCGACCAAAGAACATTAGTGTTTTCCAATCCACGAGTACCTAGTTATAGATTATGGCTTTGAACTGCTACCTGTTGAACACAGACAGTAACTACACTATTCAAGAGTGGAGGCCAGAGCCTTTGACCTTGGCCCACGTTTAACCAGCCTTAAATGTCTTTTAGCTGTTTCCAGCATTTTCTCTACTCTGTGTAATCCATAAGTGACTCGGGAATATTAACGACTTTCAGTGAAATATCAAACTGAACAGGGGGTTGGTTTGTTTGTGTCGGTACACGCTGACCGGTAACCCAGCTGTTGCAGGTTTGTACTGGGCAAGTTGCGCAAGGCGACTCATGTGAACGGAGCCCTACGGCGTGGAAACTCCTCCTGGCATCCAAACCATTTCCTGTCAGAGAGGATTGTGGGTCATTGGCTTTCCGCTCTGCTATCGCCATGCGTGCACCCCCAATGTAGTGCTCGCACACTGTGTCCCCTCAGTGGCTACCACACACATGGGGGGGTGAGACGCAAATGGTCAAAGGGGAATGAATCCTGACTGCTCTGTTCTAGCTCATGTAGATCTACAGTCCTGTTACGCTGACCTTTCCCAGCAGGACTCTACTTTAGTTTGGACACCTACCGGGTCTGACTCCAGCTTTCTCGAGTGCCTGGTTTGTGACTTAATTGAATTGTCCATTTGTCCTGCTCTGTTTTAATTGACACACTCTGTGTAGAGGAGCTGGTGAAAGCCATGAGCAACGGTTCCCCCCAGCAGTGAGCTCTTTGAGCTCTTTGATACGTCCGTCTTTAGTGACCTTGCTGTTTGTAAGGCCTACATAACAATGCTGGACTGGGAAGCCGTGGCCTGCATCATTCCCATGCACAGAGAACGGCTTCCTTTTCGATGTCAGCACCGTGTGACCAGGTAAACATCAACCCTAATCCAGGAAACGAGAGTTCACCGGGAGTCGACATTGGTGTTTTTCTGTTGAATGTGTTTCGTGTGCGTGCAGCCAAAAACATATCAGACCTGTTTGTTGTACAGTAATTTACAAGTGACTCAACCTTCTAATAAGCTTCTGTTCCTGTGCCGGTTCCTATGTCATTAGTGTGTACTATAGAGCTGTGAATACCTCCAGTAAAATGCTCTGCTCTGCCTTCTCGGTCATTGCTAAATACCTCACCCAGCCAGAGATTTCCTGAAGAGCATACAGAGATGTGTGTTTGGGCTGTGCCGGATCCCGCTGCTTTGCTCACATCCTGTAACGTTTTCTGTTGCACGTTTGTCCGTTGTGTACTGTACGTGTCTGCAGGGGGGGAATAGCTGTGTTGAGTCAGTGGTGACTTACAGCCGAAAGAGATGGTCAGAAGAATGCGGTTCCCTTCCGACTCCCCCTTCCTTTTCTCGCACTCAGCCCCCCATGTATCGCTGCATGCAGCACGTATACTTCAGGCTCGTCCCCACTCATCCAGTGTGACTCAGACACAAACACTCCGCTGATAAACCCAGAGGCATCCTCCACCAACTGTGGCCTGCCTTGCATCACTCGTGCACATATAAATCTCACTGTAGATTGAGGTGTTTTCTTTCAGCATTCACGTTCCATCTTAAGTACCGTGGTTCATCACGGCTCTGAACGTAGAATAGAATAGTTTACCTCCCAAGAACGTGGAAGTGGACGATCATATGTTAGCTCTCGTGTCAGATGACTGCTCTGTCCTGTTTGTGGATGAGACTGGGATCAGCTAAAGTAAACCTCAGTGTGCCTGAATGAGCTATGGCTGTGCGCGCTGACTCTTGTTGTTCTTACAGATAGCATATGAAGGCATCGTCTGAAGTGCACGCTCTATCTCGCCAAGCTCTGCAGGATGGAGAGGGTCACAATGTGTCCAGGCCCCTTTGGTGTTCTTTGTCTGAGTAATACTGGGTCTGGCAAGGGGGCTCATTTTTTATGCCTGTGCACTTCCGCTCGCCATTTCTATTTTCAGAGTTCTTCCACAAGTTTGCGTGAGCTCTCTGGACCCGGGGCATTTTGAAGAGGGTGCTGGTAAACAATAGCGTTGATGGCGCTCCGAAACGAACATTCAACCGGAGCTCTGAAAGAGGGGAAAGAAAGCAGAAAGTATGCTGCTCAGTCCATGGGGGGGCCAATGCTTTCATGTTTGGCTGAGGAACGTGTGTTTTGCATTTGCTTCTCTCATCTGCACATTCCAGGGCTTTTGTGAGGGATGAGGGAACAGGGGAGTTATCCATGGAAAAAATAGCCCCCCCCCACCCCCTAACGCCTATTGGCATCTACAGCATTCCTGTCACTATTGTGTGTGTGTGTGTGTGTGTGTGTGTGTGTGTGTGTGTGTGTGTGTGTGTGTGTGTGTGTGTGTGTGTGTGTGTGTGCGCTCATGTGCATGCATGTATTTGTGTAAATGTGCATGAGAGTGTGTGCGTGCATTAGTGACATGGTATGTGTATTATTTATCCCTCTGGTCTTGGGGGTTTCTCTGAGGGGTTAGGAGACACGGCAGCGGATCAGAATCAGCACTGTTGTTTTGACATGGGCTTAAATCAAGTTTCCGGCCGCCATTCCTATTCTCCGCTTTTTAATAAATAAATCCCAACAAAGCTTGCGGAGATAAGTACCAATTTCCTGTGTGTGTATACATGCATATAGCCCTAGTGCTCTTTTCAAGGTCCAGTTTTGGAAGTCCACTACTCCAAAGTTCTCTCTGCCTGACAGCGTGCCTATCTTGAAAGCCTCATTAAAGGCAGCCTTTTTTCCTTATCCACACGGACCCAGAGGTCCTTTTTGTGATCATGTCCAATGAATAATGGATGGAGATGTTTTGTCTGTGTTCTGTTTTGAAAGAGATATGAGAATAGAGCTCTACTTTCTGACTGGCCATGGTTGCTAGACCCATCAAACGTTGTGTTGCGTCACCAAGCCTATTTGTGATTTTTATGTCAGATCCCTGACCCTTATGCAATCATCTTTGCAGATATTGATCCCAGACGTGTAAGGCAACAGGGGTATAGGAATGCAAAAACAGAAATGACCTATAAATAAGCGAGTTGGAATGCCGCGTCAACACTGTGACTTACATAAGACTATTGGAATCATATGTGTGGAGTGTCTGACTGTGAGTGGTCCTGACAGTGCCCTGGAGAGGCAGACCCCAGACACGGAACAGGACAAAGCCAGACCACTATGTAACCGCGTGTTTGAGTGACCCCATGTAAAAAAAACAACAACATTTGTACAAAACTCCAAAGCCATGTTTACTAGAGAACCTCTTTCCGTGACAGGTCCCTACACAAAGCCTTCCTCCAGGAGGACATGTGTCTGTGGAGCCCTGTTTGCCACTGTGGCCTGCCCTGTCTTCACCACTCTCTGCTCTCCCACAGGACTGTTCCAGCTCGGAGGAGTACACCGTGGCTGCCGCACTGCTGCCACTGACCACAGCTTTCTACCGGGTAAGGATAGCACACAGCGGCGCCCGTTCTCTACCCCCCACCCCCCCCACACACACACACGCACACGCACACACACACACACACACACGTACCCCTCTCTTGTCTTCTGTCTATCTCTTTCTGTCTCCACTTATTCTCCCTTTCTCAGTCTTCCATATATATACACACACACGACACAAACACAGGTTTAACAGAGTGCTATGATCTCAAACTGAAAAATGTATTTAGTCAATGATTGTTCCTCATTCAGCTTTAATACTTACTAGTTAGTGAAACACTGGTTGGGTGTAGTTGTAAATAATAGAGCGGTTTGAAGAGAGGAACATGGTTTACCAGCTGTACTGGCAGCGGTCCTGGTTCAAAGGTTGCCAGTCGCTGTATCCCTACCAACTTCCCCCTAACCGCTGGGGACCTTGCTTCTCTGTTCACGACACAGCTTTCCCAAGGGAGTACGGGGGTCAAAGTTGTCCCCGTCTAGCCATAGCAGAATTGATACCAGAGTACACAGTGTGCCCCTCCCTCTCTCATGGAACCCCAGAGGAGCTTTCCTGTGGTCTGTGGTGTCTACCAACCCCCAGACCCTTTCTGTGTTCAAGCTCCAGCCCCCACCTCAGCCATGCCCCCGCAGATCCTCCGCAGCCATGGCGATAGGCACAACTGCTGATGTTTGCCCCACGGTGTTCGGCACCGTGCAGACGAACCCCCCGGTGGAGTGGACTTACACTGGGCGGGTGCTCCGGGCCAACAAATGACTCACTGGGTTCACACGAGACGGGCCGATGCAATAACAAACCACTTGTGGCACATGGTGTGTGTGTGTGTGATCCAGCACTGTGCGTTTGTCATCTGTACATTTACTGCAGGTTGTTTTCCCTGGTGAACTGAATTAGGGTTCAGAACATGATTTTGGTGTCGGTGGTCTAAACAAACCCACCATAGATTAGCTTGCATCTGCACGTCTATAGAGGCTCTCAGCTAAGCTTGTCCTGTGGTGTTGTTCTGTCTTAACCCAGTCTTCAGAGTACTCGTGTCAAAGCCGAAGAGGAGGATGTTTGTAGCTAAGGGAGAAAAAAATTGAAGGGAGGGGAATGACCTGTAGTCTGCTAGACTTTGTTTCGGGATTCAGCTCTTTGTATTCACACTGTCTACAGCAGGCAGCTTTAAGCCCAGCCCCATGCCCTCCAGCTAGCTGTCCTCCTTGCTCCTCTCCTCTTCATGAAGACATCTGAAAGCACTGTATTTTCCGTGCCTCTCCGCCACGCCACCCTTCACAGCCCCACTGTTTACATAACCCCCTGGACCTGATTAGAGGATTATGCTCTAGTCCTCCGTCGCCAGGTCCGCCAAAGACGGCACGAACCTTGAGGCATGTCTGTCCGTCTTGCTCGCAGGGATCTGGCACGGGAGAGGAGTGAGCAGTTACACACACTAACCCTGGTCCTCCTGGCTCCAGAGCTGTCTGAATGAAGCCCATACTCGGCCTCACGCAAAGGGCTAAAGAGTGTAGGAAGATTAGGGGGGAATCGGGGGAGACAATCATCTGCCATCTCTGGGTGGATGGAGTGCGAATCACGCAAAGGAAAAATCTAGAAGAGATATGTTGTGAGAACAGCGAAAGAAGAGGTGTTTAGAACATAGGATTAGTAGGAACGTTGGAGATGTGACCATCCCAACGTTGCACGATAACGAGGGTGGTTTCTTCCTGGCCGACATTTCTGTGGTCGTTCTTGCCCCCCACTCCGCTCTTTATCCAAGCCTACCAACTAGATGTTTCAATTAGCTAACCCATCACACTGAGAGTTATTGGGGATTTTCACAGCGGGGCTTGCTGGCAAACAAGGGGGGGGGGGGGCTGTTTCTCTGCAACGCTGGAGGACCACAAGAGTCATGGCAGGACATTACTGACTGGGTAGAAGAGAGAGGGCTAATTCTATTGCTATATAGTAATTGACTTACAACACATGGTGCAAGTTCAAAACAAAAATGTAAATTGTTTTATAATGTTTTGTAATAGGGTTTTGTGGTCCATTTTATTTTTTTCGGTGAAGAATTGAAGTCTTCATTAAAATTCTGCTTTTCCTGGAAGAAACACATTGAGAAACAGCGGGGGTAATTTAGTGGCAGCAGCAAGCAGCTGTAGCGCGAGCCTCTCCGCATGTTTCCAGGCCTTAAGGACACCTTTAGCGCTCTACCTTGGAGTCGTAAGAAGGTGTTCCTAGTAAGACTGATCTGATCCTACCTGCTGTATTAGGGTCGGAGACAGGATTAAATAAAGGGCACAAACAAAACTGAGTGGGTTGATAATGGGCAGTCATTTCCAAAGAGAGACTTGGGTTCAGTGCCAGAATGGCTGTAAGTGATTATTGAAGACTTACACCTCAACATCAGTGGTTCCCAATCCAGTCCTCAAGTACCCCCAGCCATGCCAAGAATGGGATCTTTCCAAGTGCCAGCACACCTGATGCAATTAATCAGGGCCTTGGTGTAGGTGACTAATTACACCAGATGTGCTAGCACCTGGGAAGATGAAATACCTGGAATGGCTGGGGGTACTGGAGGACTGGATTGGGAGCCACTGCTCTATATAACCAGTGGTAAACCAGGCGGTCCAGATGTTCATTCAGTTTGAATCAGTGACCTAAGCCTTTTGAGGGTTTCTTAACATGGCAGAAGTGTTTTATCCACTTCACAGTAATTGAAGTGTGCCTTTATCATTATTGTAAGGGATATGTCTTTGTTTATAACAACCTTCAGACCCCTTCTGACAGCCGCTATCTGTTCCACTACCACTGCTCAGCCAACAGGGTCTGTGGGTGTACTGATTGGTCTCATTTAAACTGCTACGTCTCTAGCATCACCTTTTCCCAATGCCAAGCTACATCATTAGAGCAGACAAGACCAGCCATGCACTGACTGTATATGAGGCTAAATTGTGCACCTCATACTTGTCCATGCCAAAAACTCTAATGTGCACATTTGAGCCTGAATCCATTAAGTGAAGCGTCACCTTTGCACCCTAATATATTCTTTAAACATTTCATTCTCCGTGCTGGATTCTGTTTTTTTAGGCTACACATTTAGAACAAAGCCATGCTTAAATATTTTAATTCCTCAGAACAAGACTTGAGGTCACTGCCGCGGTGCAGCTGAACTACTGAGTGTTCTTAGTGGTTTTCAATTCAGTCGTTCAGTCTATTTGATGTGTGCAACACAAGTCAAACACACACAGGCTCATCTTTCTGTTTGTTGTTTTTATGCTTGTAGAGAAAGTAGTGTTATTAAGCCACATGATCAACATGTTAGTTAGGAATACTATAGGAACAATGCGATGACCATCCCATTGTTCACATCAACTTTTGTAGGAACCAACCGCCAATGGCTCAGAATTAGATTCCTATAACTATGCACGCAATCCGCAGCATTTAGTCAGAGTTGGGCAGGTGGTCCATCCATTTGTATTGGTGCCTTGGGCCAACGCTTTCCCAGATCATTATGTCTTCATCGACCATTTTGTTAGTCGCATAACAGTTGTTCTTTAGTTTGATGATTAAGCCATATTGTGGCTAGAATTGGAAGCCTAGGTTATGAACTAATTAGGTCACCACTCCTTACCGGGCATTTATCACTACTAATAAGTTTGATCATTACGGATTTCCCCTTTCCTAATGCCATCTTTTCATACCCATCAAAAACATTGCTGGCTTCTCATTGCCTAACGGGGGAAAAGTGCAAATTACAAATGTAAAAAACCCTGGAAGTTCTTCAAGTGCAAGATCGTAAACTCACTTGAACCTTTTCCAACATTTGATCGACGTTTCAACTTTTGCCCCAGGTCTGTTCCTTCATATGCTCCAATTCTTAACCCATTTAGTTTGGGTAATCCCAGCCCCACGTGAATTTAAAAAGATTACGTTAAGTGTGAAAGTATCCTAGGTTTAAGCCAATCCTATGATTTTTGATTTACTTTGGGAAATAAACACATACACACACACACATACGTATACACTCATACGGAGACAGGCAGGCCAGATTTATCGGAATTTTTATGAACAATCTGTTCTGACTAAATGCCAACGATTGGGTAAATGTTGTTTTTCTCCAACTCTAGTCTGATATGCATGAAGGAGGGAGAGCCAGGTCCTGTTCATGGGGCCGGGGCCCGAGCCATGGCGGGCTTGTTTGGGTTGCCCCTCGCCTACACTTGGCTCCTCTCCACCGTGTCCAGCATGGGACGACGCCTGCCCTCTGTCCTCATGGCCCCCGGGCTGCACGGGGTCAGAGAACGTGGGAATGCTCCTCTCTCCCTAGGCTGGTGCCTGCCTATCCCCGAGCCCAAACAAGAGACAGACTCTGCTTAGTTTGGCTCTGCACTCCAATCGAAGAGGAACTGCCCCCCCACCCCCCCACCCCCCAAAAAAACTGGCTTCCCCTCAACTTGACAATTGAAATTGGAAGCCCTGTTAATTCAACAGACACACATGCTAATGCCTGTGAACTCAGGGCAATGTGCAGCCAGTGATGTCATCCCTATGCCATTGACAGGTTGGAGCGGTTATGGAGTCAATTTGTGGATTGGCTGAGGTGCTCAGTGCTGGCCCCTGGAGGTGGAGTTTACTGTGTGACCTTTGGGCTGAGGTGTGTAGCCCTGTGTTTGTGGTTGTAATCTCTGGCTCTTGGTATGGAGTGGAAGTGAGATTGCTAGGTGTTGAGCAGGTGTCAGGCTCACCGCCGTCTGGGTCACCGTCACTCTGCCCCGTCACTGGTGTTTATCGGTCCGATTGCGTTCGCGGCTGCATTCACAGAGACCTCTGTTTGTCTGTCTTTTGGCTCCACTCAGGCAAAACAGAAATTGGACATAGCAGCAAAACGCTAAAACCCAAACACGATTCCCACTGTTTGCATTCTTTCTGCCAAAGTTTATGCACAGAGGGGATTTGACGGCTTGCCTTGTCAAGCTGTTTTTCACCGCTCGGTCCTGATGAGAGAAGTGATTTACCGAGTGACCCCTGGTGCGCCGTCAGAAAAACCCGTCCAGCGTCACGACTTCCAGCGACCTGCACTCTGTTTACTTTGGGTCGTGGAACATTTAGGTTAGCCGCACGTCCTGCCATTTAGACGGGCCTGGGTCGTATGGTCGCCATGATGGACATGTTTGCTCCACGCTTCTCCAGGCCTGTTTGTTTGACTAGAGAGATTCTTGTAAATACATTGTCAAGACACAAACGCTTTTTCTCTAGCTTTTAAAGACACAAAATAGATTTGACTCTGCCAAGCGACTGGGACGCATGAAATCAAAAGATTGATTGTGTGCAGGTCAGGATGCTGTTTTCCCACAGAGTCCTGCTCTGAGAATTTGACAAAGGAATGTCTTAACATTCGAGGGATGCCAAATGATTTGTTCCAAAACACTTGTAAATAATAGTGTTTACCCAAAGACTGGTCTCATATTAGATAAAGGTCAAGAAGTAGAGCCAGAAATGAAATGTGCCCCCCATGGTCATTATAGCTACCTCTCTCTGACCCTTTATCAACCCTAGCCCTGTCAATTTGTATTTCTTTTCGTTTTTTACCTCTTTCTCTCTGCACCATCTTCTATTTTCTCCTAATTGTCCCCCTGTCTCTCCGTTCCGTCTCCGGCATACTGCAGCAGCAGTTGCTTTCGGGCGCTCTGCTAATGACCTGCCCTGGTGGGTTTTCACTGCTCCTCTCCCCCCTCTGTCTCTGCATTCCTCCCCTGCTTACTGGCAAGGCCAGCCTCCGCATGGCGCTTTGTCTGGCGGGGGGTGGTGTATGGCTCTCCTTCCTTCTCTCGTCTATCTATTCCCTCCCTTGTTTTCACGGACTCTGCTCCCTGCCGCTCTACTGATTTTCTTCACACCTGTTTCCTCTCTTCTTCTTTCCCCCCTTTCCTAGGCCTCCCTACTTCCTTCCTGTCCATCCCAGTCTCTCCCCCTCTCGATTTCTGTGTATCCCTGTGTTTTCTCCAGCGTGTGCACCCCGGGTTCCTGTGGACACACCAGCGAGGGCTGACCGCGGTCAACTTGACCTGCACATGCTTATCAGAGCCAGCCAATTACTCAGGACTCAGGGTTACTTAGGCGAGGTGTTGAGAAGCACACGCTCGCATTAACACGCCCACACACTGCTCCATCTGTCGACACACACACACACACACACACACACACTCTGTAAAAAATAAAAAGGCACACGCACACCCCTGCTCCATCTTTCCAAATGAACCTCACACGAGACTTCTCTATCTTTCTGCACAAGCCCACCACAGTAGGACCAGTGAGTTTGCGTGCTCAGCCTCATCTACATCCCTGTTGGCCCCTGTTCCTCACTCATCTCCCTGCTCCGCCGTTGACCTTTGCCCTCCATCCATTTAGTCTAGACTTGCTAATCCTCTCTGCAGTAGCCTGTAAGTGCATTAGCCTTACCACAACCAGATTTTGGCTTATGCACACATGCACACTACAGTATTGTTTCTTACAGCACTGCCTTGGCCTGGCCCAGCGAGTCGTCTCTGGCCCCCGTCCCACTCTCTTGGCGGTGATGAAGCGAGTGCTAGCGCGACGCAAAGCACATAATATTCCTCTGAAGTTAGCCCGGCTAACGTATATAAAGTGGTCCTGTTCCTGGAGGGACGCGGAGCTATCCAAACAAGCGGTCACATTAGTGTCGACCGCCCTAATGCTCTAATGATAGAAAGCGGGGCCCAGGCTTCCATCCGTGGGTGATGAATGGGGGGTTAGATAAGGAGCTAGCCGGTGGAGGCCTGCTGTCTGAGGAAGGGAAGGCTGCTGGACTGGAGGTCTTGGAGGGGAGCAGTGGGTTCAGGTGGGTTGGTCTCCCTGTTGTTTTCCGTGCTACACACACGTTGAGGTCCCGGAACACAAGCCCAGTCGTACACAAGCTGGTTTGGTGTCTCCTTCACTCTCTCCAGCACTGCTCTCCTCCGCCTTGCTCTCTACTTTCTCTCGCCCTGCTACTTACTGTTTGACTCTGTTTTTCTTTTTTTCTGTTCCCTCTCCTCCCTCCTCTGTCAGTTCTCTGGTGCTGCTGTGCAGGGTGCCGCTGGGCTCCGGAGCTGTTTTGGCTCCTTGGTGTCGAACCTTTACAGTAGCCGGGCTGCCCCCGCTGCGCCAGGCCCTGCAGGCTGTCAGTAAGGGGGGACTGGAGCGGAATGAAAAGCCCTGTGTTGTTGTATATTGTGTCAGACCCACAGGGGGGAAGAGTGGATTCACTGGCTAATCTAATAAGAGGCTTAAGCTCTCGACTACAGAAAGGCACACGGCCTTCCAAGTTTTGACTGTGTGTGTGAAGCTGTATGGGGGTGGTGGTGGTAGGGGGGGGGGGGGGGGTGATGGGAGTTGTGGGGATCATTAATTAACTGTGTTGTCCTTGAGTCAGGCCACCGAGTGTGTTATGGTACGGTATGTAGCGGCCTCAGACTGTTGCCCAGCATGGAGGTTGGTGTGCGCAAACACACACTTTGTTCGAGCAAGGCAATAAGGAACAGCCTTCACGTCTTGCGGCTGTTTCCCCTCCAAGCTGTGTGTGTCTGCAAACAGCAGGTGCCGAGTTCAGGAAAATGTAAACTCCGTAAGGAAAACAGAAAGGCTGTGTTTTTCCCAACTTGTCGAGAGAGAGAGAGAGAGAGAGAGAGAGAGAGAGAGAGAGAGAGAGAGAGAGAGAGAGAGAGAGAGAGAGAGAGAGAGAGAGAGAGAGAGAGAGAGAGAGAGAGAGAGAGAGAGAGAGAGAGAGAGAGAGAGAGAGAGAGAGAGAGAGAGAGAGAGAGAGAGAGAGAGAGAGAGAGAGAGAGAGAGAGAGAGAGAGAGAGAGAGAGAGAGAGAGAGAGAGAGAGAGAGAGAGAGAGAGAGAGAGAGAGAGAGGTAGTCTGGAGGTCTCTGTGTGGGCCCGCGCAGCATTGACAAACTAACGACCCTCCAGCAATGATTGATGGCGCTGAAGACCTCTGTCAGCTAGGTATTTTTTTCCTATTTGCAGCACCAGGCTTTTAATAGATCTCCTTTGCAAGCCCCCATCACTGCAGCCCAGTTGGTTTCACAAGACGTTACAGCGCGAACCAAAAACAACTGCTTCTTACTGTATTCCTCTCAACAGTCGACTCAGCAAAACCTGTGCGGCAGTCCTGTTATTAAAGTACGTTTAGCTCCACAGGTTTGAACTGTGATCTTGTCCCTTTGTGTGTTCCCAACAGAAACTGGTGGTCGGGGTGAACCAGTTTGCCTACACCTGTGTGCAGGACCATCCCATCTGGACCAACCAGCAGTTCTGGGAGGCCACCTTCTACAGCGAGGTGCAGGGCCAGATCCGCTCGCTCTACCTCACGGCCCCTGAGGATCGGCCGGCCACCATCACCGCCAGGCTCAGGGTAGGCCCCTGGACAAGACTCACCCTTTAAGTCCTTTGCCTTTGCATGTTACGCTCTCCTCACCCCCACCCCTCCTTCCCCTCCTCCCAGGACCAGGGCTCGCCCGCGGCGGCATTGGGCCAGGACGGCCAGCGCACGGCCATGGACCTGGCAGCGGAGCAGCTGCGGGCGTGGCCAACACTGGCCAAGGAGAAGCAGCAGGAGCTGGTGAAGAACGAGGAGAGCACCGTGTTCAGCCAGGCCATCCACTACGCCAGCCTCATGGTCTACCTGCTGGTGCCGCTGGACACCAGCAAGAACAAGCTGTTGCGCGCTGCGCCCGCCACCGACTGGGAGAGCGGCAGCAACAGCATCGTCACCAACAGGTGACATTTGTAGTTTACTTAAGAGTTAGACAAGTTTGCAAGCTCTTGTATTGTGTGAAAAGACCTAAGGAGGCTTTAGTCCTGCAGAATTCCGTACGACTGACTGAGGATTATGGAGAGTAGGGATTAGGTGTCTTCTTTGGACTGCGCCATGTTTGTAGCGGTGTGGTAGACCTATCAAAAATGGATCTGCAGAAGCTCAAGTGAAGAATACACCCGGTGGCTTAGTTTGAGTGATTGTTTTAATAAGGTGACGATCAGTTTGTAGCCTAGGTGGACCATGTATGTGATAGCCCCGCTGTGTGCCAAATGAGAGCTCAGCACGTCAGCCAGATATGCTGGCCCCGCCAGTCCTATTGGGTTGTGCGCTGCTGTCATACATGGTGTAGTGCACTCAGACCTGCTAAGTGGCTTTAGAGCACACGAGTGTCTGCATGGGGGGCGACCCTCCTCTCGGCCAAACAAAGCAAAAGTGAAAGTGAGTTCCAGTGCTTTGCAGTAGTGCTAAAAATGAACTCAATCCGGAAAGTTCCCTCCTGGGCAGTAGTTTTCTCAGAAATAGTGTGGGATCTGCCAAGACTGGATTTCTTGAGTGTCCCCCCAGTTTCAGTTTCTACTGACTCTTTGTCTTTTCTTTTTTTTGCTATTTCTGCACTGTAGTTTTGGTAACGTCTTGGACAAACCGTCAAACAGAATAGAGGCACTTTAGGCCTGTTTACTCAGTACCCCACGCTCCCAAAACTTCCAATTAAACCCAAATACTCGAACGGCCCAATATGATTAACAATCTAGTCTATGTTTGTGCCTCCATAGTCTGGAAAGGAAGCAAAGAAGCCATGGCCACAGCCTTGTTTATGGTGTCGTTGGGGGTTTACGCTTACCCCAGACTTGTTTGGTTTCTACAGTAGAACCTTCTGGAAGTCATTGCTCAGTGTTTGTAAACCTGGCCTGAAGGTTACATCACTGTCTCATGGCACTGTGGGTCTGATCCTGACACCACTGCTAACCTGCTGCCAGTTAGCCAATGCACGCTCGTCAGACACAATAGATCCGTTTCAGAGAAAACACTGTAATCTCTCTTTGAAACCAGCTTTTGAAAATGGACTCACCGTCTCCAAAACATTGAGCAACAGAAAACGCGGCAACGATATTGTTATGGGTTTGTTCAACCTGTTCATACCCCCCATGTTCCCTCTGCAGTATCCAGGGTAGCGTGGCAGAGAGCTTCGACACCGAGAGCGGCTTCGAGGACTCGGAGAACAGCGACGTGGCCAACTCCGTGGTGCGCTTCGTAGCTCGCTTCATCGACAAGGTGTGCACGGAGAGCGGCGTCACCCAGGAGCACATCAAGAGCCTGCACAGCATGATCCCCGGTGGGTCTTCTCACCTCACCTCACCTCACCTCACCTCCCTCCCTCCCTCCCTCCCTCCAGTGTTGCTAATTTCCTGTGCCCCTCTGCACTCGATGGCATGGGTGTATTCTGAGCTGCGGGGTTCTCTCTTACCGAGGCCCCGGGTCTGCTGTTCTCAGGAGCTGTACATAAAGACTGGCGGTTCAGAGGAAATGTGAACTGTGCACTTTAATGTGTGTTGGTGTGGGTTTGTGAGCATGTGTGTGTTTATGTTTATGCCAGCGTGCTGACTGTGCCCGATCTCTGACCGAACTCTGACCCCTAGGCATCGTGGCCATGCAGATGGAGACCCTGGAGGCGGTGCACAGGGAGAGCAGGAGGCTGCCCCCCATTCAGAAGGTGAGTGCCCTCCCTGCCCTGGCTTACAGCCACATACCATAACCATGGCACCTTACAGTAGCAGTCTGTAGCACTTATCACTTAAGTGGTAGATATGTAATAACAATAGTATAGAATAAAGATACTACCTTGATAATAAATGGACCAGAACAGGTTTGACTGCAGGAGAATAGGAATAGTTCAAATCACACATGCACATACATTCAAATCTGCAATTATTAAATGGACAGTTAATTCTTAAAGAGTATGCTTATCTTAAAGAGTATTCTTATCTATGTGTGAGTATAATAGTATTAATTATCTCGGGTGATTCCTTTGTAAATCCTATAATACTAAATCTCAATTTACTGTGTTCATTCAACATTTCAATATCCAATTTCACAGCTATGTCAAAACAATTATACAAATCAAAGAAATACAGGGAACGCCTTAACAGCAAAATAAAAATGTGTTTGTTTTGGCAGACCAAAGCAGCGTCCTACCACACCGCTGATTGTGAAGTCGGTGAATCCGTTATTATTTTTATATCCAACTTTGGTGAAGCAGTCAATGTCTCCAATCAAACCCAATTTTGGTGGCTCGCCATCAATTGAAAAGTTCCAAAGTTAACATAATCCAAGGGAAAAGAACAACCAGAAAACCTCACTGACTTCTGGTTAATGCGTTATGTTCCGAGCACTTCCAAGACCGACACGAGACATTACAATTTATAGCGGCTAGCAATCGATGTTATATTTTTCGCTAGGCTATACAAGTTTCGCTTTTTCTTTCTTTGTAACAAAACAACAAGGAGAAACAAAACGGCCAACTTAATTTTGCTACACTTCAAATTAAATTAACAAATTTAATTTATAGAACACTTTATATTCTCTATTCACAGTTGTAACGCTCTTTTATCACTTATTGCAACTACTTCTTCCAAAAAATTCTTCAACTTTCTTTTTTCGCACATGCTCCTAAAGATGAACACATTCATACATCTAAACATAACAAAGAGCTTGTGATTGGTTGACAATTAAACTTATTGGAAACATAGAAAATAAAATTATAATAATTATTATAAGTTATAACTAATTAAAACACTAATGCATTTTTATCAATGCAGCAGTTTATAAGATTTATAGATATATTAATTTATCAAATTTTACACCTGTCTTACATGTCTTACAGTCCTTAAACTGACCATGGGGACCTTTACAGGTAGGGTCGATCCTCAGCAGAGGTGTGTTTTGTTCCGTGTGCTGTACACTCTACTGGGGTGCGATGTGTTGGCCTTGGTTTTGCCCAGTCATCAGAATGTCAGCGTCCTTCTGTCTGACCTGGTCTATGTTCCTGATTATGCTCTGTGGCTGCTTTTTCATGCTGGCAGCTCTCAATAGGACCTGTACTTCACACACACACACACACACACACACACACACACACACACACACACACACACACACACACACACACACACACACACACACACACACACACACACACACACACACACACACACACACACACTCTCCCAGTTCCAGGTTGCTCTCAGGGCAGCCCTGCCTCGGTACACTTGGTAAAGGCACGCATGGCCCTGCCAGACGGTATGTGATCCCTCCGTCTCCCGCGCTGACTCGTGAGCGTGTGCTGGGCCGGGGGCCGAGGGGCAGAGGGGCCGGGGTCTGCAGCCAGCAGCCCATTAAAGGCTGTGGAGTGTGTCAACAACAGCAGGAGGAACCACTGGGCCCTCAGCCACCCAGATTTATGAGCCCTGTACTCCTGGTGCTCTCGTTGTCAGTGGAACCTGCTAGCAAGCGGGCTAGCGAGCTACCGCTCTGGCTGCTGCCGCCGGGTCTGAGGGGAGGAGGGAGAGGAGGTGTGCAGGGAGCTGACAGTGGAAATAAGCTAGGGAGGGTGGTGAGGTGAGAGTACTACAGGCGTTGTTACAAAAGCCACACTGGAAAGTGCTTATGTCCGTGTCAAAATGGCGGAGGCCAGCTGTGAGTGTTTCTACGTTGGAATGCAGTCACCGTAAGTTCCTCAGCTGGCCCTGTCCGAACAACAGTTTTATCTCACGTGGCCGTCTCGATCCGCTCCCACCACAACCACTTGGTTATCCTGTCATCTCCAACCCGGCTGGGGCTCCCCTTCCCTGGGATGGACTCCTGGTCTGGAGGCGGGATGTGACCCTAGCAGGTCTTGTTGTATGGTCTCGAGACCTGAAACAGAGCACTGGAAGTTCGTTAAATTGCCCCAGAGTTCTATTGAGGAGCTGCATGGTGCCTGGGTAGCTCATCTCTGTTCCTGCTTCCTGCTGTGAGTTGTAGTATAGCAACGTGTCTATAAGAGCTTTCGGGGAATGAGAGATAAACCCTAAAGATATAATATATATACATTATACATATACATTATGCTGGGACAGCTGCTGTGTTTAGGAACAGCTTCTCGATTTACTACTCAGGTAAAAAGGCATTGACGCATTTCCTTTTGTTAAGCTGTTCGCTTTGATCTTAATATTTTTGTTGGACGCTCCGACTTGCTCTGGTGTATATAAATTATTACATAGCGTAGGGGGAAGTTCAATAAATCGGTTGAAATTGTGCAGGCTGCCGTCAATGTCCATATGTTTTATATTTGGGAATGAAAAAAGTGCACAAATTGAAATTGTGAAGATTATAACTTGGGTTATGAATGCATAAAAACCGGTGTAGAAAAGCGAATAATGAACTTGAGTTATTACCGCCGATTAGTCATCAGCAGAGCCCAAGAGCTTGATGTTCTTGGCAAAGCATCATTCAATGTTGCCAGGTTTTTGTAACACTGTCTGATGCTGAGTGTGCGTGCGACACTCTGGCGTGATGGTCTGGTTGGTGTCTTGATAAACTCACAGAACATATCTATTTGTCCAAATAATGTTTCAGCCAGGTGATATGACCACTGATGTTATACAGACAGAGGTGTTTATAGGAAATGCATGTGTATGTAGCCACGTCTTCAGTGTTTGAGTGTGGCCACTAGCAACCCGACTCAAGTGGTTATGTTATCGGCACAGATATGTTCAGGTGGGTGTAATTTCATCAGATCTGACTCCTTCATCCGCAGCCTAAGATACTGCGGCCGGCCTTGCTCCCGGGGGAGGAGCTGGTGTCTGAGGGGCTCCGAGTGGTCTTGGACCCCGACGGCAGGGAGGAGGCCACCGGGGGTCTGCTGGGGGGGCCTCACATCCTGCCAGCAGAGGGCGCTCTCTTCCTCACCACCTACCGCATCATCTTTAAAGGCACTCCGCACGACCCACTAGGTATTTATCAGTCATATGGAGAAAGGCAATGCCAAGCGTCTTGCTATAGGTCACTGTTTACTGGCATACTATTTCTCTAGTACTTTAATTAAAGTTAAACGAAAACCAATTTATATATTTTAATAAAAAGAAGTATACTAGCATGCTTTCCACAATATCAATTGAGATGTTGTAGTACTTTTTTTGGTGAGAAAGTGAGAGCTGTGGTGATCTGTGGTCTGATAATGTGAGGCGCTGTCCCTCCGTGTTCCCAGTGGGGGAGCAGGCGGTGATCCGAAGCTTCCCGGTCTCCACGCTGACCAAGGAGAAGAAGATCAGCATCCAGAACCAGCTACAGCAGAACATGCAGGAGGGCCTGCAGCTGCGCTCTTCCACCTTCCAGGTAACCACCACCACGTGCTCCGCACACGCTGGAGAAGGAGGGGGTTGGAAGGGAGGGGGGGGGGGGGGTGAGACACGCTAGAACTCAGACGGTCAGGCCGTGCAAGGAAGACAGGTGTGTGTTAGGAAATACAAGAGCAGAAAGAAGTGGAGGTTCGGGTAGGTATCCAGTACAGGTCTGGGAAGAGGTTTAGACCAGGTGAGGGAGCAGGAGGGACTGCTAGTGATGTCGCTGGGAGAGCAGGGAGACCGTTTCCGAGATGAATTGAGAATGTTGGCGATCCCACTAGAATACTGAGGATTGTTGGGGGGGGGGGGGGGTTTACAACCGTATGTAAGGGTATGTTGAGGTTCTGAGAGGGAAGTCGAGGCCCCGAAAAAAAGTGCAAACCGAGCACATGTTTTGAATCTTCCACAATTCATGAAGAGCTGTAAAGTTTTTATAGCTCATTCCTATCTTTTTCGTAACAGGAACGACGGGGAAGTGGAGGGGCATGGTAGTGGGCTGGTGGGTCACTTGGCTTAGCTAGGGTCTTTAGTGGGGGGGTGTTTGTGTGGCGTATCTGGTGCCCCTGTATGAGTGTATGTGCATGTGTGTGTGCGTGTGTGCATAAGTCTCTATGAACGTGTGAGCTAGCTGGCCAGCGGCGCTGGATCTGGCCTGCATTATCAGTCCTTCATTAGGCTGGCTCGCTGCGGGGGACCCAGATGAGCGCTGCTCTTACCCAGAAATGGAGGGAGCGTTAGGGGGGTGGTGTTGGCATTTCTGTGGAGGCTCACATGGATGGGCCGTGGAGGAGAAGGGTACAGGGTCAAGGCTGGTGGTCTCACATGGGGAGGACTAGACTGTGAGAAACATGCAAAAAGGCTGCCCGCATTTCGAACATTCTGTTGTGGCATAGCAAGTCCATTCAAGCTATTTGCAGCACATGTTCTTTGCGTTATCTAAAGGCACTGCATTACATGCAGTAGAGCTGTGCGATGCTGCACAGTAAGTTATGCTTTGCTTAGGGCTCGGCTTTGCCAAAGCGTCTTTGCATTACAGTGATTATTAGTGGAAGAAGGATGACAGAAGTGGGTAAGATCCTTTTGTGGTGAAAAAGAAACCCCCAGTGTGGTATGTGTCTCTGCTCCGCCCCCCAGCTGATCAAGGTGGCCTTCGACGAGGAGGTGAGCTCGGAGACGGTGGAGATCTTCCGGAAGCACCTCCAGAGGATCCGCTACCCTCAGTCCATCTTCAGCACCTTTGCCTTCGCCGCGGGCCAGACGGCTCCCCTGCTCAGCCTCCCCAAGCAGAAGGAGCGGAACACCGGCTTCAGGTCTGCGCTTGCTTTGGGACCACGTTGTGTCGGCCCCTCTGGTCTAACATTTTGTCTAGTCGGGAAGGTTGTAATATGCCTTCATATTTAGCTAGTTCCAGGTATTTGTATCTAATCAGGATGGCCTAACTGTTCCTATACGACCGCAAAATGTCTTCCAATGGGGTGTGATGGCTGGTTTTCAATGTACAACTGCTGACCTCCTCGTACTGTATATGCAACTATCCTCCTCCTCTTCGCAGAACGTTGTCCAAGACTATCGTGAAAGGCGCCAAGATGGCGGGGATGATCACCATGGGCCGTGGCAGCCAGACCACGCTGAAGAAGACGGAGCGGAGCGGCAGCCGCATGACCTGGAACGAGGACGATGACATATCCAGTAAGAGCCTTCCGCATACTGAGGCCAGGGGAGAGTCCAGTGTTATACGTTTGACTGGATTACCCTCATGAGAATGGCATTTATTCATGTACAGATTACATAGCCTATGCCTAATATCATCTGCCGTTACCTAGTCCTTTAGAATAGAAATAGAAATAGAATGCCTTTATTGTCATTATACACAGGTACAATGAGATTAAGCAACCACCAAACAGTGCAGTACAGATTAAAACAGGAATGAGATAAGATAAAATAAAATAAATAAAAGTATAAAATAAGATAAGATAAGATGGGTACGTAGTCCCGATAAAAATATATCCACATGTCTATGTACATTGCAGTAAGAAAATATCTAAATCTATGTATGAAATTCACAGCTGAAAAATACGTCTATACAGGTATTGCACGGAATTAACAGGTATTGCACGGAATTAAATAAATATACCTATATGACTATTGCACAGGGGTTACAAATTTGAGTTCAGCAGGGTTATTGCCTGGGGGAAGAAGCTGTTTTTAAATCTGTTTGTTCTGGTCTTGAGGCACCTGTAGCGCCTCCCGGAGGGCAGCAGGGCAAACAGACCAGAGCTAGGGTGAGAGCTGTCCTTTTGGATATTTTGGCTCTGCAGAGGCAGCGAGAGGTGTAGATGTCCGTTAGGGAAGGGAGAGAGCAGCCGATGGTCTTTTGTGCTGTCTTTATGACTCTCTGTATCCTCCCCTTGTCTGCTACAGAGCAGCTGCCATACCACACTGTGATGCAGTATGTCAGCAGGCTCTCGATTGATGAACGGTAGAAGGTCAGCAGTAAGGTGGAATTCAGCTTGTGCTTCCTGAGGATTCTCAGGAAGTGTAGCCGCTGCTGAGCCTTCTTGATGATGGCGGTGACGTTCTCTGTCCAGGAGATGGTGGCCGAGATAGTCACGCCCAGAAACTTGATGGTGCGAACACGCTCCACATCGCCGTTGATGTAGAGGGGGCTGGGTCCGTGCGGTGCCTCCTGAAGTCAATGATGATCTCCTTGGGTTTCTTGGTGTTTAGAACAAGATTGTTCTCAGAGCACCAAGCAACCAGCTTCAGGACCTCCTCTCTGTAGGCCGCCTCATCAGCCCTGGAGATGAGACCGACCACCGTGGTATCGTCCGCAAACTTGACGAAGGTTGTCCTTGTGGGCCGGCCTGCAGTCTTGGGTGTAGAGGTACAGGAGGGGAGCTCAGCACGCACCCCTGTGGGGAACGTGCTCAGCGTGCGGGTTGAGGAGAGGTGGGGGCCAAGTCTCACAGTCTGGGGTCGGGACGTTAGGAAGTCCTTTCTCCAGGCACATGTGAGAGGGGGGAGGCCAATGGTGTCCAGTTTGTAGCATAACCTGTCCGGTATTATTGTATTGAAGGCTGAACTGTAATCCACAAAGAGCATCCGGACGTATCTCTGCAGCTGCTCCAGGTGTTCCAGCGCAGAGTGAAGAGCTATGGCTACGGCGTCCTCGGTGGATCTGTTAGCACGGTATGCAAACTGGTGGGAGTCAAAGTCTGGGGGGAGATGGTCCTTGATGTGCTGCAGAACGAGTCTCTCAAAGCACTTCATAATCACCGGGGTGAGTGCCACTGGTCGGTAATCATTCATGCTGGTGATGGGAGACTTCTTCGGCACCGGGATTATTGTGGATGATTTGAGGCAGGGTGGGATGATTGCCTGGGCCAGAGAGAGGTTGAAGATCCTGGTAAAGGTGGGGGCGAGCTGGTGAGCGCATGCTCTGAGCACCCTACCTGGAACCCCGTCTGGGCCGGTAGCCTTCTTTGTGTTGACTGTCTGGAGCACCCGCCTGACGTCGTGCTCCTGAACAGTGAGTGGGGTGGTGCGGGGCGGGGGAGGGGAGGTGGATGTGGTGATGCGGGGGCAGGGTGGTGGAGGGGTATTGTGGGAGCAGGGTGGGGGAGGGAGTGGCTGGAGCAGATGCGTGCTGCTAGAGATGTTTCAAAGCGGGCAAAGAAGCCGTTTAGCTCCTCTGCCAGAGCAGCACTTTGAGCCCCCGTTGACGCCTCGCCTCCTCTGAAGTTGGTGATGTCCTGGATGCCCTGCCACACCTCTCGAATGTTTCTGCTGGACAGATGGGACTCTATGTGCCTCCTGTGGTCTGCCTTAGCTGTTTTTGTACCTCTCCTCAGGTCAGCTCGAGCAGCACTGTAGAGTGCTCTGTCTCCTGACCTGAAGGCAGCATCACGGGCCCTGAGGAGTGCACGGACCTGGGGGGGTCATCCAGGGTTTCTGGTTGGGGAAAACCCTGACGGTTTTGTCCATGGTCACATTCCCGATACAAAACTTAATGTAGTCTAGTACCGTTCCTGTGTAGTGTCCCCAGGTCCTGTTGTTCAAATATGTCCCAGTCTGTCTGTTGAAAACAGTCTTTGAGTTTGTGAGTGCATCTTCAGGCCAGGCTGTGATGGTTTTGAAGTGGGCTTGGCCCTACGTTTGAGGGGGTGTAGGCTGGGGGGAGCAGGAGGAAAGATGGTCTGATTGTCAAGGTGGGGAGGGGTACAGCCCTGTATGCATGCTTGATGTTAGTGTAAACATGGTCAGGGTGTTCTCCCCCTTGTAGCACGCTTGACCTGCTGGTAGAACTTTGGGGTACAGTCTTTTAGGGCCTAATTAAAGTCCCCTGCAATGATGTGGACACCGTTGGGATGAGCCCGCTGTTGTTCATTTACATTTCATCCTTTCTAAAATAGAATTTAGATATTTTTTTAAGATTGAGAAGAAGCTCGAACATTTTAAGAAACCTAATGTGGTACATTTGATAACATTACGAAAAAAAAAAAGCAAAATCTGTTTTGTGATGATCAAGCTATCTCTTGCTTGAGACTCCAGGCCGCTATAGAGGCATGTGCAAAGTTTCAACTGGGATAGATAAAACAGGGAAACCAAATGTAGGCTTAGGGCCATTAAGTTGTAAACATGAATTGGGGCATATGTGGAAACGAAAGTCTGAAGTTTCCAACACCATATAACATACCTACGGCAAGGGCACTAAATAAGCCCTAAACAGGGGCAGTGCCCGTGTGGACCTGGTGCAGTATCTTCAGCCTGTAAAAGTCACTGCCCCCCCTGGTGAGGAGAAAGAGGATCCAGGGTGTAGACCAAAGTCTTTCTGGCTAACGCAGTCGTGTGTGTATACATGTCACGTCAAGTGACTTTATTCAGTCCACTAATGTAGTATCTGGATCCAGTTTCAGACGACGGCGAGCCCCCACCCAGCAGTACGCTGCGGGCCTCTGAGAAGTCCACCATGGAGCAGCTGGTGGAGCGAGCCTGCTTCCGCGACTACCAGCGGCTGGGCCTGGGCACCATCACGGCCAGCTCCTCCCGCTCCAAGTCCGGAGAGCAGTTCAGGATCACCGCCATCAACCGCCTGTACTCTCTCTGCCGCAGGTGGGTGCTCCACGCAACCAAGGGCACACACATCTAATCACACACACAAACACCCATCCCCACTGTTACCGCTGTATACAAGACGTTACTATAACTGTTGGTTGTCTACACTCCTGCGACACGGATGAGTATGTCTCATTGTATTACTTTGAATCACTTCTTAACATGCCTGGTGTGTTCCCCTCCAGCTACCCCGGTCTGCTGGTGGTTCCCCAGTCAGTGCAGGACAGCAGCCTCCACAAGGTGGCCCGCTGCTACCGCCACAACCGCCTGCCTGTGGTGTGCTGGAAGCACCCCCGCACCAAAGCCGTGCTACTGCGCTCCGGGGGCTTCCACGGCAAGAGTGTGGTGGGCCTCTTCAAGTCCCAGAACCCCACCTCCACAGGTACTGCAGCACGCACTCCCCCACACACACCCACACACACCCACACACACACACATACATCAAATCAAGTGTTTGTATAGCACATTTCATACACAGAGGTCATTCAAAGTGCTTTACACACACACACAGGTATGGTTACCACATCCCTTACACACACATGCTCTTTCTCACTCTGAAATGAAGAGTGACATTTCTTGACTGATAGTTTGACTTGAGGTCCAAAATGGCCCAGGTAGATGGCAGTAGCTTTGTGGGTCTTGACGCTGAACCTCTGTCCCCTCCAGCTCCAGCGTCGTCCTCAGAATCCTCCAGCAGCCTGGAGCAGGAGAAGTACCTGCAGGCCATCCTCAGCTCCATCCCCATCTACTTCAAGCTCAACGGCAGCAACACCCTCTCCAACCGCTCCGTCGTTGGCCTCTCTCCCAGTACGACACACACACACACACACACACACACACACACACACACACACACACCGGAGCCACACCACCGCCTCGCTGTCCTCCCTGCCCCGTTTGTCCCCAAGTCCCTGTGTTTTGCCACGGCTTATCTCAGCCGGACTTCCCCTTGCTGCGCCGGTGTTATTTGCGGGTCCGCTGTTGTGGGGAAGGAACTGTGCTCCACAATGTGGGGTTATGCAAGAGGAACAGGGTCACCCCTCTTCTATCCGTCTTCTTAGACAGCGCTCACCCCACTGTATGCCAGCCTGGTGGGTCTGGGGAGTGTGTGAGCGGTGTGCACTCACAGCTACACACACACACACACACACACACACACACACACACACACACGGACACAGCGTTGTCAGCGAGATTGTGTTTCCCTCATTGAAGCACAATAGAGCCTTTGTCCATGGGAACTGGGTCACGAGGCGGTCAAATCCAGAGAAATGTCATTTTGTTTCTGACATCCCAGTAGGTCCAAGTCAGAGGAAAAGAGTCTGACTATGTTGAGACTGAGGGGAGACAGCGGGCGTTGTGGTCTTTGGATTAGCCAGAGTTAAGGGGGAAAAGGATTCCCCAAAACTGAGCCAAACGCTTGGGGCTTTGCAATCAGTGGTGCTCTGCCTCAGTGCAACCCGTGTGTGACTTAGAAGGGCTCATTCCTGTTTCTGTCTGAAAAACATCGGCCCTGACTCACAGGTGGGGTTCCCTTTGTGCTGTGCGTGTGCGTGTGCGTGTGTGTGTGTGTGCGTGTGTGCGTGTGCGTGCGTGCGTCTCCTTTACAGGCAGTGAAAGGAGAACATCTAGAATGCCGAAGATGACTCCCGTCCATTTAGACGTGCCCTTCTCCAACAGCTTCACCAGAGGAGGTGAGTCCCATGGCCCCTTCCCGCTCAGACCGCACACCACCTCCTGGTTGGGGGGGGGGGGGGGGGGGGGTTGTCTCACTTGGGGGTCCTTTGCAGAATTTTCTAATACCCACTAGACTAAACCTCTCTGACACGTAGGTCTAAAGAGCTGGCATTCCCACTAAAAAGATGAGCCTAGCTATGAGTGGTGTAGAGCTGAAAACCCCTAGTTTGACTGATTTGGTAATGTGCTCACTCAGCTCTCATTATAAGCCTCACTGCTTGTTATGGCTCTACTGTGAGATCATGAATCACAGTAGGTTGACATTTACACTGACCGACTTTTGACAACATCCCCACCCCCCAGGGTCTTAACAAGAAGTCGGACTTGGTATCGTACAAATTTCCCAATTTTGCCTAATGCCCTATTTTCTAGTACGTACTGGTACGCTATGTATGGTATGTTTGCTGTCAGTTGTTAGTTCATAGGTGAAACACAGGTCACTTAGAGGATTCCTGAGACACTGAGTCACACTACACCCTCTCTAGCTCTAATCAGAGAGGGTTACATGCCCAGACTGAGATGTCAAATGTGTGGCGTTGACTCCCTTCATAGTTGCAACACAGAACCTGAGCTCCTCCAGATTGTCTTACTGGCTATCTGCAGGGGGTCGTTACTAAACATAGAAACGTGCAGGAATACGTGATTGACGGTGCTCCGTCGGTTGTCTTATTTTGAGAGCAGGGGATTTGATTTGAGGACACCACCAATCCGAATCACGACTGTGATCACAATCATCCTAATCGTCATTCGTCATTGCTTGCATGTTCAACCCCCATTCATTTACTCTTCTCAGATGATTTAGTTCTCAGCTGCATTCTGTCTCTTCTGGTGGTGGGGTGGTGGGAGTACCACTCAATCTACAGATCCCCCCCTTACACAACCGACAACGTGTGTGTGTGTGTCCGAGGGCTCTGTCGGTCACACAGTGTAAGGGGTTGAGTGTGTGTGATCTATCCATCTGATGTTGTCATTTTCTGTGTGCCCTCTCTCTGTTCTCTCCTCCTCCTCCGGACCCATAACCCCTTCCTCTCCCCCTCCCAGTTCTTGGGTACAGGGATAAGTTATTCACCCACTCACACCAAAAACCTGCCAGTAAGGAGCGAGTCCCGAACCAAGGTAGGGTGACACTGTCTCTTGCTAGCTACAGCCTCCCTTCAACACGTCTTAATAGCATTCTTAGGTCTTTCTCGCTAATCCCACACCTACACCAAGCTAACTCATCCTAGACTTCCGCATCACAACTAACTCTCTGCCTACCTAAGGCCTTTGGGTTCACCTTTTCGACCTCTGAACAGGAAGTGGTGAATGGAATGGCTTAGGCACCGAGCAGGCTGGGTTATGGTGAAGGAGCCAGGGCGTTTATCCCAGCTCACAAGTTTAATAGTGGGTGTGTAGGGAAAGTCACAGAGACCTTTGCTGAGGGATAGAGATGATTCGCTTCGTTGATCCGTTTGGACTTTGTATAGGATTCTTAACAGGGACTTGATCTTCAGTGCAGAGGTTATTGATCACAGATGCTCTTCTCTCCCTCTTTATGTTAGTGGAAGGAGCCCTGCGCTGCACTGCATCTTTTCACGTGTCTTGACATAGTCACCGTGTGGTAGCGTTGTCTTTCCATTTTCCCTTGTTTGTCATGCCCTGCTACCTTTGACAGAAAGACGTTCCACGTCGATGTAATTCTAACTGTGTGTGTGTGTGTGTGTGTGTGTGTGTGTGCTTTGCAGGCGTGTGGGCCAGCCTGCGCTCCAGCAGCCGCTTCAGCCCGCAGCCGTCCACCGCCAACGTGGGCGCCCGGCTGGCGGGGAAGGACCTGGCGCCCCCCGCAGGCAGCGACGGTCTGCAGGCTCAGCTCACCAAGCAGCAGGCAGCCTTCTACATCTTTGGGGAGAAGTCCCACCTCCGGGTAGGTAGCGAGTTCCACAACGTGGTCTCCAGACAGGGTCAGATGTGTCAGTGTTGTTCCACGGGACAGTAAATTATCCCAGCGATAAGAGAAGCCTGACTCTGGTTTCTACACCGTGCGATTTATTCCCCCGTCCCGGGCCACTTGTTCTGTTACGTTTGGACTAATTGTGAGGCCTGTTCTGCTCTGTGCTCCGCTGAGCCGGACCAGCGAGGCGGCTTGTGCTGAATAGGAAAAATGATCCTCTTTGCTTTGGCACCCCGAGGTGATAAACGGAGAGCGGAGTCGTCAACTGTGCAGACGGCTTTCATTGGCTGGCCAATAGTCACATTTAAAGAAAGGAATACATTCCGTTCTGCCAAAGGAACATTTTCACTCACCCCCTTTGCCAAGTCATTTTTTAAATGTTTTTTTATGCTTTTGCCGCACACTTCTGACCTAAATAACTCGTTTTTCTATTTTAGTACGACTGTCATTGTACTGTAGAAGTGCTTAGGTTGAACTGATTTTCAGATTGTTTGGCTTGGTGTCTTGTCATTGAGTTCATGGCAGTTGACAGCGCTCCTCCTGTTGTGGCAGGGCTTCAAACTGGACTCATCCCTGAACTGTGAGCTGGTGCCGGTGGACTTTGCGGACACGCGGCAGGTGAAGGCCTCCTTCAAGAAGCTGCTGAGGGCCTCGGTGCCCAGCGCTGCCCCCAGCGACGCCGACGACTCCTTCCTCAAAGCCCTGGAGGAGTCCGAGTGGATCCTGCAGGTGAGCGGCTGACTCCACTGTCCAGGCCCGCCATGGGATGTGACTGACTCCACTGTCCAGGCCCGCCATGGGATGTGACTGACTCCACTGTCCAGGCCCGCCATGGGATGTGACTGACTCCACTGTCCAGGCCCGCCATGGGATGTGACTGACTCCACTGTCCAGGCCCGCCATGGGATGTGACTGACTCCACTGTCCAAGCCCGCCATGGGATGTGACTGACTCCACTGTCCAGGCCCGCTTTGGGATGTGACTGACTCCACGCTGGTATCTCAGTGAGGTGGCGTGATAAGGGAGTTGGCCCAGTGGCCCCCTGGCGTATTCAGTCTTTCCCATGGGAAATAATAGACTCTCCGAACAGAAGGATATCAGTCCTTACAGAGGTTTATGGTCCTGCGTGAAACGTGCCATGAACTTTAAAACAATGCTATCTGGAGAGAAGCCTTGGCCAGGCACCAAGCAGGCGTCAGTCAGCGACTTAGAAGTCTGTCGCCAGCAGTAGACCAAAAATAAAACTGTGAAGTCTGCCTAAAGTTGTGTGTGTGTGTGTGTGTGTGTGTGTGTGTGTGTGTGTGTGTTCTCCCACAGCTTCACAAGCTCCTGCAGCTGGCGCTGATCTTGGTGGAGCTGCTGGACAGCGGCTCGTCTGTGCTCCTGAGTCTGGAGGACGGCTGGGACGTCACCACACAGGCCAGTAACCCCCACGCCCTCAAACACACCTTCCAGAAGGTTTAGAGGACACGCGGAGTGGCCCGCTTTGACAGACCCACCCGACGTACTGCACAACGGACAGCGTAACCATTGTCATTGAGCTGAGCCTAGCACAGGGTTGGTAATCAGGAAGAGAGTTCTTGTCAATGGTAGGACTTTAAACACGGGCTTCTGATCAACAATACCCCCCCACCCCCTCTCACCTGGCGGAGTACAGCAGGCTGGAGGGCTAGCAGGGCTCTGAGAGCCGCAGTGGCCTGTGTCATTGATTAACAGCGATCGTGACAGAGCATGGCTCACAGAGGAGAGGCCCTCTAAATAGGGGCTGGAGCAACATCAACACGTCTGTTTCTGTCCTCGCGTGTCCCCTGTTCCAGCTCGTTGCAGTGCAACCAGCATTTTGTCACATATTTAACGCCTGAGCTCACATTTTCCACATTGACCTGCTTAAATCAGCAATGTGTGTGTGTGTGTGTGTGTGTGTGTGTGTGTGTGTGTGTGTGTGTGTGCGTGTGCGCTGCCCAAGCGTGAGTCTTCCAAATGTGTTTACTGGGCCGGTGCAGTCCCTGGGCTGCCATGTAAAAAACGTTCCAGGCAGGCTGCAGGCAGGACTACGGTTCCTCACCCTGCGCCAGGCACACATGGAGCCCAGAGCGTCTCCCTCTCTCTCTCTCTCTCTCTCTCTCTCTCTCTCTCTCTCTCTGCGAGCAGCGAAGCGCGGCGGCCTGGGATCCGCTCTGGGCAGAGTGGGGAACGGGCACCATCTGGTCCGGCTCCAGCCATGGACACCCCGCAAACAGGAAGCGGCGCCTCACAACATTTGTTTATCTTCCAGCTCTCTGTACATGTGTGGGGGGCTCACTGGTTTAGCTGGACCAGCCTGATCCAGGAGAGAGGGTCTGTGGGGAGGACATGACTCAGCTGTGGTGCCAGTGGACAGTAGCTATACCGAGAGCCGTATTCAAACAGGCCAATAGACAGGAATAACAGGAGCCAGCAGGCTTTGGACTGGACTGGACTGGACTGGACTGGACTGGACTTGACTGGACCGGACCGGTTTTGGATGGGGTGGGCTGTTATGTTCCCTCCTGGTGTTGAGAACGTGCTGGTGGTGTGTGTGGAGCCCACAGTAACAAATGGTTGTGTGTGGAGCTGAAAGCAGCTCATTGAAACGTGTGTGTCTGTGTGCCTCTCTGCCCACAGGTGGCGTCCCTGGTGCAGCTGCTGAGCGACCCGTTCTACCGCACCCTGGAGGGCTTCCAGGTGCTGCTGGAGAAGGACTGGCTCTCCTTCGGCCACAAGTTCAGCCAGCGCAGCAACCTGACCCCCAGCAGCCAGGGCAGCGGCTTCACGCCCATCTTCCTGCAGTTCCTCGACTGTGTGCACCAGGTAACAGAAGGCCCCTGCTCCTCCTGCTGTCTGGGCTGGGAAGCAGCCGGCGTAGGCCCTTACACACCCCAAATATTCGTTTCTGTCCGTTGGGTTTTCCTGTACCCTGTAATCCCCGTGTGGGAGAAGGCATTCGGACAGCACAGCCCACCGGGGACTCTGTCCAGATGGCCGGTGGGAACAGCAACCCTGCTTTGTCTTTTCCTGCTAAGCGTGTTTTGCCTCTCTTGTTATTTATCTCTCCCTCTCCCCGGGATTCTGGCAACGGGCTTCTAGGTTCTGCGAACCGGGAATGTGTCAGTTTGCGCTGAGGGAAGTGGTCATTCATCGGGAATGGGACGGGATGAGGGGATGGGAAGAAGTCGGTGAGGGATAGCGAGATGGGGAGAGGGGAGTGGAGAGGGGAGTTAGAGAAGGGATGAGAAGATGTGAAAGGGGCTTTGGTAGAGTGGTAGATGGGAAGAGGGGTTGGGTAATGGTGGCGTGTACAGAGCGAGCTGTTTCTTCCACTTCACACTAGAGAACACCATGTTTTCCGCCTCCCCCAGGACTCCAGCTAGGCCCCCTCCCATCAACACATAGCTCCGTCCGTTGGCTGCTTTGAAACCACGGCGGGCTCGGGCTGCCAAGACGGTCCTCGACAACAGTAAATAGAGGGGAGGAAAAGAGCGGAATCAGACCAGCGCCGAAAATAGCAGCAACTGGTCCCAGAACCAGCTGTTGTTTACCCGGCCCTCTGGACCCAGGTGGCTTCAACTATGAAGCAGAGTGCCGAGGTCTGTTCCCTGGCCCGGCCCGCTGTTTGTAACGCTGAACAGGAACGCTGGTTCTCTGCCTGGCTCCGTCCGCTGTGGTTCTCCTGTCTGGTGATGATGATGATGTCATTGACCCTCAGGTCTAGGTTCCGTTCCGGCCTGGCTGTAGCGATAACACAGGGACGCCCACCGTCTCCTTTTCACCCCCTTTGTCTGCCTCTCTACTCTTCTGTCTCGTTCTCTCCTTCTCTCACTCCGTTCGTCCTCTGTTCCGTCTGCAGGTTCTGGAGCAGCATCCCCTGGAGTTTGAGTTCAACCAGCACTACCTGAAGTTCCTGGCCTATCACCACATCTCCAACCGCTTCAAGAACTTCCTGCTGGACTCGGACTACGAGCGGCTGGAGCATGGTGAGAGGACAGGGACACTGTCTGCAGGGGTTCAGTGTGGGCTGGGCTACCGGGACAGATGGAAAAACCTTCACCTGAAATGCACTTTCAATGCAGAATCTGTCTGAGCCTAAGGCGTGGCCATGGCGACTAGCGTGTGTTCTATTCAGCGTTTCAGTCTGCACCCAGTTTCATAAAGAAGCCCTGCACTCCAAGCTGCCCAAAGCACTTATTTCCATGAGGCAGGCTCCTCACTCTTAACTCAGGGTCCTAACAGCTTCACGTGAACCTGGCCTGTATTCTGACGCCTCTCCATCACGTCTCTCCCCCCTGATCAGGCACGCTGTTTGAGGACAAAGGAGACAAGCAGGCACGGAGGGGCATCTGTATCTGGGAGTGTATCAGCCGCATGCACCGGAGGAGCCCTCTATTCTTCAACTACCTGTACAACCCCGCTGAGGCCGAGGTGAGACTGCTGCGTTGGGGTGTGGGTGGGTGTGTGAGTTTGTGTGTGTGTGTGTGTGTGCGCGTCAGTGTGTATGTGCATGACTACAGTAGGAATGGTGTGGTACAAACGAGGATGAACGGGGTTGTTGTTGTTGTTGTTGTTGTTGTAAAGCCCGGTAGTGTGCAGCCGTCTCCAGTCCCACCCCCTGCTGCTCCCATGGTCAGTTTGTCCAGTTCCCCACCTGCTCTGCGTGAATGTTTGGGGGGGAAACAGTGACTCACTTTCCCGTGTTCCAGGATCACATTAATAATGATGGAAGGCCTGATGTGTCTTCTGAGGACGTGGTATTGGGCTCTTCTTCACACTCTATCTGGATCATCCAAGGCAGCCGTGGATGTTATTTATGAGGGTCCCATAAAACCAGGCCCCGGAAGATGCTTAGGCTTTCCAGTTCTCTGGCTAAACAAGCAGGCTTCACAGCCCACTAGGGGTAGTTTGAGAGAGGTGTGGGTGTTTCTTATATACCAACCCCCCCCCCCCCCCACACACACACACACACACACACACACACACACACACACTCCCGTAACATAAAGTACGTGTTCCCTACATCAAAGATAGTACATTCCCAAACTGTATAAACAACTGTGTTCCCACTGGCCAGGCTAGAGATGTCTACCCATTTTCCAAGGCTGCCACAGAAATCTGTCGGTGTGTAAAGATCAGCAGGACTCCTGCTGTGCGGTGATTTAGGGTTCAGACAATGGTTGGGTCTACTGGGCCACATTCTTTCACACTGCTCTGCAGAGACGCGCTTGGGGGGGTCTGACTGAGTCCGATCATTGTTTCAGAGGCAGGGATGTTGACTATCTATTATCTATCGCGCAGCTCGAGATCTCTGGTGTCAGCACAGACTGTGGTAAATCAGCTGGTTTCAAAACAACTTCCATCGTCCACGCAGGCAAAATTTCCACCTTCCATTTCCACCTCAGAGGCCAGCTCATCTGCCTGTGTGTGATCACAAACACGGTAGGGACAGGCCCTCACTCCTTTCCCCTCTGTGCCCCCTCCATCCAGTCGGTGCTGAGGCCCAGCATCGCCGTGCCCAACCTGACCACGTGGGACTTCTACACGGGCGAGACGCTGTCCACGGGCCCCTCGTACGACTGGAGGATGATGGCGGTGCGCTCGGAGAGCACGGAGGAGGCGGACACCATCGCCACCAGCAAGCGGCGGATAGTGTGGCCCTGCTACAGCTGCGTGGGCCGCGCCCAGCCCGACGCCATCACCAAGCTCCTCGCCGTGAGTGGCCCTCCCTCCCTCCCTCAGCACTCAGCCTCGCTGATGTTCACTTTTTGTTTGTCGCTGTTGTGTTTTGGTTGTGCAGGGATAGGAGTTTTTCTTTTTGTTGTGCTCCAAGAACACTCTTCTAATTTTATTTATTGGAGGAAGCATCGACAAAAAAGACAAAAATCCAGAGAACTCGAAAGTGTGTTCCTCATGTGCTGCGTGGTTGTGACTGTGTGTCCGTCCTCCTGCCCTGTGCTCGCAGGACATGGAGAGGCTGGAGTGTGAGCTGGGCCAGGCCCCGGAGAGGTGGCAGGCTACGCTGGAGAGAGTCCGCCTCAGCATCCAGGAAGACCTCAAGCAGGAGGGCAACGTAAGCTGCTACCTACACCACGGCCATGCTAACCCTTATCCTAACCCTTACCCTAACACTAACCCTGCACTGCGGCTATGCTAACCCTTACCCTAACCCTAACCCTTACCCTTGCCCTAACCCTACACCACGGCTATGCCAAACCTTATCCTAACCCTAACCCTTACCCTAACACTACACAACGCCGATGCTTACCCTAACCCTAACCCTTACCCTTACCCTTACCCTACACCATGGCCATACTAACCCTTACCCTTACCCTAACCCTAACCCTAACACTAACCCTACACAACGGCGATGATGTCTCCGTCTCTCTATTTTTAAGTTTTTTTTTTACAGTTGGTTTCGTCAGAATAGGAACCTTTTGAAAATCATTCTACAACTGTTTGACACATAGCTTGCTGCTTGTCAGTTGATGCATACCAAATGCTTTTTTCACTGGTCAAGCTACTCTGGTTTGTGTATATGTTGGGTTTTCCCTTACAATGTGTGCTTGTTCCACCCGTTGCAGTTGCGGAAGCAGTCGGTGTCCATCTCGGGCCTGATCCCCACCTCCAGCCTGCAGGCCTTCCAGCGGCGCTCCATGCTGCACCTGCCCGACAGCGGCCTGGGGGAGGACAGCAGCCCCACCTCCGCCAACGGCCTCAACCGCCGTGCCGCCACCCTCTACAACCAGTTCACCCCCAAGAACGAGGAGAACAGGTGGGGGGGGGGGCCGTGGAACACACACACCCTCTCAAACGAGGACGGTTTGTTTCCGGAGGGTTCCGGGACTAACGGCTGTTTTTCCACGGCAGGTCTTTCGAAGGGATCCTGTACAAACGTGGAGCGCTGCTGAAGGGCTGGAAGCCTCGCTGGTTTGTGTTGGACATCACCAAACACCAGGTGAACAGACGGCTGTGCATCAAAGCCTAGCGTAGTGGCCGTGCTCTCCATTGACGTAAATGTTAAAGTGTGTGTGTGTGTGTGTGTGTGCGTGCGTGCGTGCGTGCGTGCGTGTTCCCAAGCTGAGGTACTACGACACAGGCGAGGACACAAACTGCCGGGGCCACATCGACCTGGCGGAGGTGGAGAGCGTGGTGCTGGCCACCCCTACCATAGGAGCGCCCAAACACATCAGCGAGAAGGCCTTCTTTGACGTGAGTGTCTCGGTTGGTCTGCTTTAAGAGTTCCAGGCTGGGACGACCGAGCCCCACATTACCAGTTCATCCCCAGTTAAAGGGTTGAAATAGGGAGAAGTAACATGGTTTGATATCTGCTCCCCACTCTGCCAGTGTCCTTTGGACTGCTTTGAGAAACAGTTGCCCAGCACTAGGACATGTTTTCCTTAACTTATCCCGTGTTTGTTCCCTTTGTACAGCGTCCTTGTGTTATTAGAAAAGCGCTTATAAATCTAATTTATTATTATGGCGTAGACCTGCCTGGCCTGCCTGCCTCACCACTGCTGCCTTGTCGTCCCTCCAGCTGAAGACCACCAAACGCATCTACAACTTCTGCGCCTCGGACGCCCCCAACGCACAGCTGTGGATGGACAAGATCCAGAGCTGCACCTCCGATGCCTGACCTTTGCACCCTGAACCCTGGGGGGGGGGGGTCAGGAGGCAGTCGCAGCGTGAGCAGAGCACTACGGTTGCAGCCAGAGGGCTAAGAGCAGAGATCCTAGCCACTAGCCTAGCCCCTGTGTGTGCTGACAGGGCACACCTAGGGACCGCCGTGACTCTAAGTGCCTGGTAGAGGCGAGGGCGTATTGATCTGTGGATTGCCCAGGCAGGCGTCTCTCTTTCTTAGTGGGAGGTGATGGCGTAGTTTCTGGAGGACTCTCTGCTGTCAGCCCTCTGGACTGCGGCCTCAGTACGCTGGCACTGCAACAGGGATGCACACACTAAAGTGAGGAGATCAAGACGAGAGGAGTCTGTCTGACAGGGAACAGCACTGTCACATCTAGCTCGTCCCATTCAGTCGTACATAAATCCAAGCAATATCACTGGCCACTGAAAACTGTGGGTTCAATAGTAGAATTGAGAAAATATAAGAGCATACGAGAGACTTTATATCAAAATATTTTACTATGATGACAAGGTATTGCTGCTTGCAGGAAAAGTATGAACCACCAAAAAACTCAGAGATCTTAAAAGAAAAATGCACACTATGACGAGGCAATTTGTTGCACTTAGTTATTTAATATGCACTCCATATGGAACTATAGATTTTCTAACTGACAAACGAAAAAGCAAGAGGCATTACTTAATCATGTACATATGACTTCTGAGACAAACTGAAAAAAAGAAATACTACATTTGCACAGTATGCGCTACATACATATGCACACTAAAAGTTCATAGCCTGGTGTTTCCAGATGTTTTATATTTTAAGTAAGTGACGGTTCTTTATCTATTTTGTTAACATATCAATGTTTATGACTTACGGATAACATTTTTGGGGTTCTTGTGATGTAAATTATTTTTTTAATTAAAAGTGTAACTCCTTTTTGTTCCAAGTGTGGTAGCTTTAATGTTTTATGTAAATACTCATGACATTTCATACTTTTTTATATGTATTGAACATGTTTAGGCTTTTCTAACCCCAACTGTATGACCGACCAACAAGTCTTATTTTGTATGTCCTGTGTGTTGTAACCTGTTCTGTGTCTTTGGTGAGAGTAACTATGAGCCATTGTGTTGAAAATGAAGGGGAGTTGATTCTCAAGATATAACAAGATAGGCTCTATCTCTCTTCCAGGGCTTTTACATGATTACATAAATCAATGGAACTTTGTGTTATGTTTTTACAGATAGTTCTCTCTGTTGATCTGTCTGCATATTAGTTTCGGATAATAAAAGCAACAATAAAACGATCTTCAAGTTGTTTGAGAAACTATTCAAGAAATCTTATCTGTGTCTTTGTACCATATTTTGTGTTGATACTAATGATGTTCTTCTGGAAATAAATCAAGAGTACTTGAAATTGTTCTCGTTTATTTTGGAATGAATTCAATGTAAACATAAACTAAGTTTTGGGATTCCATCCTACTTAACAGGCTTTCCATGGTTTCACTCTGTTCTGATGACATCAATCCATATTACAGTTGCCATGTATGTTATTACTACCGTTGACCAGCGGTCAGGGGATGCAGGGCCTCACCTGTCATAGCCTGGCCTACTCCAATGAAAATATTACGAAGATAACTAAAACTAAATAAAAAAAATTATGCATATTCAGATGATTAGCCTAATCAATAAATGTAATTCCTGTGGGATTCCAATAATTTTCATAGCAAAAATCGCCAAATTTGCGGAGCTCCGCTAAAACTATGGAGAACCGAGAAGTGAGGCAGCAGGAGCTCAGCCTCACTCACCCCTGATTGCGCAACCCCTCAGAAACTGGATGGAGCGCGGGGCCGCTATTATCTCTGTAGCTTGTGGGTGCAGAGAAGTGAGGCAGCGGCGAGTTCAGCCTCACCTCTGGTTGCGCAACCCCTCTGAAACTGGATGGAGCGCGGGGCCGCGGGCAAAAAGCGTGTCTACTACTTTGTAGCCTATGCCACCAATGTAATATTTGTAGATCATCTAATGTCCTCACTTTCCATAGTCCAGGTAACTAGTTTCACGTATCGGAACTTTATCATATAACGATATTTAGGCTCGCTGGTCTCGTCATAAAATTGCAGGGAACGAGCACCAGGAGAGGCAGCTGTCACATCTGCCTCATTGAGGGGCGTGTGTCTGAGCCCGTGTCATTGACGCTCGCTCACCCTCAACGTTAGCTAGCTCTAGCAAAAAAAACAAAAACAAAAATCCATGGACAGCGCTGTTTGTTGTGCGTTGTCTAGAAATGTATTTATTAGATTTTAACCTTGGGGCACGCTGTACACAACGGTATAGTTTTCTTTCTATATAAATAGTTAAACTTTCGCCATCGCATTAGGTGCTTAGCCAAAAAGCAGTTCAAGAATAAGTATGGATTTGAGAACGTGGGTTTGTAATAAAAACCAAAACACTGTAGAGACCCCAGCAGATTCGATCCAAAGCCAGTTGCCCCAGCTGATGATAATGAATGATTGCGATGGGTTGGCTGACTAACGCAGATTATAGAAGCACATGTAAGTTCTTTGCTAACACTGTCTCAAATTGCATATTTGACTTTTTCTTGTATAAGTTGTAGTGGGTACGTCAGCTGCACTTGCAAAGTATGTACAGTTGCATGCATTTTTGCCATTCTCCATTTGACATGGTATGTCTTGGGATGTGCTTAATCTTTTTCTGGCTATTTGATAGCTATAATTATATTGAGATGCAGCCTCTGCCTCCCCTGCCATTTACCTCACCGCATGTCACTGATGTTCACGGTCAGTCAATTGGAGACAAATCAAAAATAGACCATTGAGTTAACCGTCTTTTTATGAAACATGCCCAGGCTGGATAATGTTGAGTAATGAAGTTTTGAATATTAGAAAATATGTTGGCATCAGTGGTCCCGATTGCTTGTAAACTGACAACAGTCTATTGTGATGTTTCCTGGCATGCTGTAAGCTCAGCTTGCCACCAACTACCTTGCAGTGTAATTACCAAACAATGGGTAAGAAGATACAGGAAGAATCCATGCCGGTTCTTGGCCACTTGTAATAGTCATGTATTTGGACACTTCTCCCCTTGTTAAACCCTCTTTCCTTTCCTGTGAGAGGTAAGCTAACACCATCTCCTCAGAGTGATTGCATCCAATTCTCAGAGCAAGCCCTGTGCTTGTGAGCACGCGGTCGTCTCATTTTCAATCAATGAATGGGGCCGGCGAGCCAATGCCCAAGCACCCATGGCGCCTCGTTGGCGGGACTCCGAAGCAGTCTTGTGGCCCTCCACCCCCCCTCTTCCTCCTCGAGTGCAGAGACTTCAGTGGACGTGTTCCTCAGTACACCCTCCCAGCTGGACGGGGCTTTGGAGCAGGTGCAGAGCTGGAGTTGGATTCACAGCATCTGGACAGCTGCCTCTCTGGCAGTTCCCCTCCATATTTAGCCGACCCATGGGGACAGGGATTAGGGCCCCCTGGCCGGAGTGGAGAGGACAGGAGAATCGATGCAGCGGAAGTGGGGCTCTGGCTGGATCGTCAGGAATGGGGCGGTTGGGAACTGTTTATCCCTCAAGGAGTTTGTGGTTTTCGACTGCACGATCCAGACTGCCCATTCAATACATCCTAAAGCATTCCTGCTGATTGCATTATGCTGAGTGCATTGTGGATGTCACTGTTCAACAATGGAATAGAATACAACAGTTGAAGTATGGCATATTCCAGGCACCTAAGTCGCTGACTTCTACCATGCTCCTGGATCTAAATGACAGTACACCAATGACAAATGTCTTCACTTACTTCTAACTAGAGAAAATGTCCTTGTCTCCGTGCAGCCCTAACAGTTTTTAATACAATCCAGCATGATCTAATTGTGTTGTTCTTCAGCATGTCTGAATGCTTTCCACATTAGCTCAGTCTGTGTAATTAGTTCTGGCTGACCCGAAGGGTAGAAGAGTAATGGCATCTATTGGAATCCAAACTGAAATCAAGATGTTGTACGTTCAACGTTGTACGTAAGTGTTGCATTTGGAAACTGCTTGCCTGCTTATCCCGAAAACATTTCTAAATATAAGTGGCCATTGTGGGTCTAGAAGGGCCTAAAAATACTCCCTGTCCAATGGCAAGTGGTAAATGTGTGGCCAATCTGTGCTTTATGGCTCTCCAGGGGGGGTTCAGTGCTTGTTCTCATTTCCAGTGAGCATTACACATGAGCACTGGACGAGCCACAGAGGCATGTAGGAGTGATTCACTGCCCTCCATAGGCCCCTCTGCTTCAGGGGGCTTTGACCATCACTGTGCACCTGCTCCAGCGCTCAGGGCATACGCTCTCTCTCTCTCTCTCTCTCTCTCTCTCTCTCTCTCTCTCTCTCTCTCTCTCTCTGAGAATGGCTCTGCACACTCCCTTTTTACACTCACACGCACCATCCAGTTTCCAGCCTGGAAAGTGTATAGTGTGCAAATAACCTTGACTTTTCATTTCAGGACATAGCGATTGGTTTCGAGGGCTAGCTAATAAATTAATGATTTCAGCTAATAAAGTTACAGCGACATCATCTGCTGTTTGACGCCCGGACAGCGTAGGGGGCCCAATATTTGCAGTGCCGGCTTACTGTATGGACAGCTTGGTGCCGTTGGTCCGTGACCATCTGTGCACGGCTGTCAGTTCCTCTCCATGGCTAGTGACACCCTCCTCCTCCTCCTTCTTCCTCCCCCGCTAAGCCCAGCTAGGGTCCAGCCCACCATGTGGGATGCTGGGGGCTGTGAGGTCACTCTGGGAAGACAGATCGACCAGAACTCAGGCATCTGCCAGACATTTATTTGTTACCAGATCATCCCTAAGAATGTTCCCGTTTCAAATCTGTTTTGATGAGAGTCCGATGGATGGGCTGCGGGCTACAAGGGTTCCTCCAGACACATGGAGCCAAGGCTGAGATATTTGGTCCGTGTTCTTGGAGTGCCACGGCATGTGCAATTAAGTCATGGAGACGGAAAATAAATCAAACATCCCGACAGTATTGAGATCACATCTCAGGAAAGCATGCACATGTTAGTTTTGTTTTACAGATCTAGAAAGATATGGACATTTCAATGAATTAAATGGCAGGTCAAAACGCTACTCTGCATTAAAGGAAAGATATGCGTGCTTGGGTTTGTTGGTGTTGATCCACTGTCTTGAATAACACTTTTGGATCAGATGTCTGGAAAATAAAACAGGACAGCTATGGAAAACGTTCAGCTCACACGGGAGCATGCGGTTCAATTCAGCCTTAACCACTGTGTGAGGAAATGCCTTAAGGTATATCAATTGAATGAATGCCAATCAAGCAAACAAACACATCCATAATAGGGGCCACATTCTTGAATACGAGCATTATCTTACTGGATATGCCGCATACCAGATGAACGTCTCGATGTAAAGATGTTTTCTGGAGAGTTCCACTTTTAGTCACCCAGTGAAGTGAAGGGGGTGTTGACTGTTCATCGTTCTAAAACTAAGTTATTATCAACAATAGTATATCTCACTACACTGATAGGACAGGTTGGTAATGTTCAGAGAAAGACTGGGGGTGGGTGGGGTTTGCATGGTGGTCTGTACAACACAGTCTGATGTGCACCCACTGCTGTTGTCACCATGGCACCATATCTGGATGTGGCCGTGCTCTGACGTCTAGTAGTTGGCAGAATGGCACCAAGATGGCCCCTTCTCTTCCCCTGTCCTCATAAACCTCTGGTGTGGAGCTGAGCTGCCTACTGCCTTTCATCTCTCCCCGTTGGGGACAACATGGCATTGTTCCCCCCATGACGTCAGAGCCCTCATATGAGTGTTGGTGAGGTGCTGGTTGGCAGGCGCGATGCCCACAAAAGATTGTTTCGGCCTGTTTGTTTATGTGTCTGTTTACACCTCACTTCAGGTTCACTTTGGCGGAGAGCGAGGCAGAGATGGAGTTGCAGAGATGGTGGTGTTTCCGTGTGTGTTTACGCGGAGGGGATAGGGGACCATTGTCCTGAACAGTGCTAGTATTATCACATCCTCCAGACTTGTTTTGACACTTGGGCATGACGGAAAGGTGCTATGGCTCCTGCATGCTATGACTGTGCTCTGCCTCAATGTTGCTTCAATCCATAAATAGTTTTGCGTCATTTTTCTTTCTGTTGTAGAACTAGGGGCATTGATCATCGGGATCTTTAACTGCTTGAACAGTTGGGTGCACTCGGGACACTTTAAAACATGCTTGTTCCACTACTTGCGTTCAGGTTTATTTTACTTCATGCACTTCAAGGTGTTTCCTAAGTCTGTTAGTTGTTTGGATGGAAATTAAAGACAGATATTTAGACACAATGGAGGTCTTCTTCACATCTGGCTCTATCCTGCTTTACAGGGCCAAACCCGGGCTCCCATATCGAGGCTTTTCTCTCTTCTGGATGACCCACCATCATGACCCAGCTCATCCCGTGGACGGGTTAGTGGAGTTCCTGCCAATGGTAGAACATATAGCTGTCCAAGGGAAGGCAGAGCTGGTGGATTGGGTGGGTCACAAAGGACAGAGGGTCTAAAAGTCATCTCACCGAGTCCTCAATTGACAATTCGTCAGGAACTTCCTTCGAGGTTATTGAGGCCTTGTCATAACAAATGAACAATTAATATGTGGCATACCAAAGTAACTTTGCACAAAAACAAACCTGTAAATCATTTAAAGTTATTGTTGTAAAATTATTAATTCACCTGTCAACCAATGGTTATTTATGCCAATGGTGACATCTAGTGGCCACTTTACTTAATCCATTTCCCAGATTAGCTAATGGTTAATAGACAGAATTGTGAAGATCCCAGAGAAGTTGTACATGAAATAGGTTATTGTAATATACATGATTTTGTTTGGTAGTTTTAATTGAAAGGAGGCAGGATGGCCAGTAAAGACATTGAGATAGACCTGTCACTTGATCACAACATTGATTTATTTTCATCAATCAAATAACTCAAAACAAAAGTGAGTAGTTATGCTAGAAACAAAACTGCAAGCATGTCGAGTGGTTTTAGAAACAGTGGTTTTATCAATAGAAAATGCCTTTCAGCCAAATTTGAAGGCTAATTTCAAAATGGATTTTACATAGACAAAATGCGTGAACATATCAATGAATATACAACCATTCATAGTCAGTAACCCCAAAAAATTATTAAGATTTGTTTGAAAAATATTATTTTACATTTCATTATAAAACACGGTTATTTATGCATAACATTATCTACCAGTATTCTGCCTAGATTAGGCCAGGCCACCACTATGTTAACACATTGTAAGGGGGTTCCACTTATTGTTGGTAAGACAACAAAATCAAGTGCTAAGTGACTTTCCAGAAAGTGTGCACATCTCCACTTACAGCGTCACGTGCTATATTGGGGGTTTCAAATACATACACACAGAAAGACACTTAACAGGGTATAAATCAGCCAATCAGATTGTCGGGAACAATAGTCTGTGAAATGTTGAATCTCTCTGAGTTTTTTTGACAAGGGGGTTGATTTAATGTGTCATAAAGCATCGATCAGCTTGACTGTCTAATTAAGCAACACTAGTTACAGAATGACTTGACTTTGCTCATTTGAAGCTAACCAATATCGCAGCCATTTTGGCCATTCTGATCTCAGGGTAAAGGTGTCTTTCTGGTGCTGGAATGTGAAGGTACTGTCTTGAGTTAAAGAGATTACTTCTGAACAACATGATCAGTAACAGAGAGGAAGTCCCACCCCCGGTGGTTAGGAGGTGCTACACCACACACACGGTCCCTCCTCAGCGTGCTGACGGTCTACTGGGCCTCCTGGTTCTTCCTCTCCTGCCACGACTTCTTCCTCAGCTCCAGCTCGGTGTCTGTGAACGAGGCTGGGCCCCAGTTATTGATTCTTTGGGGGCTTTTATGGCCTGTGAAGAGAAAAAGAGATTAAAGAAAACATATATACAGGTTTAAATAAAACTATTTACCAAAGACCTTGGTGTATAACTTGACACTCAAATGACAAAACTTTATGGGGAACTAATTTCTTTGTAATTGAAAAGAAAAATGACAGGTACATGTTCCACACCGGTCCTGGGCTGCAGCCCGCGTTTACCTGGTTGGATGAGACGGACCAGCCCCTCGTGTTTGGCCACTTTGTCTTTCCAGGTCTTTGTCTGGTTAGTGGCCCTCTCCAGTTTCCTTGTCACCTCCTGTACATTCACACAAACACAGTGTGCCTCAGATTAGTGGCAGAACTGTAGGACCATATGAAAAGAGAACTTTTAGGTATTTACTTGCTTACTCTAATAACATTCAAGCATTGCACACGAACCACCAACAGATGTCGCCAGAGTGCAAATAAAGAGATATCTACTCTCCCACAACTCTCACAGATCTCTGCCCGTGTCAGCAGTTCCTCACACAGCAAGAGTTGGAAAAGTTCTGACTCTAGACCTGTGGGCATTTGTGGTCAGTGTGAGGCACTAACTGTCAAGATGGCGTTGAGAGGCATTCTTGGCACTAGCTGACCTAAGCACTATTTCTGAGCTGGTTGGACACTAAATGTTTGCAGAGATAACACTATGTAAGCACAGTACATGGTAATTGTACAAAGGAAACCCTACTATACAGTAAAGTAGTATGTCATTATACTTTCCTAATATATTCCTCTAACAATTTCTAAATGAAATATACAAGGGTATTTATTAACTGCAACCTACTTCTATTTGCTGGGAATAGCCAACACTGTCCTATTAAAAATGATTAACCGATGTGTATTTATACTGTACTTAAACTGAACTCCATTAACATAGTGCCTCAAAAAAGTCTCACAGGTAACCAGACAGCTTAGTTGGGTGAATGGCACCATAAGGAATGTCAGGGAAACCCCAGAGGACCCAGCACTAGTGCACCCTCATTAACCTCATGCTGCTCCAGTGCCCCATGCCTCTCCTTCTGTAGAGTCTCCAGCTGCACCATGGCAGCCTGCAGGGCCTCCTCCTTGGCCCGCTGCTCGCTCTCCAGCTCCTGTTTCTCCGCCTGGCTCTGGGACATCAGCTTCTGTTGCTGCAGGTGGATCAGCTCCAGCTCCGCCCGCTTGGCCGTCTCCTCCTCTAGCAACCTGCAAGGGACCACGTGGAGACGCAGAAGGACAGACAGAGAGAGAAAGAGATAGAGAGAGCAAATCAGAGAAAGAGAGCAAAACAGAGAAAGAGAGAAAGAGAGAGGTAGACAGACATGCAGATAGACGTTCAGACAGACAGATAAAACCAAATGCAGATGTTTTACTCCTGTGAGTCCATGATTGCAATGAACAACCCTGCTCTACTAACAACCTAGCTCTACTTGCTTTTTAAGTATGAACATATACATATGTGTGTCTCTGTGAGTGTTGCGTGCATATGAGCATGCCTCTACACAGTATGTGTCTGAGTGCGTGTGCGGGCCCCTGACCTGCTCTGCAGCTTGCGGACGAGCTCCTCGTCGTGGTGGGCCTGCCTCTCGTCCTGCAGAGCCTCCTCCAGGCGGTGGTACATGTCCTCCAGCGCCTTCACCTGCTGCAGGTACTGCTCCAGCTCACTGGACTTCTGGGCCACCTGCTCCTCCATCTGCTGACGAACCTGGTACGCACGCACGCACGCACGCACGCACACACACAGAGACAGAGACAGAGAGAGAGAGAGAGAGAGAGAGAGAGAGAGAGAGAAATGTTTGGACAATGCAGAAACTTTGTATCATAACAGACACTTGATGACTCAAAGTCATGGTTCCCGTGAGCAATAACCAAGTGGTTGTTTTGCGCGTAGTTGGCTAGAATGGCATTAAATTAGACCCCCACCCAACCCCCAAATAATGACCTACAATGTGTTGTCTCAGGTTATTTTGGTCAGCCAGCAGAAGTAGCCAGAACAAAAGGCCAAAAGGGGTGTGACTACGGGGAATCTACTCTCAGAAGGGCAAAGCCAAAGCTGTCAGTTACAAAACTCAAATAGTTTCCTTCTTTACACCCTCACAGGAGAAGAAGCATTCCTCACACTTCCATTGTCTGCTGTGGGGCTTTCCCCTAAGGGAACACAGGGACACTCAGTGAATGCTGGACGGACAGATTTTGGGGGTTGCCCGTGGTTACCATTTTCTCCCTCTCCAGGTCCATTCTGTAGCGGTCCTGAAGGTTGGTCTGGGTCTCTTTTCTGCTCTGCTCCTCCAGCGCCGCCTTGGCAGCCTCTTCCTGTAATTTCTGTGTGGAGCCAAGAAGGAAGGAAACAGGAGACTTCTCTTTCAGAGCAACATGGAGGGTTTGAAATAAAGGAGCTTGTTCCTAGACTGGTTTAAGGAGCCTTTTGTCATGGCCCTGCAGCAGCAAAACAACATCCAGTTGGGCTCAGTACTCTAAGAGCGCAGATGGCAGCTTTAACTTCCGTGTGTGTGTGTGTGTGTGTGTGTTATATTCATGAATCGTTTGTCCTTTGAACAAATAAGTGAACATATTCATAGATGGTTAACTCTACCCCATATCACATAATATCAGTAATATGGATAGGGAAACCAACAAACTAGACAAACAACTAGATCAAATCAGAGTTCACAAACGATACTTATTTGAGTGAACAGGGCTTGCTTGTAAACCAAATAAAAGACGGAGGTCATATATCTAATAGAGGAGAAGTAGCTGTGTGGGTCCAGGTGGCTGGGTGAAAGGAGAAGTGGATAACTATTATGGGCTGTATATAAATAACCTCCCACACGCCACGCCACGCCCCCCCCCCCTCCATAAGACCAGCTCAAAAGTATATCATGCAAATGACCCCTGGCATGGGGACACCTGTGTGACAAGTCATCTAGTAAATAAACACTGCAGTTCTCCATTTGAACATGAAATATGTTTCAAGCTATTGTTGTGGACCTTGGCTAACCAAAGGAACACTTCTTTCATTACTCAATCTTCAGGAAATGCATTCCTGTGCCTGCTACAGTAAACAAGTAGGGAGTAAGCCAGGGCCCTGGTATGAGTGAGTGATTCAGACAGAGAGGAGACAGAGAAAGGGGTGGAGGGGGGTGGGTTCTCACAGGCCAGACAGTGAGAGAGAATGGATCATGTTTGACCTTACGTGCCGTCCACTAATTAACTACAGCATGGCCCTGACCACTGACCATTGTCTCCCATGGGCCGTGCTTTTTCACACCTAAGCTTAACCTCTCCAGCCTGACCTATCGCTGTCATGAGAGCTAGAGCACTGGAAATACCGTAGCCAAATATGTGGCAGGGACAAGTGACAAAGGAGCTGAGCGGCTTCTTGGGGACGGTAGGGCAGCAGCTAGAGGCTCGCTCACCCCCTCAATTCAGTTCCAAATCTAAACCCTCTAGCTAGGATGAGGAGTTTGTGTGTGACCAGTGTTTTACATTTGTGTGCCAATTTCTGTGAGACTAGATCACAGTGTCATCTAGGTCATTTAGATATGACTGGCAGGCAAAAAGCTAATAGGAGGAAGGAGGAAGTAGTAATCTCTCTCTCTCTCTCTCTCTCTCTCTCTCTCTCTCTCTCTCTCTCTCTCTCTCTCTCTCTCTCTCTCTCTCTCTCTCTCTCTCTCTCTCTCTCTCTCTCTCTCTCTCTCTCTCTCTCTCTCTCTCTCTCTCTCTCTCTCTCTCTCTCTCTCTCTCTCTCTCTCTCTCTCTCTCTCTCTCTCTCTCTCTCTCTCTCTCTCTCTCTCTCTCTCTCTCTCTCTCTCTCTCTCTCTCTCTCTCTCTCTCTCTCTCTCTCTCTGTGTGTGTGTGGCCACACCTAAAAGGCAGGAATGACAATTTAGATTAGCACATACTCCAACACCTGAATAGTGAGAGCGCCCATTGACGTGAGGTGTGAGGAATCCCTAGAAACTTGTTTCCAACTGATACTGAATGACAATGGTCTTACTTTCACAGGTTCCCCTTAACGTGTGTATTGTAAAACAAAACTGGAGATGCTGGGAAGGATTAAGACGGCATAGCTGGGGCTGAAAACATGTCTGACCACGCGGAGTCCGCAGACCCTGCCGTACCTTCCTCATGGACTCCAGCTGCCTCTGCTTGTTCTGGTTGACCGTGTGGAGCTGCCTGATCTTCTCCTCCAGCTCTTCCTGCTCCGCCTGCTGCTTCTGCCTCTGCTCCCTGCGCCGCAGCCTGGCCTCGCGGTGAGGGGCCGGTAGCCCCAACCTCAGCAGCTGGATGCACGTCTGGATGGCTGACATGCAGGGAAGGAAGGGGTGGGGATAACCGCTTTAGGTGTGACTGTGCCCACCACCGTATGTGTGTTTAGGGGTTCGTGCATGAATGTGAGTGTGAGTTTCCAGTGAATCCCAGGCTGGTTATGATTATGAAGTACCTATCTGTAGGAGAGGTTAAGACGAGTCAGAGGTTATGTACCCTACCACTAATACCTTGGATCCATTCGAGTTTCTTCTTTTTGTCCGAGGCGCTGATCTCAAAGTTTTTGTCTGTGCCCTTGACTAGAAAGAGGCATTTCTTCCCCTCCTTGTCTGGAAGTGACTGAGGAGAAAGAAACACGTGACACACAGTAACACACACTAACACACACACACACACACACACACAGATGCAGACTAACTGCCCACATCCTGAGTTGACCACCTATAACAATACCCAAAGGAAGCTGACAAACAAATGTGTCTTTAACAGAAAAACCCCACACCACACGTCTTGTTTTAATATGAAGTGAATGAGTCAGACAGGAATTTACTGCTATCTGGTGTCATTAGGACAATATGAGTAAACAAATGTTTTCTAAATTAAAAAAACGACAAAATGGTTCAACCACTTGCCATATTCAACATTCCACGCGGAACTGATTAAATGGCACCTCATCGCCGGGATCAGAAGAGCTGGTGGGATGTGTAATAACAAAATGGACGCCCAATCTAAGGTGTCTTACCTCCACACCGCTGTTACGGTCCAGCACTATGTCTCCTTTCTTATCAGCCAGCTCTTCTGTCACATAGTAGGCCATGCCGTTGGGTCGAAGCACAAACCAGCGCTCGGTCCAATTCTTTCTTTTGTGGCCCTTTTTCATCATGTAGCCCTACAGGAAATGACCATGACAGTCTATTCGTTAGTCAACATGATAATAACACTAAGGCCAAACCGACGATACATATGTGAATTTGAATAAATTAATCATTATGTCTGTCTACTAAATTTGATTGATAACAGGATTATTAGATTATGTGTCATGTTCTTTATCCTATTTAGAGTACACAGAAACAAATCAAAATGTCTAACACATCCTAAAATGTGACAACCTCTCCTTAACTTACTATAACTAATAGATAACTTAACCTCCCAAGCAGCAGACCTGTTTGAGGACATCCATGATGAGCTCCTGGAAGAGCTCGCCGATGCCCATGGACAGGGTCTGGCGGGTCATGCCTTTGCTGAAGTGGCCCATGCCCACCAGATCCACCAGCTCCCAGGCACTCAGGCACATCTTCAGGTCGAGCTGGAGCTTGTGCTCCTCCACCTGCTCCTTGTTCAATCCGCCTCCCATCGCCTCCAGCAGCTTCTGCATGAAGTACTCAATCTGAGGATGAGACACCACCATGTTAACTGACTGGACCACCAGGCCAGGTGGGGCTACCAGGTGGCGTTGTGTTGTAGGGGAACTGGGATATTTGGGTAACCGTAACTAGCCCTGAATGAAACATATGCATCGCGGGTAAATCATCAACAATCCTATAGATCATTTTATGTATAGTTGAACATATCTGTATTGTTGACTTGGGCTTTATAACTCCCTTTCACTAGGAGCCATGCATCGTTTGTGTGTCCAAAATGGGTGCAGAAAATGTGTAAAGAAGGTTTTGACAAAGTGTTTATCCCACCTCCTCGGGGACCATCACCAGGGGGTACTTGTCTTCAGACAGGAAGTTGAAGATGCACCACACTTTAAAGGCGTCCTGGTCCGAGATGAGGAGGTTGCTGGTGCCTCGGTTCTTCCTGTAGCACAGCGTCCAGCACATCTTGTTGAACTCCACCAGATCAAAGTCGTCCCGGGCCTAGCATTGAAAACCACAAGACATTTGCTTACACTCCATTCCAACAACTTGTCAGAACCAGTGTTCAAACGGTGTGTTTACAAATGCAAATGGGAACCCTGACATTTTTTTTTCTGTGTGTGCTTTCACACGCCTCAATCTGCAGGATGTGAAGCACAAACATAATGTTCCACAGCTCTTCATTTCAATTCAAGTCAGATTCCGCCAGAGCAAAGGCAAGGAAACAGCTTCCAAGCACAAGCAGCGCTGAGCTCAAGTAGCTTACTAAGTGACAGCAGTGGTTGTTCTGGGGTATTATTGCCATGGAGATTACTGACAAGCCAACCTGTATACTTCCACAGCTGTGTGAGCAATATTTGATGGCCTGTCCACAAAAGAACCCAGTTCAAAGGTTTTATTCAGGGTAGAAAGGTCTGGATCAACGGGTTTAATTCAATCTCACACTGGTTGATAGTGCACTTCCTGTTTCCTCCTAGTGTCAAAGTCAGTGAACTCATCTTTAATTGTCAATGGTTGAGATTTAATAAATAGTAATGTACATATTTATTGTCAATGGTAAAAGGAGACATATGGGACACATAGGTTTGTGTGCCTGTTGCCATAACCAGGAAATGCAAGAAATAAAACCTTAAATAAAGGCTGGTTTGTCTTGCACACTTACAACATATTCTATTTTTGCCAGCGTTAACCTTTCATAGTTCCATGCGGTGATCACACCAGCATAGTAGTGTTCCCAGAATGCTGTCTACATATAATATCAACAGTATTATGTTTCTGAATAGGAGTACCTGTGAAAACAGACAATCTATCCTCCTAAACACAATGCTTTAAGTCATGCATGATCCACTACAGTGACGGCAGGGGAGAAATGGAGTACGAGACCCTCCAGAGCTGATCCTTGACATTTCCAGCAGCATTCAGTCCAACGACAGAATTTTCAGACCCACACCCGTTAGCCCACTGAGAGCCTAGCCAGTGGATGCAGAGAGCCTCTGGGCTCACTAGTCCCTCACCTTGTCCAGGATGAAGCGGTTGAGGTAGGGCATGTAGCCCTGGTTGGACACAGGGCCCTCGTCATCATCCTTGAAGTGCTGCTCCAGAGCCACCGGGTCGTGTGGGATCTTCATCACTGTGCACAGGCTGTGAGACAGCACCTGAAGAACATAGGACCCACACAGAGAGGGTTGAGAGATGAGGGCTGCTCTGATCCAACTATGGGGTTTTACAAGGATGTGAAATAAGCAGTCTTTGATCACTCCGAATCCACTAGAATAGAGTAGAAGGTTAAATTCAGCAGGACAGCTGTGCTTTCAGAGACCAAACTGACATGCCCGAGAGCACATGTTTTGTCGGTTCTCACGCATCACTGCCCAAGCGTTTGTAGTTGTGATAAAGTGCATTTAGTTCTATCAAAATTGGTGTCATGGCAATGAGTGAACTCATCATCTGAGAATTCCTGTTTTATAAGCTCAATACAAATTTCCAATATTATCTTGTAGAAACCAACGGAATCTGCATTCAAAGCATTAAATTCTGCAAAAACAATCACAACAAAGGAAAGTGGACAAAGTGACACTATGAGGAAAACCGAGATATGGCTGTTATCGTCATCAGTTAGCAGTGGTGTGAAAAGCTTTGCGTGACCTCAGCTTAGTCCACAGACAGCCTGGAGGCAGACCATTTCTTATCAGTCTGGCTGGAACACAGAGACCAGACCCTGGCCCCAAACTCAGTCAGACAGGAAAACATGGTATACTCTGCCTCACTTCTAACTTTTGTACAGTGGAACATATAGCATAGCATGATGCTGATGCATAACTGGTTTTATGTTGAGGCAATCAAATGCCTGTCATAACCATTTTCATTCGATGTAACAGTGTTCAATGTCCAAATTAATATAACATTTTGAAAAATGCAACCAGTTAGTTCTATGAGATATCGCTAGACCATAAGGGGGTAAAAAAGTAACAAAACAAAATGACTAACAAGCTTGATGACTGTTTGACATAGCAGATGTAGTCTTTGATGGATTGTCAAACTGGTTCAACATTTTCTATGCCAAAAATAGATCTAGTTCGTTATCAATTACGTATGTGTGTATGGTAAAAGTTTTAAACAGCAATATATTTTTATATATAATTTCATTTTTTAAATATATTTTGTAGCGGAACTGTTCACAAAATGTTCATAATGTGTGCTGCTAAGCCTTTCGAATCCGTAATTGGGCATTTCTAACCAAACCAATAACTGCTAATATCGCATATTTGTCGAAGCCTACCTTTAACTGGGACTTTGAAACTTTCCCACTTTGATCCACGTCCAAAGATGTGAATGCGTGCCATATTGTTTTTAAAAGTTCATCCCTTAGCCACATTTTAACGAATTACCACTAAGCGCTCGCCGTGGACCTCAAACAAGTACTTGAGTCAGAAAAGTGAGGGAGGCAATAGATGCAGCCGATCACGTGATGTAGTGGCGAAGAGAACAAATTTGCCAAGTTGTCAATCTGATGCGCATTGCCAAACCTGTGGCCATACTGACACATTTTCAGACAAAAAAGTCCAGTCATTTTACTAGCGGTAATAGCGTTGGATAACAATAGCTTGTTGACATACTATGAAGGTTCTAAGAAATCACAGTATGGAACATAGTTAATTTGCAAGCAGGGAATTTATTAACAGGGCAACAACAGATCAAATGACTGTCGAATTATGTACATCTATATATATCATATACATTATGGTATGTATGGCATTGGTACATGAAAAAGTCAATCATGCTACATGTATGAATTAAAACTGCTTAGAAAACGGACTTAATATCATAAAACAAATGTTGCGCTGCACTGTTCAGCACAAATAAAACAGAGACAGGGCTAAACAACATTCCATGATTCACCTGTACCAACTGTGCTGCCACCTTTGGACGGCTTACCAGGAACTAGGAACACAGGCAAAAATATCTCAACACAGCACAAAACGTGTACATATGGAAGAAAATAATAGAGGATAGATGAGAAATGCTTCACAGATCTATGGCATTTCCATATTATCTTTTTGGGATAATGTTATAAACTGCTGAGAACCTATAGAGTTTTCAAACTCACTAAACTTAGTAACAGACACAAATACAATACAAATCATGTACCAGTAAAATAGCAGCAGATTATTTAAGGCAATGTCATACATAAGCTTCAAAGTGCATGTTTCAACCCAATTCAACGGTCCAGTTTCACTACCTGACATCAGGTATAACAGGCTGTAAGGTGCACTTCGTTCAAACTATTCTTCACACTCCTCAACAAAGATTATCTGAGCATGTTCCTCTACTTCAGTAAAAAAAGAAACAAGAGTATTTCTTGTTTTACATTCAATCAGTAGAAAACATTCCAAGTGCTCAGGAAGGTCACAATCCCCTAAATATACATTTGGTCCATTCATTGTAAATTAAACATATTTTCTCCAGCATAAGAACTTTCATGGTCAGTGTGTATGTATGTGTGCGTGTGCCCTATCAGTACAGTCTATTTCTCACAGTCTGATCTTAGCTCAAAGACGGTCTCCAGCTAAAAGTCTATGGTGTGGAGACCACCACCTGCTCAGTAGATGGTCAAGCTGACGGAGCGGTTCATCTTCTTGCCGATGAGCCTGGAGCTCTTGCTGGAGTGGATGGTGGCCCTTGTCAGGGCCTTGTCCGTGTGCAGAACCTGCTGCTCTGCTGCCACTTTGGCCTGCTGGGCTTTCTTCAGCTCCCTGCGGCAGGACAGAATCAGAGTTAGGATGCGCACAGCCTTCAAATCATTCAAACACAGTTTTCGAGCGTCGTTATTAATGAAGCAACATGTAAGGAATAAGGATTAAGTCATGACAAAAAAGGTTGATATTGAACTTCATCACATACTTCTGCAGGAGTGCATTTTTAAACTTCTCAGCGTTAAGCTCCACCCGAAGCTGTTCGGCGCTCATGCGGGAGGCTGTGAGGAGGACAGGGTGCTTGGTGAGGCCCGACGCGGTCGGCCTCTTCTCTGGGTCAGGGTGGATCATCAGCTGTTGCCAGGCAAAGGAAATACCAGAACAATTTAGTTATAACATCAAACAAACCATTGCAGCCAGTATAACATCCCTTGTCCCCACGCAGCAGACCGTGCACTGCTTTCTATTATCATATTAGCATTTGCAAAATAGTTTATAGGCTTAGGGATACTGAGCAAATAAATTGTACAAGATGATGCTAGATGGTTAAAAAAAACAGTAACTTGTTTTTTGTGATTCACCGGGTGTCACTTCAAAAACAATAGGAAAACGAGACGTTTAGGTACTTTCTTTTTACCTTTAGTAAACTTTGAAAGTCCTGGGAGAGCACTTGAGGTATCGGTGGAAGCTTTCCTTGCCTGATGTCATGCCACTTGTCCCCGTTGGTTGGAAGAGGTTCCGCGCCTGAGGCGCTGATGACCGTAAGTGCCAGTGCAAAAATATCTGCCCTGGTGAGCTGGTTATAGTCCTGGAAAACAGGTCGGCCAGGTTAGTCAGTTTTCATTCAGACGTTACTTCACTAAAAAAAACATTTGTTGCCAAAACAAGTGAGAAGGAGGAGGAAGATTACCTCTTGTAGTACTTCATTTGCCAAATATCGACTGTCTCCCTCCTCGACATGGGGATTGTCTACCCGGGTCACGTGACCAAGGTCACCTGGGAGGCAAGGAAAGAAATACAATTAGAATTCCGATAGAATTATACTATATCATATTACCGTCACATTTCTGTTATAGGGCCACTTTAGCTTGGATAAAGTTCTCACCTATTTTGTACACAACGTTAGTATGCGGTTCTTCATCATCATCAAATTCACTGCACACAACAGTCCCCCGGGAAAGGAAGATATTACCTGAAGAAAGAAAAAGGTAACAAAAGAATATAAAAAAAATAAGTGTTTTACCAATAGGCTAGACAACCACTTCCTCCTTAAATAATCAAATACAGTAGAAGGACCATTTCATCTCCTCATTTGCAGAGAGCTGGCTTGCAGCAACCGATCACTTACTGGGCTTGACGTCCATGTGCACCAGCGAGGTGGAGTGGATGTACTTCAGCCCTCGCGCCACCTGTAGGAGGAGGTCCTTGAGGTCCGGCTCAGACAGGAAGCGCATGGTCCTGTAGTTTTCCGCCACCACGTCGGCCAGCGTCCCGCCGTTGCAGTACTCGTTCTGGATCAGCATGTGGTCGTCCTCGGACCAGGCGGAGTAGTAGCGCACCACGTGAGGGTGCTGTCCCAGCACAGCGTGGGCATACACCTCTCGGAGGGCATTCTGCCTAAGAGGGAAAGACAAAACGTGAAAACGTCAATAAAAAATAAATACAACTTGAAATGGGAGGCATGCAATAGGAAAACTAGATATTGTAGATTACATTGAGATCATAAAGCTCTTCTTACTCGTCTACTGATCCGGCGAGGGGTTTCTTGGAGCGTTTGATGGCGTAGATGCAGCCGTCGAGTCTTTTCACACACTTAAAAACTGCACCAAACTCCCCGCACCCAATCTTCTCTAACTCATGGAACTCTGTGGCGTACCTAGACATCATGTTACTCTGCAGCAGCGTCATTCTCTGTGAAAGAGTATGGGAAAAATATGTTATCCAGAATTTTTATAAAAATAATAATCAAACAAATTTAACTCTATTGACTACCATACATTTTTACCTTTGACGGTGGAACAATATCCTCTTCAAACTCAGGATCACTAGCCTCAATGTCTTCTCCAATAGAGCTGCAGAAACAAGAGAAGCACAGACAGGGTGTTATTTCATATGTCATACACTAGAGGGCAGCAAGTAGCCCCTCCAGGTCACATGGTATCAATAAATGTGACCATGTGGCCACATGGTGTGGCTGCCAGTTAGTCATATAGAAGTCAACTAACCCCCCCTGGGATATGTCTGACAAGGAGGACAGGACAATAGAATGAGCTGGATTATTTTTACAACCCTGTGTATTTGAAAACCTAATGTTGGACGCAAACTGCAGTCAGTTCAGTGCACAGTGCATGGAAAGTAATGGGGAGTGAGCCATTCTGGGCAAAGTGAGTGCAACAGCACAGCATTTCCATCTTTCTCACAATCAACACCAAAGTGAGACATTGGTTAACTTACTCATTCCAGTGGGATCTCTTGCGTGTGTTTCTTTGCTGTGTGGCTGTCTGGATGAGGAGTGACTCCGGGGTGAAGGGGTTGATATTGATCACTGGTATCTGCCTGCACCTCCTCTCTGAGCTTAGTCTCCCAGCTGAGTCCCCACGGCTGTAGATGCCTACTCTGCGTACAGTGGACGCTGAGGTGCCTGCTCTGGCTCTAGACAACAGACTCTGAAACAAAAAGGACAATATAGACAAATAATAAAACGAACTGCAAGGCTGTTACCAGGTCTATGCCTTCTAAATATTTAACAGCAAACAAACATGTTAAGGACAAAGGTACAAAAACAAGTGTCCCAAAGTATTTTCTTCGACTAGTTGGCGTGGATATTGTGAAATTAATTTGAAACAGTGAAAGCAAATTTATCAAAACAAACCTTGGGTGTATGGGGGACATCAAAAAGACGGAGTTTTCTGAAGGTTTTATGAGGTGGCGTGTCAGGGCAATCTGGAATAGGACTTGCGCCGTCTTCATCTCTTCCGTAGCTTGTAAACTCTGGGGACGAACTGTTGTAGAAGGCACGAGCTCTGGGTTTTCTAGGAGACGGTAATCCCTTCAAAACACAACCCTTTGATAATTTGAGTGGAGAAAGAGTGTCAAAATCCTCCTCGTCCCATAGTTCGACACTTTCATTCTGGGCAATCTGCAAAGCCAGACTGCTACGGTCTTGATTTGTTCGACAATTCGTTCTCCTAGGTTGTATCGGAGAGTCCAATTCAGTCAGTCCCGATTCCATCTCAATGCTGTTGTTGCATTCATCCTCTCCATCACTCTGAGAAAATTCAAGTTTCTGTCGAATTGGTCCCATAGTTGGGCGCTGATTGACAAAAAGTTGGCAATTGAAGCTCATAGCTTGTTAGCCTCGGGAAGCTAACAGTTATTTCGAGAAACCAAAAGTTGCTGCAAACAAACGTAACGTTAATACGTTATATATCAAATTAAGAAGTCTTAATATAACATCCTTGCTCCCACAATATGCGCTAATAAAGTTTGAATGAACAATAACGGCTACGACTACTAGACTGCAGATACGTTTGCATAAGTTAGCGCTAGCTAAGAATTCTGCAAGCCCTCTTGAAAATAACACGCTTCTTGTGTGTGCCCAATCAGGCAGTCCTCCACGCTGTGCGAAGCGCCTTTTCCAGCAGTGCAGCCCGGTGCGGAGCAAAAACAATGAAATCCGTTGCTAACTGAGTTACACGAGACGTACAAAATTATAGACAATCCACGTATCCAAACGTAGAAGTACTGAATATGACCATTCATACGAAGATTAACTACAACTGCTTCAAAGAGTGTGTTTACCAAAAAGCAATGCCGTCATGAAATTATTCGACCCACATACGACTCGCGTGACCGTTGGTCAAATTGTCCCAGGATTCAACCAATGGGAGGGCATTCCCATAGTTTGAAACGGAGGCGTTCTAAAAGCACACAGCGTCACTACGCATGTGAAGATGGTTCACTAAACACTCTTAAATTTATTGATTGTGCTCAAATCGTATCAACACTTCATGACAGTTTATATAAACTACAATATAAACTTTTAAATGTGCGCTTAAAAAAAGTAATTACTGATTATGTTTTTATGTGTCAGGAAACAAAATGAGCACCGGTGCAACACGGCCATGAGAAAAAATATATTTTGTCAGATTAAGATTAAATATAATGTAATTCTCAGATAGTATTTTAATATTGTGTAACCAAACACATCACACATTATTTGACGCGTAGAATGTGACGGTCATATAGTTCATATAATGCTACAATAAATACAGTGAAATTCACGGACCACATTTTCCTTTGCTCAATGAGCAAAAACTAGCCAATCGTGTTTGTCATAGCCTGCCAGTATGCGTTGTATGCGTTAAAGAAATAGTTGTATACAAATTTTGTATGTGCTTTTCTTCCTATAACAGTAATTAAGTCGTTCAAATTAAAGTGTAAATTAGATTTATCCAGTGATTAATAGTTAAAGGTGCTTCAAAATTATTTTGTAGTCATTGTAAATTCTTTGGTTCCCCATTCTTACCTTCCAATGATTGTTAATTAACAAATAAGAACATTAAACATACAAAAAGAACAGATCATTGTTTTCTAGATGAAAATCGTATTTTGTAATCCATTGACCCTTAATCACCATCATAACCTTTTATTTAAATCAATGAAAACAAAAAGCCCCCTCCCTCAGCGCTCCACATCAGACACTTATTGATTAGGTGGGGTCAACATAAAGTATGTTTTTTAAAGTTTCAAACTAACATTAACATAATGTTACAGTGGATTTGACAGATCATCTTGTTGGTATGAATGATTAAATGCATCACTAGACTATTAATACTTACCTGTTCCCTCCCTTCCTCCACATGATCTCCTGGTTAAACTGGAATAAATAGCCCTCCAGTGCTATACTCTTCTTTGACTGAACATAAGGAATACCCTAACAAACAGCTACTTGTTAGAACCCTTTTCAACATGCAGCCCTGGGCAACTGTGGTACAATGTGGTCTTTTATTCCTTAGAAGCTAAGGCACAAATGCAGCGAACGTATGCACATTTATTTCTGTTTCTGCGTGCTGTTATAGCTGCAGACTTGTGTTTCACGTATTAGGCCAACTAGTAGAGTAGCTGGAAAACCCAACTATTGCAGTGTGCCCCGGAAGGTAACCATATACAGTAAAACCATGCCCGCCAGCAACAAACCAAAAGTTATGAGGAGAAAATAGGAGGGACTCCTCCCACATAGGAAGTACCCAAATTTAACTCCAGATTAGAACTGCCGCCACAAATGGGGTTTAGAGGGAGTATACATGTAAATGTCACTTTCCCCCCTGTATCGTCTGCTGTTGCCATTTCCAGTCTGTGAGCACTGACTTGTGGGCTGGCATTGTTATTGATATGCACCCATGGGATTCATCCCAATGCCTGAATAACAGCTTCTGAAATACTTTAGTCAGACAAATTGGAGCAGGAACATCATCCAGAATTACTGTAGTTAACATTCTCCTTATGCCAGTCAAGCCCTACCAATAATAACATAATTTAGTTTAATTTCATTTATGGTTTACTGAACGTTAGTGGCAAAATAAGGTGTCACTAAGTTGTGTAATCTTTATAGCATGACCAGTTTGCAAAACCCTTTGCCTTCCATGCATTGTAATGAATACAATTTTCTGCTATAAAACATCCTCATCCTGGTCCAAGCAATACTCCATCAGATTAAGAGCTAATGTACCTTCAAGTCTAATGGTATAACAAAGAGCATCTCAACTAGAATCAGGTGACTCAGCATTAGCATTCTGATACTCCAGGTTCTTCAGAAGGACAAAAGGATCAAAATCAACATTCAGATGACTAAGCCATTGATCTTGTGGCAACCAGCTTCACTAAAGGGGTGAAATTACACATTTGGAATTATCTGCATAAATCCACTAAAATTGGGGACTAATGTACAAATCTAAAAACCCTTAGTCATTAATCCATTGTACAGCCAGGCCAATGACTTATCTTGGAGTCAATAGTGAAACTTGACACACATCAGACTCTAGGCAATACTAGGATAATCAGGTCCCCCATTACATCATGTGAATGCACCTTTTGTCCTCAAGGCAAGTTACTCATTTACACCGTCAATCAATGACCGGTTGTTAGGTAACGTCATCCTACAATTAAACCTTTTTTTTTTTTTTTTTTTTTTTACTTAAGTACCTCACTACTACCTCCCCTTTTTGTTATTTTGCTTTTAACATATGAATTATAACAAAGGAATCTTATAACAAAGGAACAAAGGGTAGGAAAAAATGTGTCAACTGAAATCACATGCTCTATAGAGAACCTCAACACAGATATGAACACTTCCAAGTAAAGTAACAAAACAATCACACCTGCTTGCAGAACATGGGTAGGCAGCCAACTTCCGACCGTCCTAAATTTGTAATTTTGGTGGGGTTAGGATGACTGGAAGGGACTGCGTATGTTGCGTCGTCTACTAAGATCACAGCAGGATTTCTAACTACAAACACAGTTGTGTAATTAAATGTAACATTATGTATACTGTATACATATATACACGAGAGATCCATGGGTTCTCGTCTTATCTATCCTTTAGAATAGGATTGATAGAACTTCTGGAAGACAGAATGCGACTTGGTGAATGACCATTAGAGGTCACTGTTTGGGTTGATCAGCTTGACCAAAAGTGTAACCAGTTAGTGGGTCACTGGCCATTTGGATTATGCATGCCTTTGTTAGCCCTATAAGACATTATTCTAATTTATCATTCCATGAATAGTAAATAGACAGGCAGTAGCCCTTTCAAAATATTTTGTACCTGCATCTGTACCTGAGCTATCCCACCAGACAAGTCATGCAACATTCCCAGACCCTTGTACAAGTAGATGTACTGCGCAAATAACGGAATTAAGCAAATAGCTTCAACTTAACTTTTTTTAATATGTTGTTGTATATATAGATGGTTCATCCATACACCAACCAAATGCTTGAGACCTCCACGATTAAGTCCAATTGCACATGCTTCAATGAAGTGTTCAATTGTACTTTTTAGTGCTCACAAACACATGTCCTGTATCCAAACTGAACACCAAAAGCATTCTCTTTTTCCAGAAATCTAGAATGTTTCCACGTTAGCAGCAAAAGTGATGCCACCCATTATTCTACACCGTAACCAAATACATGTGACCAACAGCCATTACAGGAGAAGTCGCTTGCAAGTAACAAAGTTACAGCTGTTTGTGTTTTTAAATAGTCTTAATTGATTTAAAAAATTTGCAGTCTGATACAGAAGGCTAGGAGACCTGAACAATATGAAAGTGCTAGTCATTAATTTACAGAGATCAGGCATCACATAGTGCTATGAAGTATCCAATATGCTACATATGAATACACTTGTTGACACCTCACGCCTCTGGTTGTTTTGCTAGGCTGCTTAAAAATCAAGAACCTTGGCTTGTATATACATAACATGAGAATTTGATAAATGCAGATAACGTCAACAAACACTACTGCCAGAGGTATAATCTTATCATGGCCGTCTGGCCAAAACAGTGAAAATGATGAAACATTTTTGTCCCATTATCAATTTCAAATTGTTCCACCCCGTAATTTTTTAAAGTGGGAAAAGAAAAAAGAGTTGCCACTATGGTATGCCTTCCACATTGGACTCCAGAAGACAACGTTGTTCAGAGCTTTTTTCCCCCCTCCTGTGTCGTCCTCAAGTCCTTGGTTTGTTATCCCAGCCATTGGTTGCATTTGGTTACTTGCCCACATCTTCTGGTGCTATTTCCAATGTGATAGTCAGATTGAAGAGTGAGTGAGAAGAACCAGTTCAGGAACCACTACTTAAGGGAACAACACAAGCTTTTTTCACTTCACTACAATCAGTCACAGAGTAATAAAAGGGAGAGAGGGGGGGTGAATCAATTCATTCCTGGAGCGTTGCCTCCAAAATTGAAGTTAGTTGGCACCTCTGGCACTGTGAACTTGTATCCGCCATGCTTCTCGATCATCTTTGATTCTGAAAACACAAGGGAGAAGCCACGCTCAGATTAAGCAGCACAGGCTTATAGGAGGAGAACGGCTGTCTTTGTCCCTGTGAAGCGGCTAACTGTAATGCTAAGGCACTATGCCGTTGGGCTGCTGTACCTTGTGCTGCCCGCCTCTGGTCTGCCAGCGTGCCAATGTCCTGAAGCTGTTTGCCTTGTTCCTCGTCAAGAGCCTGTGTGAGGGCCTGGTACCATGCTGGGTCACGGGTCTGAATATCTGTGGGGCACAGAGAGAAAACAAACAAGTCCCTTGAAAACAAAATGAACACTTACGATGATCAAATACAAAACACCCAACCATAATATGCAAATGAAGTGTTACAGGACAACATTTTTTTTTTAGTGTGTGCTTTTGACACATCAGGAAAATAAGTCTGCCGATAACCCCACTTCGCAATGTCTCCTTACTCTGTAGTATGGCTTTGAAGATCTGGTACTCGTCCACCATGTTGTCCTCGTCGTCCACGGACGTGTTGTAGCCCTCCAGCGCCGTCTCCTCCGCGTCGTCCTCCTCCCAGTCCTCGTCGTCTCCGTCCTCGCCCGCGTGTTTGGCCAGCATCTCCAGGTACTCCTGGCCCTCCTCGTCGATGTCGTCCTCGTCGCTGCCCAGCTCGGCTGCAAAGGGAGAGGGGAAAACGTACGATGCCATTTGCTGGAGAGCGGGATAACCCCACAGAGCTCACGTGGTGTGGATTGGTCTCCTTACCGTTCTCCTCTTCGTCGCCTTCCTCGCCGTCGTCGTCCTCGTCTTCGTTCTCGTGCTCCGCCCGACAGGCATAAGCCCGCCGGAGGCCGTTGAAGAGGAGGATGGCGGCAGGCAGGAGCTGGCCGGCCACCTGGTTGATGGCCTGAGGCCGCTGCTCCAGGTCAATGAGGGCGCATAGACCCAGGACGCACATCTTCCTGTCGTGGAGCCTGTGGAGACAGAGAGACATCAGAGAAAGAAGGCACTCCGCCACAACCAATACCAAGTAGACCCAACGGACCCAGACTATTGAAAAAGGCTTGTTTGGGGAATGCTGGTCATTTTGGGTCTCGTAGTCAGATCTCTATTTTGTCGACACTTTCTGGTTTGTCAAGCTCTATGTACCAATGCAACCAGTGGTAAATAGGTCTGAGAGGATATGAGGGCATAACTCTGCCATGGAACCGCGGTAGCACGCTCGCTCCTCAGACGCCCCTGAAATGCACTGCCAAAACACCGGGGAGAGGCGGTTACCCGAGGAAGCAGTCGACGTCCTTGAGCCACTGGGTGATGAAGTGGTTGGTGATGGGCTCCGTGTTGTTGGGGAAGCGCAGGTTCTCCAGCGTGTTGAGCAGCAGTGGCGGGCTGTAGTAGAGGCCGGCGATGGCCACCTGCAGGCACATGGTGCGCAGCTCGCTGGTCTTCACCTCCCGCGTCAGCCGCTCCAGCGCCGCCGCCACAAACAGGGGCACCACCTGCAGGGGATGGGGGTCACGGTTCAGGCCGTGCAGTCGGTACACGGCTCTAAATGGAGGGATGAACGCTTGGCTTCAGGACAGGGGTGGTCCTCAGGCCGGCTCCTACCTGGTCGATCCCCCGGCCTTTGCACTGCAGAATGACCACCTCCAGCAGCTTGGCAGCGTGACACTCTGGGTCCTCGCCTGGATCCCCCGTCAGGACCTGCAGGAGGCCGGCAGGAGGAGACCTTAACCACACCGTCGACATGGGGAGGACTGCACCCCAAACACCTCAGGTCATTCAACTGTTATAGAAACCATTGTATTGCACCAAGTCTCACCTTCTTGCACATGCTGTAGATGATCTCCAGGTATTTGGTGTCGGACAGGAGGGTGTCTGTATCCACGGTGACGTAGTTGTGAAGGAGAGGCATCATATCTGAAACCCAAACCCCGTTCACTATTGAGTGTCAGGAAAGGTTTAACAATATAAACGGTAGAAACACGGTTAACTGAATCTGCGCTGGCCTCATTGCTTTCTAAAACGTGGGGCGTAGGGTGACGCGTGCGTCCAGGGGGCTGCCATGCTGTACCTGTGAAGTAGTCAAAGCCGTCCTGCTGGAAGACATCGTAGACCAGGGGCAGCAGCTGCCACATCTGAGGGGACACCTGCTGGCACGTCAGACTGTGGGCCAGGGACAGGATCTCTTCGTAGAACTCTGGGGGAACACGAACGAACACACACACACACACACACACACACACACACACACGAACACACACACGTAAGGAGGACAGGAATAGAACGGCAGTCATAAATCTGGCAAGGGTGCGTGGGCCTCCAGGGTGACGCTTTGGAACAAGAGGCAGAAGTGGCCAGGTGGAATGTAGAGGGACTTGAAGAGCAGGGGCTTACCCAGGACGTGTTGCTGCAGGACGGTGCCGATCACCTGCAGACAAATGCCTTCCAGCTGCTGGGTGATCTGGAACAACAACAACAGCAGGGACAAGACGGTCAACAAGCCGGACTAGGTTGCGACATGAGTCTCTACGTAATAAAATGACGCAACGCGACGCGCAGCCGCCCACACCCGGTTGACTCATTTATAGGTTAGCTGTGTCGCAAGGTGTGAACGTGAAACTAACACAGGCCGTATCCAAACAACGCCATATAACGCGGCTTACAACAGCAGGATGTGGAGCGCCATTTCACTTTAGTAGTTGGCAGCCGAATCACTGAGAGAACGACGAGGGAAAACGCATGCCAAAACAAAAACACAACGGTTGTGCAACGGGAAGTGGCCCCTGCTGTAACGTAGGCGGAGGGCCACGGCAGCCTTGCACTTTCAGCACAGCGGAGCGGGCGGGGGGCCAACGCTGCTATTTCAAGCCGCTGCCTCAGCCTGCGAGGCACTCCTCGTAAGAGAACAGAATGTGTGTTCACTCCGGAGGGGTGGGGGGGCGGTGGGCGGCCGGGAGAGTGTGCTGGCCGCAGCGCGCCAGGAAGTGGCTGCAGTGTGTGTGGTTACCTCTTTGTGGTCCTCCACCACGCTCAGCAGAGTGTCGATGGTGTTGAGGATGCCCATGGCCGTCACCGCCTTGTCGTCGCCTCCCTCCTCGTCCGGGCCTGTCTGGATCACCTGGTTGAACGTCATAGCCTGGGGGGGGGGGGGGGGGGTCAGGGTCTGTTAAAACAGGTCTGACTAGGGCCGCACAAGAGTCTATCCCTGGTGTGTGTGAGTGTCTTGGTGGTTGTGAGTCAGTCTGCGTTCACTCTATCAGGTCAAAGCAGGCTCTCAAAGAAACCTAGCAAACATGGCCCTAAGGCCAGGAACAAACGGACCGCTTTCCCATTTCCCCCTCCTCCACTGAGGTAGGCTCAGGTCAGCTCAACCGTTAAGGCCATTTATCGACGGACTCAGCCCACTCAGCGCTCACCAAGTGCTGGGTCATCTCCACGGCGATGGGGGTGATCTCCTCGCTGTACTCGCAGATCATCTTCTGGATGACGTTGGTCAGGTCGTCGTTCTCCGTCTCCCTCACGACGTGCAGCAGGGCCTGCATGACGGGCCGGATGAAGGGGGCGTTGTACTCTTTGGCTGCGGCGGCAGACGAGAGAGTACGCGAGAGGTGAGGAGCAAGCCTTTACAAGCATTTGAAAGGCAAATCTAGATGAAAGCACTGACAAGTCAATACATAGTGGAATATGTAAAACACGAGTTAACGTTGTCTGTGTGACTGGATTGCCAGCCGGGCGGGCCTACCTTTCTCCTGGTTGCTGATGAGGACCTGCAGGGCGATGGCGGCCTCCACCTTGACGGGCATTTCGTTGTCGTTGATCAGACACAGGCGGGTCAGCTCCAGGGCCGTCTGCAGGTTCTGGTCGCTCTTGAACTTCACCTCGCAAAAGTAGTGCAGCACCCAGCAGGCCTGGGCAGAGCAGAGGGACGGTTAGGGTTAAACCCAGGTCCAACCAACAGCCGGTTAAAAAAGCCCAGCATCAGGGGAACGTCTTAAGACTGATGTATTACCACTAAGTACTAATCATTATCATCAAGCCGTTCTGTCCCTGGAGCCTCAGACCAGCGTGGACACACACACACCGATACCCACACCCACACACACACACACACTCACCCTGGCTCTCATGTAGCCCAGCTCGCTGCGGAACAGAGGGAAGACGTGGTTCTGCAGCATGAACTCCATCTGGTCCTTGTAGATCTTTTTCTGTCAGCCGGAGAGAACAATGATTCAGCTGTTACGCAAGTCCACCAGAGAGGCACCCCCACCACCAGCTAAACTATCTGCAGTAAAACTAGGATTGAAAAGGAGGGGGAACTAGGCAGGTGATTGGTGGAGAAGGTTTACCTTGAGCAGGATCTCGGCCAGCGAGCCAATCATGTGCAGGGCGCCGTCCTTCTTCCGGGGGTCCGACGCGGGCTCCGTCAGGATCTGGTAGCAGAAACCCATGGTCTTCTGCAGAACCTACAAGCAGAGGAAAAACAAGCCCCCTTCAGTCTACCGCAAATAGCAGCCTTTGAGGGTTTGGGTGTGTTTATTTTGGGGTGCGTTTGTAGGAGAGTTAGGAGGCTGGCCAGTGGGGAGGTGTCGTGAAGACGTCACAGGGCCAGTACTATGATCTCCAGTGGCTCTATGGCTGGCGGGTGTGGCGTGAGCGCCGCCGCGGGAACTGTAAGACACAGCCCCGCGTTGGAGCGTGACGCGGACGGACACCACGCACGCCGCTCACCCGCAGCCAACGGGAACAACACGTAACCACCACATACCAGTAGGCCATGTCTACGTTACACTTCCAAAAGGCACCGCTGTGCTTCAGCTACCGCCAAAGTAATAATCTAATGGAGCCTGCCAGCTCACTGGGACGTCCCGCAGCACCGTTGGACTCCAAAGAAACTTTAGCTCCCTGTTGCTCCAGCAGCTAACGGGTCCCAGTATGGAATAGGACAGGGAAGGGCAGGGTCGTAAATAAGGGAGGCCAGGGGAGGCAGACTAAAGCCAGACTGTACCCCTGTACAACCTTTATTCCGTTTGAAAGATTTATCTTCCGCCAGCATGGGTCGCCTGACTCACCTCTTTCCTTTTGTTGCAGGAAGTGAACAACAGGGTCTGGGCAGCGGTGGTGGGCGAGATGAAGTCCTCAAAGACGTCTGAGAGGGGTAAAGGACAGGAGCACAGATAAGAGCGAGCCAGGGGAACCCTTCAGTTTAGTATGTGTTAAAGGTTTGTGCTTCAGTTAGCATGTGGTAAACGATCCCATCCATGCATCTTTCTGCAGCTTTGAAAGGGCACGTTGTTTTTAACTAACTGAACAAAAACTCAATCCCTCCCAAAACACTGAAATCTCTATTTGGGCAAAGCCCAGTGTATGTACGCCCACGCTTCTGACTGGGTGAGGAGGAGGGGGCGGGGCCATACCAAACTTCATGCGGATGTACTCGTAGGGGTCCTCCTGCCACAGCTCCTCATCACTGTCGGTGTAGCACATGAGGGGGAACACCACGTCCTGGATGATGCCCTGACCAAACCAACACAGACAGGAAACACATTCCATAAACAGGCCCTCGACAACAACGGACATGAGCCACAGTCCACTAGAACGGGCTCCGTCCCACTCGGCACCACAGCAGAGAGCCTCCCCTACCTGGATGTGGGGCTTGAGGTTCTTCCAGGTGATGGCGTGCGCGATGCCCTGGTTGATGTAGTTGAGGGTCTGCTGGAGGACCCGGGGAGCCACGTACTGCTTCTCTTTGTACTGGTACAGCACCTTCAGCAGCACCTGCACGGCACAGGGGAGACAGCGGGGGTTCGTCTCTGGGAGGCCCGGGATGCTCCCGGTCAAACACACCCGGGATTGGGCCGCAGCTTAGAGAACGTTAGGGAGCTTGGCTGGGCTTACCTGCTGGGCAGCCACGGCGTAGCCCTTCAGGAAGAGCTCGGCGAACTCGGTGTACTCTTTGGTGGTGTTGCCAGGGCTGCCGTACCTGACAGGGAGAGAGAGATGGAATCAGACAGGGGTCTAATAAACATGGGGTCAGGAGCAGTTTCTTATGCATCTATAGAAGGACTCATGACGAATGGGATTGCTTTGGGTGCGTTTGTAGGAGAGTTAGGAGGCTGGCCAGTGGGGAGGTGTCGTGAAGACGTCACAGGGCCAGTACTATGATCTCCAGTGGCTCTATGGCTGGCGGGTGTGGCGTGAGCGCCGCCGCGGGAACTGTAAGACACAGCCCCGCGTTGGAGCGTGACGCGGACGGACACCACGCACGCCGCTCACCCGCAGCCAATGGGTCATCGGAACGGCCTCTTTGGAGGAGGACGGAGGAGCGTGGGCTGGCTGGGCTTTACCTCTCAAAGAGCCGGGCCAGGATGTGGAGGGCCCACTTCTTACACTTCCACCAGGGCAGCTCGGGCCTCTCGTCCTCGTCCACCTGCAGGGTCTCCTGTGGGGGGAGACGCATAGACATGGTCAGGGTGACATTATCGGAAGGACACGGAGAGCCTGTGGCACAGGAGTGTGTGTGTGTGTGTGTGTGTGTGTGTGTCGTTACCGGGGGTACGTCTCGGTCCACTACGGTCTTGAGGATCTCCATCCACTCGGTCAGGTTCTGTCTGTTGATCAGTTCTAAGGGCAGGTTGTACTGTGGAGGGCACAGCAGAAAGACACCGCTGTTTCTGCCTATACTCACGATCTATGACTAGAGCATTAGAACACCCATATTATTTGTTTAGAGCTTTAGACATGTTATTGACTAAGCTTTAGATAGATAGCGCTACAGTTAGAGTTGACTGTCATATCAACAAAACTACCTGATTGACAAACTGAGGTGGGGATATGTTTGTAAAGCGGGTCAAGTACATGCTAACCTCAGTTCCACACCACATCTGAAGTCATCTGGTAGGGGAATGTGTGGAAGTACCTGAAAGAGGGCGTAGAGGATCTTGAAGATCTGTTTCTGCACGAGCACAGAGTCGCTGGAGGGGTCGGGCAGCAGCTGGATGAAGCGGTCCTTCAGCATGGGCATGAAGATCTGCATGGCCGCCACCAGGGGAGCACGCTCGTCTGGCTTCTTGTATCTAAAAATGCGAGGGTGGGGGTGGGGGGGAGAGCACATCCAAAAAGGAGGTCGTGAGAGGTCAATGGAAGTTCGATTGAAAAGTGTCCGCCAAAAACCTAAAGTCGCTGTCATATCAAATCACGCATGATATTTGATATTTCACAGCAAACTACTCACTCATAGTTTTTTACCAGCTGGTAGAGGCAGAGCAGGATGCCCAACCAGCCAGCACTGTTGTCCGACTGCAGATAGAAGCCGATCTTGTCCACGATGGCCGTCCACTTGCCGGGGTAGTCATGCTTGATCATGTGGTGGATACATGTGGTCAGCTGAACTCTAGAGGGGGGTGGACAAACAGAGGGAGAGAGACAAAGCCATGTGAGGAGAGAGAAAGAGAGAGAGAATATAAACACGTGTAGGGAGGGGGGGAAATAGCGGAGTTGTGGGTTGGACGATGATCTGCGACGCCCCCCTTCACTACTCGTAGCGACAGCTGGGTTACCTGATGCGCTCGGGGGAGTGGATGATGGCCTCCACAATGTTGTCTCGGATGAACTGCCGGTCCTCCTCGGGGATGTTGTTGGTGGGCGTCTCGGTGCTGGTGGAGCTGTCGCCCTCGCTCCAGTGCTGGGTCACCATGTTCTTCAGGTAGATCACACCTGGGGTGGACACCAGAAGAGTTAAACACTTAAAAACACGCAAGATCGCTGTGGCGCACAAAATATGTAGTTTGACAATATAACTGTTGCAACCCAGATCTTGTCGTTCTATCAGGGTGGAAATAGGCAAGACAAAGACAAAATAATCCAGTGAGCCATAAAGAAATGGACAGAGGGTCGTTTCAGAGCGATCTTGTGAAAGGATGCCGTCTCCATTGAGGATTTTTAAAAAAATATATTTTTTTCTTTTCCTAAACACAATTGGAGGAGAGGAAAAGACGACTACCGTTAACTGGTGTAGTGTGAGTAAGAGGCAGCAGGTCTCCTCCTACAGGAGAGCAGAGGAGGAGGCAGAGTACCTTCCATCAAACCCCCGCTCCAATCCCGGTCACACCATTCTACATCACCCATGTGGATTAGCGCTCCTCAACCCAGCAAGCACTACTCTCACATTTGCCTCCTTCCTGACGAGATCGAAGAGAGCATCTAAAACACATGTTTCCCTGACTGAGGGAAACGGTATAGAAACCAAACCAATACAGGAAGTGGTCCAAGTTGCGGGAGCAATTAAAACGCAGAAAGGTGGGATGGTGTCATTTACTGGGGGAGACGTGGCATCCGGACACATCTTTAAATGTTTGAGAAATCCCTCCTGAAGTTCTATTGAATACTTCGGATCAGGGGATGTAATAGTCAACAGCTTCTCCATGGGCCTGCTCTAAATGGCTTTTGCACAAGACCCAACAGACACTATTTATGGAGGAGAGGGGTGGTCTGTAAGCACTAAATGTGTTTAATGTATTGCTGATCGGTAACAGTGGATCCCACTAGCTTGGAATCAATTGAGCTGAAGGCCGTAAGCCACGAGGTGGGCTCTTTGACAGAGCAGGGAAGAGGGGTTTGGGGGCAGACACCAGACTGCTGACACAGATTGTGTCCGGACTTCTAGTTGGGCACACCATTCCTAATCCTGCCCATCACTGCTGACTGCTGACAAAAAAAAAACCTTGCCATATTTGCACTTCCAATAGACCTAACCACTCGTAGTCATGAGGGAGATTGGACAAGTAAATTCTAACCAGTCCATCAACTTGCAAAACATACAACTACAAATCCACTACGTATGCAGACTGTACACATTACTATGACAATCAACTGCAACAATGGCTGTGATCCCTACAGAATGTACTGGATAGCCCCTCTGTGAAGCCAGTCAGTTAGACCCCTAGCTAGTGTCAGGGCTGGATTCCTCTGTTGGATGGCTCCTCTTACAGCAAGACAGGCCTCATTACCAAGCCTCGTGGGGTCAGCCACGCAGCCACAGCCTCTGGGTGCCAAGCCAGTGTCTCGAATGCCGTTTTCCCCCTGGTATGCCCACTATCTAGCCATGTAGCCACTGAGCCAAAGGCCTAAATGGAATCTGGGTGAACTGCAAAGAAGGGTAAACAGGCGAGTCAGCGTAGAGCAACAGTACACAATCCACTCCTGGAATCTATGGAAAAATATAGACAGTCATCTACAAGATAAGGTACACTAGCAATCCCATTTACCACATATATTATCTGCCGCAAAATAAAACTAAATTTCCCAGTTATCAGAGTCAGGAATAAGGAATATTAACCATGAGGAGAAAATGACTGTACCGCACCTATAAGGCTTACTGAACCTGATGAGACACAATAACACTACCCACAAAAAATACTTGACATATTGGTTACAGAAAGCCCACAGTTGCCAGATAAAGGAACAGATATCCCTACCATAAAATGTATGATTGCACACAAGTCATCCAGGTAGGACCACAAATGGCCCCTGGCACAAGGAAGCCAAGACATCTGAGGAATGTTCTACTCAAGTTGAAGTCCCAGCTGATAAGTTAGTTAGGATACAACTTGAGCAGGAGTTCACTGGAGGGTTTAGGAGGACCACAAAGAAGACGATAAGCCAGGGCGTAGCGTGCTTAAAAAATATCATGTGGACACACTTGTCAATTGGCAACCAGCAGATTAAATACGTGGAATGTATATATGCAGATAGGGAAGACACGTGTAACGTGTAACCTTCAATTTAGTGGTGTTATTATGATCACTTAATATAGTGGTGGTATTATCATTACTCAATATAGCAGTGTTATAATGATCACTCAAAGTGACTGGAATGGTACCGGTTGTATGCCATCCTTGCATAACCTGTGTTTGATAGCAAGTAACACATCAGCCCACATTAGTTTCAGTTCTCAGAAGCTCACCTGCTTGTCGGACTGGCAGATCCAGCTGTTCTGACATGGTGACTTGGAGTAGAGTGGACACAAAATTCACCTGGGAGTGACCCTGAGAATTAAAAATAGAAAAGTTTATACAATTTTATACACGTTCAAAAACGGTTATTGAGAGACGCAAATGATTTAAGTGGTTCGACACTAACTTTCTAGTGAAAAGTTGCACAAAATGACCTTGCCATATGGCTTACAGATTTAATGTCCAACACGTTATAATAAACACAACAGGGGATGTGATCCAACACAACAGGAGAGCTAATAAAGCATAAACCTCAAATACACATACAAAAAACACACCAGGACAGCTTTGCCATGATATTGAGGACTGCACTAAAATCAACATAGATTACACATTGTTATTACATTTTAGTTAAGACGACTAGCTTTAACGCACAATCAGTTTAGGTCTCTGCAGTTGCTAACGCACTCATCAACCTCTCCTAGGATACCATACAACATGACTCAGTCAGCTCTATCGTACTAGTAGCACATTCTTGCTCAGTTAATTGAATCTCTGACTTACCATTTACAACTTTGGCAGTATGTTATTAAAATAAGACAAACATGCCTGTAAACGCTGTCACTTTTTCATTGAGTTTTGCACAGAACCAGGGCACCAATGTTCGCCATTGGATCATGATGAATAGTTTAATTACAAGTTTGCGGTTTCATGAACTTGTTGGTGTGGCAGGCTAGTGATACTGTAAGATGTTCACGAAATCTGGCACTAACATTTGCGATCATGAAACGTGACAACAAAAAGGGGAACAAAAGCTAACTACCTCAACGTCCCACGTAGGCCTGGAAGCTTCCTTGAAAAACATTAGATATTATCAACTGAAACATTATATAACACAACAATCTGCTATAACATTGCTTTTCGTTATCCAGACACATGTATAATATCGAATAAGCAAAAGAACTTTCGAACATTGCTATTTTCGTTAAAGCGCTTCGTCTGCGCCGACTCGTCACCATCTCTAAACTATAGGTAGCTAATTTATAATACGTGCACATTTCTGAATTGGCTAGAATTGATCGTAAAAACAAAGCTGAATAGAAATCTATATACAGGGAAACCCCATATTGCCTGACATTTACAATATGATTAGACAGGCTGTCAGAACGAAATGTCAGCACTGCAGTGAGTGCGCTGCTTTAGACACGTGAGCGCCAGCTACCAGCTAATACTAGCTAGCTTGCTAACTTGTGCATGTTCGCAAAATTCATCCACAAATGGGACGACGAGTAGTTGGCCAAGACAGGATCAGAATGGTCAATTCTGTTTGAACGCTATATTTAGCTAGTTCTCCCTGATATTTCACTCATCGCAATCATTAAGTTGGCAACCCTGCGTAGTTGGGTAGCTCGAACGCGCTAGCTACTGATCGCTCAGTTTGAGGTCTCGAGTCGAGTCACGTTTTAAAGGAACCAGGCGGACCAGAGAGGGCTGGATAGTGTTAGCTAACTAACGTCAGCTGGCTAGCTAGCTTGCTAACAGTTAGCAAGCCTATTACTGGTGCCAAAAATGTTAAAAGGTTAGGAAAACATATCTTAAAGCAAAAGTCTTTCGAAATGTGAATATTTTGATGGATACCCTGATCAATCAGATGGATATTTAAAAGGCCAAAGTTATGGACCCGAGTGTTGTCTCCCATGATCACACCATCTTGACGTGACTGTGCGATTGAGGCCCGATTTGCGCCTCAACCACCATCAGCACATAAAAAAGTATTTACCTCATTCAGCTGTCTTTCTGCGGCCTCACGCAGGTTGGGGTCCATTGTCCCCCGCAGGGCCTCGATCAAAGAATTGGGATCCATTGCGAAAGCTCTATTATGGCTCGGAAACTGTATTTTGTGGTCTATGAATCCCCAGTCAATGCGCACATGGATGCACGGCTCTCCTCAGTTACCGGCGCGAAAGGAAGAAGTGAGTAAAGTACCCGGATAGATCAGCGCCAAATGTCTACAGCGGGAACATCCGCTTGCCGCTGAGGCACTCTAGGACTTGTAGTTTACTTTTTAAAAGAACGCACTTACCCTCTCACATTTACTCTAAAAAGCTGGCTTTTAAAAAGGTGAATCCTTTAAAACATTAACCCTCCTGTTATCTTCAAATTTACTAACATTGTCAATTGTCAACCCCAGAAATTAAAGCCTTCAGAAAATTACTTTAATTTAAATTGTTGACCAAGTTTATTTGTCAAATACTTTGTCTATTTGTGTACTACATAAATCTGCCATTAAATTAAGCATCACTCCCCCACAGCCCCCCTTATACAATGTTAAAGTTGCTGTAGGAATTATGTGTTTTCCTCCCCAATGTGGTTTGAACTATAAGGAGTTCTCCTCATACTGAATGCATAGTTATGTAAGGTTGGGGCAAATGGAAGTATTTTAAATATTATAAAATAGTTTTTGATGGTGGCTCAAATATCAGCCACAACCAGCAGAACAAATCTGCATAAATTCTTAATTTTTCATATATGTTTTATACAGCTAAAACAGCCTGGGGTCAATTTGACCCCGAAGAACACCGATGCGTATAACATGTGTACAGGACATTCAAAACATATTATCATGTCAATTTGATGATTCAGTTGTCTCTATTATATTAGGAAAATTCATTAAATATGAAGCAAAACCAATTATGCCAATCATTTCTTTAGGTACGTCAAACATTGAATGGGGTCAAATTGACCCCAAAGATAATAGGAGGGTTAAGGTAATTTGTGTGTTTCTTTTTTGCGTGGGTAATTTTCGCAGACAACCAAACACAAGTATTAAAATCTTAGTGATCTGATGTGTCATTCTTAGTGAAGTGCTAATTTTCAAACAACCACAAATCTCAGTAAGTTAAATGGCTTCGAAATGGTCTACTGATTTATGCTAGACATTTACACGAAAATAATTTACTAATTCCTCTGCTATGGAGCTGCTCTTTTGTTTATTGCAGTACTCATAGCGAACAATTGGTGTCACTGTAGAAAAAACTATGACTAAATTGAAAAAAGACAGAGGTCAAAGTTAACTATCAACCAACCGAACTCAGACAGAGGTGACTGTAGCCGGGGTTTGTAAAATACTCCCCTATGTTGAACGGTGTCAGTCTCTATCGAATTCACTTTGCGTGATAAAGCTTAGGTAGAATCAAGATGGCCAAAAAAAGAAGAGAAAGACGAGAAGTTGATGGTGTTTCATCTACACAAGAAGTTCCGAAGCCGATTGAAAATATCCATGAGCCACTACTAACATCTTTACCCATGAAACAAGGTATGTTAACCTGACTGACGCTAGACTAAATCTAGCCGATGGATGCCGACTTGTCTTAAGGCTTGCTAACTTTACTAACGTTAGCTAACTATTACTACCTACAGTCACGCGGCTGACAGCCGTGTGTACGGTAATACTGGGTACCAAGTTTTATTTAACCAGAAGTAGTAGTAGTAGTAGTAGTAGTAGTAGTAGCCTCAATTTCTAGCGTAAACATACACGATACATGAGTAGCTGACGTATGATAATTATTGGTGGGGAAAATAAATAGAGTATATGATTCAGACGAAGTCTCAGTTTAAAAGTATCAAATAATGTTAACTTAAATTGTAACGACGCGTCATCACTAGACAGCTGGTCATCTTCGCTACTTGTCTTCAAATAAAAATTGGCTGTTAGATTACCGTTCGCGTACGCTTCTTTACTTTTCTTTCGCGTTATTTGAGGTTAAGCAGACCACATTCTACGTTGGTTTATAGATAACTAAAGATGTATAACTACAACAAGCTTTCCTGTGTGCAAGGCCACTTGAAATCATAGCTAACCAGTGTCTGGAAATGAATCTCTTCAAATGTACTGCTGGCATACCACCAACCCAGGGGAGTTAGTTATCTATATCCCTTCTGGATTTAACTTCCGCGAAAACAGTGATGTAAAGTTAAGCAACACATTGCGCAAGCCTTAGTGTTGTTTCTTTCGGGCCTGTTCCTAGATGAAGCTTGATTGTCTTTTCTCTACAGAGACGCAGTACTGCGGAGGAGGATCAGCTCGCATGTCTCTCCTCATTCTTGTGTCCATCTTCTCTTGTTCAGCTGCTGTCATGTATCTGGTTTACAAGAACTTCCCAGAACTGACTGAGTAAGTGCGGTTCTCGATTGTTGATTATATTATGATACACCCCTTTTCCTGTTGAAATGTAGGTAACCCTCAATAATTGTCAATCAAACGTAAACTAATATCTACCTCCTGTATTTCATACATTTTTACACACCCAAAATAGAATCGTCTTATGATTTCTAAAGCATAAATAAAGGATTAATTGCAAAATGCACTACAGTATTTTGACATGTAGTAAGTGAGTTTGATTTTCCCAGCGATGAGATGGACAAGATCAAGATTCCCAAAGACATGGATGATGCCAAGGCCTTGGGCACAGTGCTTTCCAAATACAAGGACACCTACTACACCCAAGTGTTGATGGCCTACTTCACAACTTATATCTTGTATCCTTTGAACATTTGAAATGCAATTTAAATTCTTAGTGTTTTGAGTTTTGATCTTTTTTTTAAGCTTGTCTCAGATTGTTTATTGACTACAAATTAATACAGCCATGATTGAGACACTGTCAAAACATGTTACAGTGCCATAAGGGCATACATTTCCTTTCAGGGAATTGAACCTGTTCTAGACTACATTTGCGTTATGCTTTATATAATGAGGGTGATAGAAGTACTCTGTCTACTTTAATCTGCTGTTCCACTAACTTTCTTCTTTCATCTTTCTCGTTCTAGGAAATAAACAGAGGTGTTGGGTTCAAGGTTTATGTTTTTCCGATTGAGTTTGTGAATAAAGATAAGGCTGGTTCTGTGAAACCGTGAAATAGAACAGTAAAGGCCAATGCTCTCTCTTGCTGTCTTGGTCTCCTTGCACAAGATCTGTTTTCTTACAGTATCTGAGCCCTGTCTGTTATTTACTGACAGCTCAAGGCCTTAACCAGCTGACCCAAAACCAGGCCAAGAGGCTAGCCAGTGATTGCGCTTAAATGACCTTTACCTCATAGTTGGAAGCAGAAAGTCTACAGCCGACAGATCCATTGGATGAGACTATTTAAAGCGCGGTGAGGGGATAATTTGCCTGGTACAAAAGATTTAAGTGTGTGTGTCTGTCTTGATTTTTACGTTAGTAGCCAAGTGGTTTACCTTGACCAAGTCAATTCAGTCTACAAACATTTGCCATTCCTGGATCCATCTTCCTCAGCATCCTGTCTGGCTATCTCTATCCATTTCCTTTGGCCCTTTTCCTGGTCTGCCTGGTGGGTAGAAAATGTTGCAGATGGTTAAATATGTTAGTGGAAAAGAGTCAATTACAAATTTTTAACCCATGCCTTTTTTCTGACTTGAATTATTTTAAACGATCAAGGATGGTGAGCCCCCTAGTAAGAAAGTAAAAGCAAATATCCTTGGGATAAAATTGTTTCCTCTGGAGCAATCTGAACATGCTTCCTTAAAACCTATGTGTAGACCTATTTACAAACTATGGCATTCATGTTTAAATTGTATGTGTTCTAAGATCCAACACTTAAAATAAACTCGTCAAACTATTTTGATATAGTGACATATCTTGTCTGCGAGGTATGAATCTTGTTTTCAGGAATCTCATAGATGGTGCCCCAATGAAACCCGTTGTATTTGGGTATGCCTGTTACTTTCTCAATATTAGGCTGATCCATCTCTTATTTTGTCTTCTGGTAAAAAACAAAAGAGGCCTAGGATAAAAAAAATAATTAACTTGCAAAAAGAAAATGCTATTTAACAGAGTTGTGGGTGTATTTGTGTTTTGCAGTGTTCGGGTCTAGGAGCTTCCTTCTGCTACCTGCTCTCCTACCTTGTGGGGAGGCCTGTGGTCTACAGATACCTCACAGAGAGGGTTCAGAAATGGTCCCAGCAGGTTGGCCCTTTGGAATTGACATAATGAAATTGTTCGTCACACTGTTGTGTTTCTGATAAGTTAGAGTACTCTTATCCGCCATTCTGTATTCTTTGTAAGTAGGTTATTTCACTTCTGTCAAATAAGTGACAAATGGCTCAGTCTTTCAGTGGAAACCTTTTAACAAGTGTTCATTTTTCAACGGCAGGTCGACAAGCACAGGAATCACCTGATCAACTACATCGTCTTCCTAAGGATAACGCCTTTCCTCCCCAACTGGTTCATCAACATAACCTCACCAGTTATCAATGTGCCTTTGGGGGTTTTCTTCCTTGGTACCTTCTTTGGTAAGAATTCCGGATGTCTCACTCTCCCCCAATGTACCTCTAGTCAAGATAATACCTAACCTGGATTCGATACTTTAAGCTTTACATTCATGACTTGTGTGTATGACTGTTGCACAGGAGTTGCCCCGCCGTCCTTTGTGGCGATCAACGCCGGCACCACACTGTACAAACTGACTACCGCTGGCGAGGCAGTGTCCTGGAATTCTCTGCTTGTACTAGGAGTACTGGCCGTGCTGTCTATCCTGCCTGTCTGTTTTCAAAAGAAACTGCAACAGAAGCTCGAGTAAGAACGCTCACTGGACAGTTTCAGCCCACCTGAACCCATTTCATCAGCACCCCCTTCCTTGACTCAGGAATGGTACATGCGGCTGTCTCTTATCTGCCTCTGACTCACTGCTTTTCTCGTGGTGTTGGCCTCCTGAAGCCTTTGTGTTAGGCGAGGGATATGAACTGGCCTGCGCGCACTGCTCACTCACCATACCCCTGCTTGGTTTTCGTTTCCAATCTGACTAATCCTGCTAAACAAATATGAAAGGATCAGACACCTGGTTTCAGTAGTATTTTAACAGTAAATCAAAAATGTGCTTGACCTCGTGGCATTTTTTTTTTTTTTTTTTCATAACCCTACTGAAGTGGACAGCAGCAGCAATATCTGTCTACAGAGTTTAAACTTGGTTTTTACGCCTCAACAATATTCTTCCTGTCTAATTTAGTGTGTGGCTTTTGCCTCAGGCATTTTCCTTGTCTTAGCAATGATGAAGATGTCACCTTGAGCTGTGTGCACCTGCACATAATAATTCTCTACTATTATTTCCTAGAAGCAATCACAATTAGTGAATCCTACCCGCTAGGTGTGGAAAACTGCATATCAAATATGTTAACTTACGTAATATATATTTGAGTACTTTCTACCTTTATTTGGGGTGCTCACATGTAGTAAGAAGTCAACGTAACATGGAGGACCCTATATTATCCTCGAATGATTTGCCAACTGAATGAGTGCACATCTCTCCTTGCTCTTTAGGACTTTCATACAACATTAGGTATACAACCTGATCCATAGTTTTTGTATTGTTAGGGTGGCTTTGATTGGTTAGACTGGATGATGTTGCCTTCATGTAATGGAATGTTTCTGGAGGATTTGGGTTCTTAGTATCGAGTTGTTTTAGTGCTGCTGCTGCCATTGAAGTTCTCTGAGGAAACCAGAGATGATTACGCAGTCAATGTACATTTGGACAGTCTTAAGGCCGGTTATGACACTCAAGACGAGATTGAGGAAACTGCCCAGTTTTAGGCATCAGAATGAAGTAAATATTAACTTGGGCAATTGTAGCAGCTTCTATAGATACACCTCTGAAGGGCCAGTCCCATGTAGAGATTAAACTTAGATTTGACATGGTCAATCTACTTGATTTCAGTAAAAGTCTTAAAAGAACATCAGAGAAACTTAGTAGGATACATCATCTTCTGTACCTAAGCTTTCTTGTATTGTCAGTTTTTCTTCAGAGCTGATGTACTAGCACTCCTACACCAAGATCAACCAATTTATTAGATATATTAACAGTACTGCAGCACATAATGTCATATTCCATTGTAAGCAATTCTTTATTTATTTTTTATTTTACCTGTTTTGCCTATTTGATTTTTTACAACCATTAACTGAGCAGCTAATTTAAGTTTGATTTAATTTATTTGGATGGATCTTAGTGTGTTGCTGTTATATACTGTCGAAGTTTGTTGTGTGACATTTATGTGAAATCTTAAGGCACTTTCACATTATTGACAACCTGAACTGGAGCCTGCTGTCCTGGTGGCTATTGCACCATTGTTGATGGAAGGGTGCTCTGTGAACTGGAGGAATCTGGGCTAGCACATTGACGGTGTCATTTAGTACTGGTATGAAAGGAGGCCATTTAGATGGATATGATATGATAATGACATAAGCGGACACATTTTCTTTGCTTTGATATGCCTCCCTTGTAGTCTTTTTTAGGCAACGGCAACATGGAAAAGAAAATACATTAAGCAGTCAAAATGTGGCGCTCATTTTAGTCAGTGTTGATCTTCGGTCAGACGAAAGTGTTATTGGGAAAAACAATGGACTGGGCTAGTTCCATATTTAGACATGATCATGTCAAGTTCTTTTCCAAACAAACTATAAAATCTAAAACAGTTCAGTTTATTTCACATATCGTTAGTTTTGTACCTAAAATGTCTTATTTAATGCCATTTTGGATGAGTAAGGAATGTCTTCAAGAAAAATATCTTATGAGGGACACACCCTGGTCATACAGTTATGCATCTAAAGTCCATTGAGATTTATAACTTTTATCAGTGTGTTACAAAAATAATTCAACCATGCTTAGTTAATGATTCCTCTCCTTAGATTATAGTACGTAAAAACAGTATTCAATTGTACAAACTACTAATGCATTGTAGTTTGGCTTGTATTTTTAAATACTGTCCATATTAGAATCTCTTAGCTGTCAGACTTAACCATTTCTTTATATTTTAAAAATATTTATTATTAAAACAAGTTTTAAATATGTCAATTTTCGTCGTGCCACTGTTCTGTCATGATATGCACAATTATCCTCATACCAGTTGGGGGAGCTCTCTAACCATGTATTAAAGGTAATTTAGATGTCTTTACAATACCATCGACGCACAATATGTATTTTTTTCTATTAACAATAAAACTGGATATATATTTTAATTACAATGGTAAAGTGTGGTAAGAAATAGGTAAGTAACTAGTTGGGACAAGGTCGCAAACTACATTACAGAACATGTTCTTGCAAAATTATATTATATTAGCTAAATTATATTATATTAGTATATTAATGAGGAACTACAAGACATTGTAGAATTAGTACACTGGACAAACTGCACTCTATTTTCATTGTTTACTACTCCTTTTTTGTGAGTAAATGGCTGCTTAAGTTTTAAATAAATAAATATAGAGCACTTGCGAAGAGGAAAGTGGAGTACCTAAGGATTATCCCTAAAATATGTCAAATGTATTTATAAAAATTTTTAATTTTCTATTCACTTCCATTTTATTACATTACATTATAGTTTAGTAGTTTTATGTATATATCAATAAAACATTTTTTTCAATCTGATTACTAATATAAGCAAATGCATTTTAAATTTACAATAATACTATAGAATAGTTGGGCATAGAAGTAACAACGTTGTGACTGGAATTTAATATAAAATGTAATTTAATTATATAAAATTGTATTTCAGTATAATGTCCACCTGATTTAAGGGTTAAATGCATAACGTAATCTGTAAGAAGTTTGCACATGCTCACTTCTCCCTCCCTCTACGCAGAGGTAAACGGCAAAGGGTTGTTGAGGGTTGAGGAGATTTGAGGCAGATGAAAACAGCTGTACCGACGGACCACAATGCATTTCGCGTGCCATATTCTGTTCTGAATTTAAGGCTTTGCAAAGGGCCGCATCCACGATGGCTGCAAGACATTATTTTGCGACTCTTTAATATGCAAGCAATTGACAGGACTAGGAAAAAGGTACCACCGGACCAGTCTCAAAATGACCACCGGCTTCAGTTCGAATTCTTGTCGGTTCGCAGATTATTTTGTAATCTGCGGACTAGACACCGAGAGCGGGCTGGAACCAGACGAGCTGTCCGGTAAGCCTGAAATACTCAATAGGCTAGAAGGATAAGGTGCACGTATTACAATGTTATTGTAAACAAATGTTTAATGAGAGCTATTTGTGTTTATTTGTTTTTCATTCGGTGTTGTAACGACGTCCATACCAAACCGAATGAATGTTTTTGTAATCATTGAGGCTAGAATGACAATTTAAAGGCAGGAAACGGAACTCTTAGAGCCTTAATGAATACCGTGATTTATTTTGTTAAACTGCATCAGACCTGGTAAACTCTAAATATTTTTAAACGCACTGAGTTGCTCTCCAGTATGCTTATGACCCATAACACTCACACACACTGATTTAATAGAAGTAGGTTATATAAGATTTTATTGATGAAATTGTCCAATTGTGCCTTCTATACAATTTGTTTTGATCAAATATGTATAATCATATAAATGTTGCTTGAGGTAACATGCTATTGTCAATGTTAAGTCTACATACATATTAGGACAGTGATGGGCCAAAAAAAACCCGTCTCAATATATGTTTTCTCAGTCTGAAGCATTTGAATCCGTTTCTGATCCATCATGCACAGTAAGGATATCAATTGATCTATTTGTTTTGATCTATTACTTATTGCCGAGTGCAGGAACCGTCATGCGACTTGGTTCTGTGGAAAGATCGCTCAACACCTTAAGGTGTTCCCAAAGGGCACATCACATGGGGAAAGAGGATGATGTCACAATTCAAAGACTGGATTTCTGTTGCCTCCATGATAATCAGTGAGGACATAGGGTGGGGTAGAAGGAAACATTTTTCAAGTTGACATGGAGCATATAAGAAAGCTTTTGGTGTGCGCATCATGTGGATCAAAGAGGTGTGCTTGGGGATGCAGCGGTTGGTGGGCCTGTTTTTCCAACCAGTCCTGTCCAAAATAACAAGTTAGACAACATTCTACCCTTCCCAATCAAGTACCCTAGACTGAGTCAATTAGTGCTTTCTTTGCCATTATAGTCATGCTCCCTAGAATATGATCAAATGTTTATGCTACTCATAACTAAGGTTTTCATAATGACCCAGTTAAAAATATGGTTGTGTGTGACTATGAGGATGGAGAGAGAGACAGAAAGAGTTTGGATTTGATTCGTCACAATACATTTTCATTATTAGTATCATTACTTGCCCTGTACCTCTGTGCAGTATGTTTCCAAAATCTTCTTATAGTATGACAAAAACTATTAATTGACCGTGTGTTTATATAATCTATAAACACACTTATTTTATACAGAACAGCTTAAGATACTAGTTTTTCATGCCATTTGTTTATAAAAAGCCATTGGCTTCCTCTTCGATTTAAAATAAAAAGTAATGACTGCTGCCAGGATGTGATGCAAATACGATACGGTTGGCATTGGTTGATGAACAAAACCACACCAAGTCTCTCATCTGACTTTATGAAAAACAGAACCTCAAAATAGAGTCCTTGTAGATTATCGTCTAATCTACAGGAAATTGAGTCGTGACATCCTTAATTTAACACACAAGCAACAGATATGCCTTACTCTAATGCAAATTTGTTGTACATTTCTGACAAGAAGATTCAATATTAATAGTATTGGTAAGTCCTTATTTCCCCAAGCCTTAGACGGCAGCTGCCAGTGTAAAAAAAAATATGGAAATCCTAGATCCTATTACTATGTTAAGTTTTGAACTATATATATAGCCTATATAACTTAATCAAAACAGTTTTATTTAATATGAATATTTTTTTAATATGCCTTTTATTACTCGGTTGTTCACGTTTGTAGCGCTTTGAGATTGTTTTTACAATGGTAAAGTGCTTTACAAATAAAATGTATTATTTATTATAAAATATCAAATGGTTCGAATTTGATCAAAACTTTAAGGGTGGAGGACCGTTTTCTTTTCTTTTGATACTTGACCAATTCAGTGAGACATTGAAAAGCTTTTAAGGGCTATCATATTGGCCGAGATGTGAGCGTGGAGAGAAAAATGTCCTATTTGTCATTCCACGCATAGTTTCTGAGCCATGATATTCTGCTGAGACTTGCTGCATAGTATACTGTTAAAATAGGGCACTCATTACATGTCCGTCAAAGGCATTCTCTTGAGGTTGTCACTGCCAGAGGAATGCCACGTTGTAGCTTGGCAGTGCTCCCAAAGAACTGCATAAGGAATATTTCTGAATTGATGGGTTTACTGCTACAGACTAGGCATTTTGTCTTTGTTAATGAAGATATTAATTAGAGACTCTGTGTGTATGTACTAAACGGTGTAAACTTTCCATGTCTCCCTAGCACTTGCCAACAGTCATTGCAGTGGCTAGTATTTGAAAAGCGTTCAACAAACGAGTCCTCAGTCATTAATTAAGAAGTTTTGAGTGCACCGAGCTCTACATGGTAGTTCATCTCAACGGAGAGGGTGTAGGAATGTTCGCTCTAAGCTGTGGAGAGCATTATTGGGAAAGCGCCCCTGACTCCTGGCTCCCGTTCATATGGCAGTGGATAGGGATGCTGCTCCAGCTGTATACACAGGCTGCCTCTTAGCCTTCCTGGGGGAGGAGGGGGTTATGATGAGTATTTCCTGCTCCCACTTGCCTGGCCTCTGCTCATTACTGGCTTTGACTGCTGAGGCTGCTTGTCACCAAGGCTGCATGAAATAAGGTATTCCCTGTTCTCATAGCATTTTTGCCTCGGTAGCTCACAGCTAATGGTGGTTTTAATGCCCTCTTGTCATCAAATAACCCTCCTTATGCGTCTCCCTATTCATATTAAATGGTTTTGTGAGGCGGATGAACCCTGGCCTGCATAGACTCTTGTATGGGCATTTCTTTGCAGGAACAAGAGTTGCTCCAGGACTGCACTTGCATCTAACAAATAGGGGAAGGACATTTAGGCACTACATTTCACTGAATCTAGACTTGGGCATAGGGGGAAAACACTCTCTCCTTCCCCTCCCTATCTGTCATTATGGAATGCATGAACTAGATTGACAATAATAGATGCCACGCTCATGTTGTTATTTCGATGACTAATAAAAGCTTTCCCAAGTCTCCTCTGAGCCTCGTCAAGCTCTTATCAACCCCATGTGTCTGCTTTCTGGGCATTTGCGTATTACATATTCTCAGACTGAACTTCCTGCTGCCTCTTGGGCTGCAGAGACCGACCAGAGCCTTGAGGTAGCAGTTACAGTGTCTGCAGATGTCAGTCTATCTGTTGGGGTTTACATTTACTGAAGAAGCAGACTGGGGGCTTACCCAGTCCCTGATGTTGCAGTTTTTCTCAAGGTGTGTGGTGGTGTCCTGATTTGTCAGCTTTACTGTGGGGTAGGGTGACTCATAAAATCCCATCACAGTACATTTTGACTCAAAGGTGGACAGGGAATGCATGTCTGGGGTTTCCAGATGGTTTTAGATATCATGGTTTAAAGGCCAGATGATTGGTTTCTCCCTGAGCTGTAGTTCAGTCATACCTCAATAGAATGGATCTCATGGGCTTCTAAGAAAATAAAATGTCCAATATTTTAGGATATAACCAATGATCCAGTACATCCACACTGTGATTTCAGCCAGATGTCACCTGCAGGGAAGGATTTAATAGGAGCTGTGTTGTATGAATAATAATTCTGTTATAAAAGGTTTCTGTTCTCCTTATCAAAGCTGATGCCAGATAACCAAGATGCAATGTAATTTCCTGAATAACTGCATTATTACCAATTCACAATTTTTCATCAAATAGCCTACTTTATGTTGAACTTAGAGTCATAATCTTATGACATAGATTATACTTTAGAACAACTTGGAGAATGAGGTCTGTGAAGGGTGGGCAAGAAGAATCTCACAATAACAACGAGGACGGTAATGCGGATGCTTTTTAAGGAGAATGAGACACCTTGAGTGTTGCATGTGCTCATTGTAAGGAGGTGTTCGTGTGCCATGAGCTCTGATTGAGCTGGTCTCTCTCCTGTTGACTCTCTGAAGTAGCCTGAAGCTCTGCTCAGTGAGAGCGGTACATTTCCTTTTGTTCCCCCACAAAGAGACAAGATCATCACAATCCATCTTCCTTTTCCCTTTGGTAATTCAGAGTGTTTTAGCAAAAGGCCCCTAAAGATGTTTCTCATTGCTTACTTCTAAAGAAAATCTTGGTTATTCTATTAATTTTGAAGTCATTTGAAGTTTATCAAAAAAGCTTATTTCCCATGACTGATTGTGTTTTAGATCTCGTTTGAGACCATTATTCTGCTCCTGATGTCTCGGTGTTTTGATCATTTGTTCGTCCTATTATGTTCGTATTGCTTCACAGAACCATATGTTCGCACTGTTCTTCAGTGGGTTTTTTACTTTTTACTAGATATGCTCTGTTAAGATTTTAGTATACTTAATACTAACAGACAAAACAGCAAACTTCAGGACATACCCATCCTTTATACACAGTATCGGGGGCAGTGTGAGGACCTGATTAGAATATGGAGACTGCACCCGACCCCCACCCCATCAGAACTATTCAAATGCTAACATTGCTTGAGTTTCCCATGGCATCCTTTCTCCCCCTAATCCTTCCTGTCAATGCAACCTCTATTAAAGCCCCCCTACATGAACAGTAGGGCATGCTCCATTCACTCAGACTTCATAATTCATAGTTGTGTTAAGGGATCTTAAATCCTTACATATCCCAAAGCTTTGCTCTAATTAGGACTTCATAGTATTTTTACAAGGCAGTATAGACATTAATCTACAATACTTCGTCAACGTTGCTTCGTCTATGCTGCGTCCTCTTTTGGGGAGAAACAAACCAACCTTACCATTGCTTTCAATGAGATCTTGAAAACTTTATAGAAGTGTAAGTTAAAGTTTATATACTTTAAATATAAATATATATATACTGTATATTTATAATATAGTATAATATTTGCGGTGTCACATATTGCAAATTAATTTTTAACATATACTGTTAAAAGATGAACTAATTGTAATTTATCTATAACACAAACATTGAAGAAGAGGCAGCGTTAGAAAATGATAGTTAGACATGTGTGTCCATGTTTTATTATTGACAATCGAATAAATAATTGGTGAATTGTTTAATATCATATGTTTAAAAGTATTAATGCTATGGTATTTCAAGTTTGTTTTCCCTCAAAAGAAAGGTGGCGGCTTGAAACACATTGGAGTGGACAAATCCACTAAAATAGAAACTGCTAGAGGTGAAATGTGATGGTTGCCCAGGGTTCGAGTTCTAATCTAAGCGTTGTGGGGGTCTCTAACGTTAGTGGTGGAGATAAATAAATTGTAGCTTAACCGGTGTACTGTATTGGCGATCCCCACAAATTTATGACATTACTGCTTTCATGGGAGCTCAGACCCCTTCTCATGGGAGCTCAGCTCCCACTGGCTCCCGCATAACTCAAACACTGTGGCTGCCATGGCTAGAGTTGTACCTACACATCTCAGAGAATAGAATGTGTCCCTGCTCTTCCAATTCCCTGTACCACATCATATTCAAATGCTGTGAAACACAGATCTTTGTGCAATGCAGTAACAATCTGAAGTCCTAACTGATCAGTGAGCAATGATCCAGTGAAGGCTCTAAACAAAAACCTGCCTACAAACTTGGTCTGAGTTTCATATGATACATCCCATAATAGCTCCCTGGGGCTCTCTCTGCTCTGTTCTCTGCAAACAGGAAGCCAGTGTTAGAAAGAGGGCTTCAGGCTGCTGCAAAGCACACATTTTTATGGAACTGATGATGCAGCCAGGGTTCTTTATTGCCTCCCGTCGGCCTGTCCGTCTCTGCTCTGTTGAGGGAGGCGGTCTGCCATGAAGGTTCTCCCAGCCCATTGAGATCTCTTTAATGGAAGTGGAGCCAATTCCTTTCCACAGTGGAGCTAAGCTGTGACCAGTTCATGTTGACACATGGGGACCCCTGTGCTGTACAGAAGGGGAAAAGCTAATGATTGGCTGTCACAGTGAGGCCCTTTCCTGAGGAGGAGGGGCCTATTCGTTTCCTCACACTGTACTAAACACAAAGTCAGAGTAGACTTTGCCATTCATGTCTTGAAAAGTGTGTGTTGGCTAAATTTAAAGACTGCATACTTAATCCGGGTTTCCTATTGTTTTTTTTATCAGGTATTCTACATGTGATCCCTAGTTACATGATCCGGATAAGCCAACATATCACCCTGCATGATACAGAGGTTGATACTCACAGAATGGCTATGCCATCGTTTATCTCTTCTTTTCCCTTGTGTCATGAAAATGTACAACTGAAACGTTTTTTTTTTATCTCAGTACTTCGACCATGTTAAAAAAGAGGTCTGAAAAAAGTAGGTTTAATGGTGTCTGAATGGTGAGAGTTGCTGCGCCACATTGAGCACCAGGGCATTGGATCCCAAAAGACTCAGTTAATGAGGAAGAAAAACCACACAGAGGAGGCCCGGGGAGAGTTGATACTTTGAAGGATGGGAGTCTAATGAAAGTAAGTTGTCTTGTCGCCTCAGAGAATGAAGGGGGTCAAGAGAGGCTGCTAGCAACAATTTCATTTTTTCTGTCTGGACTGGCGCCTGAACTGTGGGTATTAAAAGTGTTGATGATGTCTTGGCTGCTGCTATGCCCTGCCCACTTTCTGCAACAGACGCTGTTGAGTTTGGTGAACAAGCTGAGCATTTGGATGAGTGGAGTCCAACAGGAGCCAGTTCATTCTCAGTAGGCTGTATGTGGGCTGAGTTCAAGAGGGGGCTGGAGCTGGTGGTGAGAGAGGGAGAAAGTATTCATGTGACAAACAATGACCCCCTCTAGTCAACTTCCTCTGGGCCTTGTCACCGCCTCTTTCCATCTGCTGCATTCTGTCAAATGATTTAAACTTTGATACACAATCAACTATGTCATAGAGATCCAGCAAAGTAAACATTGGATTCAAAGAGGAAAACAACCCCATCTATATTTCTTGTTTGGGAGAGTTAACTGCCTCCTCAGTAACCTAATACAACAGGTTTTTTTTATACTGGACTGTACTGACCTATTTCGCCCTTTATCCCTGATGGGATATAGTGGGTATGGGGGTCACTTTAGACCTACAGCGCTACCACATCGGCGATGGTTTAATGCCGCATTTCCAGCTACAAATCCAGCAGAAACCCACCAAGTGCAATGTTTGTTAGAATATTATGTTTTCCATGAAGACACCCGTCAGAGTTTTGTCAAGAGCTGGCATGAAATTTGACGGAGGCGGCCGCTTTGTAAATCTATATGCAGAAAAAAACCCCGACAGCATCTAGTGTTCCATGGAAATCCAGTTTCTTCTTTGTCTTTGACTTAATTGCGTTGCGTGTGAGGCGTAATTTCAAAATCGATTTGAGTCGCCCCAGCCCTACTTGTGTGGTTGTATTCATACGTTTGTGGAGAATGGTGTATAAACAATGACTCCAGTGAACCATGGTAGTGGCTTTTAAACCTGCAAGCTTGTTGGTAAGGGTGTTTGCTAGGTTAATATATGGCTTTTTTCTGGAAGTTTCAAAGCTCTAAGTTGTTTATTAACTGCCTTTTTGGATTAGTTCTACATATAGTGTGAATATATTCCGTAGTCAAGGAATTCCTTGAACTTTCAACTGGGGTAAATGGACAGACTTCTAAGTCATGGTTGTACAAAGTGTGACATACTCATGCTGTTGTCTATGCAAATTAGATATATATGACCATAGCCTATAGGCTTAGAATAGCGAGGAATCATGTCTAGGACTAGGACTCAATTGCTATTTGTTGAATCTTCCTGACAAACACTTTGTCCGCACAGCTCAGGGTCTCGTGTCAGGGTAGAGATTGTCAATAACCTATTTCTAATTTTGTTTAGGCCTAGTAGTTTAGTAGAAGTTGTGCATTAGTTGAGCAGCTGAGGCAGAACAGCGAGGTTGGAGAACGAAGTTGGATGCCGTGGATTTGTGGCAATATCAACAACCAAACTACTTAAGGAGTTAGGGATCTGTGGCAAAGAATTGCGCCAAACCATAAAAGCTATATCAGATATAGCAGAAAGAAGTAGCCAGTGGTTGTGGCTGAAAAGGAAGGATCCTATATGGGCACAAAAGTAAAGAACATCATGTTGAAAAACCATAGAAAGTTGTTTAATCTCAAGACAAAGGTATAAAAGGTAAGCCTTTCCTGCATCAGCGTCATTTCTCAAGCCTGCAGGAGAGTAGGGAAAGATGATCTTCTTTTCAGGTGGTAAGTATCCCTGCAGAGTTGGCAGAAAGTGCCTGCAGGAATAGGTAATAGGGACTGGTATAGGAATATCTCTTGGAATAAACAACTTTTTTTTCTTGCTTAATATCTGGCTGTGCCGAGAGCGGATATAGAGGGCGGTGGCTCTGACACGTCATTTCTCACTGTTAAGCCTTCTGGAGGTGTCGTGGGCTCAAATTTACTAAACATCTGGGATGGAGGGTGCCCACTTGAAAACCCCAATGATATATCTACTCTCAACCCAAGTCCATTCTAAAATATTGTCTTCTGAAGTGCTCATCTTGGAGTATGGCATAATGTATATTATAGCATCCTATCCTGTGTATATTGAAATACATTAATACAAAAAAGTCGCCTATAGTAGCTTTAACAATTGAAGCTGTATACTAGGTCTTCAGATGCTTATTTATTTATTCAGAGCAGTAGCTATTTGTTAAATATTCCTGACAAAGACTTCGTCCGCACATCTCAGTCTAGTATCATGGTAGATGTGGTTAATAACCTTTTGTTTGATTTCACAATAAAGATGGCATACAAGTTCTATAGATATGTATTACATTTCCTTGACAGGTGTGTGGGGGATTCCTATTAGAAGAATCCTTCATGACAAATACTAAAAGAGCAAGTTATTCCATGGCAAAGCACTTCCTGAAAGTATCAACTTGCTCAAATTAGCAGACGTCTTAAGTCACGGTTCCAGAAAGTGTGCCATTGCTATGGTGCTGTATATGCAAATTAGATATATTAGCATTAGTCTACATAGGTTTGTAATACAGAGTCAGCTCAGAGTCTATTATCAAGATAGAAGTTGTTAATAACCTCTCACTTATTTATTTTAATTGTTGAAGCTGTATACAAATTATTTAGATCCTTGTTTGTTTTCATTGACAGGTATGTGGGGGATTCCTCTTAAAGGAATCCATCTTGACAAATACTAAAAGAGCAAGTTATTCCATGGCCAAGTACTTCTTGAAAGTATCACCTTGTTCAAATAAACCGACGTCTTAAGTCACGGTTCCAGAAAGTGTGCCATTGTTATGGTGCGGTCTATGCAAATTAGATATATTAGCATAACTCTTCATAGGTTTGTAATACAGAGTCATCTCAGAGTCTATTATCAAGCTAGAAGTTGTTCATAACCTCTCACTAATAATATTTAATATTTGAAACTATATACAAGTTGTTCAGATTCTTGTTCATTTTCCTTGACATGTGGATAGGGGGCTCCTATTAGAAGAATCCTTCTAGACAAATACTAAAAGAGCAAGTTATTCCATGGCCAAGCACTTCCTGACAGTATCAACTTGTTCAAATTAACCGACGTCTTAAGTCACGGTTCCAGAAAGTGTGCCATTGCTATGGTGCGGTCTATGCAAATTAGATATATTAGCATTAGTCTACATAGGTTTGTAATACAGAGTTATCTCAGAGTCTATTATCAAGCTATAAGTTGTTAATATCCTCTCACTTATTTATTTTAATTGTTGAAGCTATATACAAGTTATTTAGATTCTTGTTCGTTTTCCTTGACAGGTATGTGGGGGATTCCTCTTAAAGGAATCCTTCTTGACAAATACTAAAAGAGCAAGTTATTCCATGACCAAGCACTTCCTGAAAGTGTCAACTTGTTCAAATTAACAGATATCTTAAGCCACGGTTCCAGAAAGTGTGCCATTGCTATGGTGCGGTCTATGCAAATTAGATATATTAGCATTAGTCTACATAGGTTTGTAATACAGCGTTATCTCAGAGTTTATTATGAAGCTAGAAGTTGTTAATAACCTCTCACTTATTTATTTTAATATTTGAAGCTGTATACAAGTTATTTAGATCCTTGTTCGTTTTCCTTGACAGGTATGTGGGGGATTCCTCTTAAAGGAATCCTTCTCGACAAATACTAAAAGAGCAAGTTGTTCCATGGCCAAGCACTTCCTGAAAGTGTCAAATTGTTGAAATTAGCAGACGTCTTAAGCCACGGTTCCAGAAAGTGTGCCATTGCTATGGTGTGGCCTATGCAAATTAGATATATTAGCATTAGTCTACATAGGTTTGTAATATAGAGTCATCTCAGAGTCTATTATCAAGCTAGAAGTTGTTCATAACCTCTCACTAATAGTATTTAATATTTGAAGCTATATACAAGTTCTTCAGATTCTTGTTCATTTTCCTTGACGTGTGTGGGGGATTCCTATTAGAAGAATCATTCTAGACAAATACTAAAAGAGCAAGTTATTCCATGGCAAAGCACGTCCTGACAGTATCAACTTGCTCAAATTAGCAGACGTCTTAAGTCACGGTTCCAGAAAGTGTGCCATTGCTATGGTGCTGTATATGCAAATTAGATATATTAGCATTAGTCTACATAGGTTTGTAATACAGAGTCAGCTCAGACTCTATTATCAAGATAGAAGTTGTTAATAACCTCTCACTTATTTATTTTAATTGTTGAAGCTGTATACAAGTTATTTAGAGCCTTGTTTGTTTTCATTGACAGGTATGGGGGATTCCTCTCAAAGGAATCCATCTTGACAAATACTAAAAGAGCAAGTTAGTCCATGGCCAAGTACTTCTTGAAAGTATCACCTTGTTCAAATAAACCGACGTCTTAAGTCACGGTTCCAGAAAGTGTGCCATTGTTATGGTGCGGTCTATGCAAATTAGATATATTAGCATAACTCTTCATAGGTTTGTAATACAGAGTCATCTCAGAGTCTATTATCAAGCTAGAAGTTGTTCATAACCTCTCACTAATAATATTTAATATTTGAAGCTATATACAAGTTGTTCAGATTCTTGTTCATTTTCCTTGACATGTGTGTGGGGGATTCCTATTAGAAGAATCCTTCTAGACAAATACTAAAAGAGCAAGTTATTCCATGGCCTAGCACTTCATGACAGTATCAACTTGTTCAAAATAGCCGACGTCTTAAGTCACGGTTCCAGAAAGTGTGCCATTGCTATGGTGCGGTCTATGCAAATTAGATATATTAGCATTAGTCTACATAGGTTTGTAATACAGAGTTATCTCAGAGTCTATTATCAAGCTATAAGTTGTTAATATCCTCTCACTTATTTATTTTAATTGTTGAAGCTGTATACAAGTTATTTAGATCCTTGTTCGTTTTCCTTGACAGGTATGTGGGGGATTCCTCTTAAAGGAATCCTTCTTGACAAATACTAAAAGAGCAAGTTATTCCATGTCCAAGCACTTCCTGAAAGTGTCAACTTGTTCAAATTAGCAGACGTCTCAAGTAACGGTTCCAGAAAGTGTGCCATTGTTATGATGCAGTCTATGCAAATTAGATATATTAGCATTAGTCTACATAGGTTTGTAATACAGAGTCATCTCAGAGTCTATTATCAAGCTATAAGTTGTTAATATCCTCTCACTTATTTATTTTAATAGTTGAAGCTGTATACAAGTTATTTAGATCCTTGTTCGTTTTCCTTGACAGGTATGTGGGGGATTCCTCTTAAAGGAATCCTTCTCGACAAATACTAAAAGAGCAAGTTATTCCATGGCCAAGCACTTCCTGAAAGTATCAACTTGTTGAAATTAGCAGACGTCTTAATTCACGGTTCCAGAAAGTGTGCCATTGTTATGATGCAGTCTATGCAAATTAGATATACTAGCATTAGTCTACATAGGTTTGTACAGAGTCATCTCAGAGTCTATTATCAAGCTAGAAGTTGTTCATAACCTCTCACTAATAGTATTTAATATTTGAAGCTATATACAAGTTCTTCAGATTCTTGTTCATTTTCCTTGACATGTGTGTGGGGGATTCCTCTTAAAGGAATCCTTCTTGACAAATACTAAAAGAGCAAGTTATTCCATGGCCTAGTACTTCATGACAGTATCAACTTGTTCAAAATAGCAGACATCTTAAGTCACGGTTCCAGAAAGTGTGCCATTGTTATGGTGCAGTCTATGCAAATTAGATATATTAGCATTAGTCTACATAGGTTTGTAATATAGAGTCATCTCAGAATCTATTATCAAGCTATAAGTTGTTAATATCCTCTCACTTATTTATTTTTAATTGTTGAAGCTGTATACATGTTATTTAGATCATTGTTCGTTTTCCTTGACAGGTATGTGGGGGATTCCTCTTAAAGGAATCCTTCTTGACAAATACTAAAAGAGCAAGTTATTCCATGACCAAGCACTTCTTGAAAGTGTCAACTTGTTCAAATTAGCAGACGTCTTAAATCACGGTTCCAGAAAGTGTGCCATTGTTATGATGCAGTCTATGCAAATTAGAAATACTAGCATTAGTCTACATAGGTTTGTAATATAGAGTCATCTCAGAGTCTATTATCAAGCTTGAAGTTGTTCATAACTTCTCACTAATAGTATTTAATATTTGAAGCTATATACAAGTTGTTCAGATTCTTGTTCATTTTCCTTGACATGTGTGTGGGGGATTCCTCTCAAAGGAATCCTTCTTGACAAATACTAAAAGAGCAAGTTATTCCATGGCCAAGCACGTCCTGACAGTATCAACTTGTTCAAATTAACAGATGTCTTAAGCCATGGTTCCAGAAAGTGTGCCATTGCTATGGTGCGGTCTATGCAAATTAGATTTATTAGCTTTAGACTACATAGGTTTGTAATACAGAGTTATCTCAGAGTTTATTATGAAGCTAGACGTTATTAATAACCTCTCACATATTTATTTTAATAGTTGAAGCTGTATACAAGTTCTTCAGATTCTTGTTCATTTTCCTTGACATGTGTGTGGGGGATTCCTATTAGAAGAATCCTTCTTGACAAATACTGAAAGAACAAGTTATTCCATGGCCAGGTACTTCTTGAAAGTATTAACTTGTTCAAATAAACCACGGTTCCAGAAAGTGTGCCATTGTTATGGTGCGGTCTATGCAAATTAGATATATTAGCATTAGTCTACATAGGTTTGTAATATAGAGTCATCTCAGAGTCTATTATCAAGCTATAAGTTGTTAATATCCTCTCACTTATTTATTTTAATAGTTGAAGCTGTTTACAAGTTATTTAGATCCTTGTTCGTTTTCCTTGACAGGTATGTGGGGGATTCCTCTTAAAGGAATCCTTCTTGACAAATACTAAAAGAGCAAGTTGTTCCATGGCCACTTCTTGAAAGTATCAACGTGTTCAAATAAACCGACGTCTTAGTCATGGTTCCAGAAAGTATGACAGAGTCATGGTGTGTTCTATACAAAAGCTAGACAAAACAGGTCTAAGAGTACATTTGAGTACTGAAGAGTTTGGAACTGTAATGATCAGTGGCTATTCACTGAATGTTCCTGACAAATACTTCAGCTTAAAGTCTGGTTTATACTTCTGCGAAGAAGCACGTAAACGTCTCTGCGTAGCTTAGGGATTTCTGGGAAAGCGTTGCTCACAGAGGCCCGCCAACGTTTCTTATCTGTTTCTTCTATGTTTTTTTTCTGTACATTCTGGATTAGTAAGTGTGACACTGCTTCCCAATAAACCTGTGGAAGCATGCTGGCAAACTGCTGTCCGAATTTCAGCACATGACGGACGTTAATGTTTGCAAAGCGCCAACGCAGAAGTGCAAACCAGGCTAAAGCCTATACAGACAAAAACGTACAAGAAACACGGATAAGAAACGTTGCAGTTAGTGACCTCACTATTTTTGTACTTTTTTGCAGAGGGGTAGTACAAATGTCTGTATTTGCCAACCTCGTTTGCAAGTTGCTCTTCAAAGGACACTATGGTTTTAATTGTGATCTGTGTGTTTTTCCAACCAAAATATTCCTGGACATCTTCTCGTGTCCTATGTCCTTCACTGCTCAACCAAATAGCGATTTTTGGACGCACAGAGAAGCTTTGCACGACGCGCTGTTAGGATTTGGAAGGACCCCTGTCTCCACATTGGTGGGCCTCTGTGAGCTACGTTTTCCCAGAAACCCCTTCTCTGCGAAGCTAGCAGAGACGTTTACGTGCTTCTTTGCAGACGTATTAACCGGACTTTAACCTGCATAGCTCAAAACGAAGTAATTTGTAATATGTTGTTGAAAACATTTCATTCATTTCATTTAGTAGTTGTAGCTGTATATTAGTTCTTTAGATCATTTTTATTCTCCTTGACATGTATGTGTGGAATCCTTCTTGACAAATACAAAAAGATCAGGTTATTCCATGGTCAAGCAATTTCCTAAACTATCAACCGAGGTAAATGAACAGACTTCTAAGTCACGGTTGCACAAAGTGGGACATAGTAATTGTGTGGTCTATGCAAATTTGATTTATATTACCATAAGTATATATAGGTTTGGAACACCGAGGAATCATGTATAGGACTGTGGTGAGCATTAGCTATTTGTTGATTGTTCCTGACAAACACTTGCACAGCTCAGAGTCTAGTATCAGTGTAGAGGTTGTCAATAATCTATTACTAATTTGATTTAGTAGTTGAAGTTGTGCATTGGTTCTTTAGATTCTTGTTGATTTTCCTTGACATGTTTGTGGGGGATTCCTCTTAAAGGAATTCTTCTTGACAAATACTAAAAGAGGAAGTTATTCCATGGTCTAGTGGTTCTGCAAACTGTCAGCTGGTTCCAATTAACCGACGTCTAAATCACGGTTCCACAAAATGTGACATGGTCATGGTGTGGCCTATACAAATTAGATAGTTACATATTAGCATGTCTATATAGGTTTGGAATACAGAGGAATCATGGCTAGGACTGGTGAGCAGTAGTTACTCCTGAAACGTTTTTGACATAAACGTCAGCTTAGTCTGCACAGCTCAGAGTCTGATCTGATCTATTATCAGGCTAGAGGTATTTAATAACCTCTGGCTAATTTGATGTAGCCTATTAGTTGAAGATGTGTACTAGTTGTTTCAATTCTTGAGTCACAGTTGCAGAAAGTTTGACATGGTCACGATGTCGTCCATACCGCTTATAAGTTAGCTAGATCGTTTCAGAATCCTCAACTGTATTTACTGTAAAAACCTTTTTGTTTTTTAATAGGTTTGGTTCTAACTGGAAACATCGATTTTTCCGTTGTGAAGATAATTATTTTAAACAAATTCTGATCAGAAATGTTTTCTGTGCTGTTCTTTTGCAAATGACATCTATGGTTCTTAGTTGAAGTCGTACAAAAAAGGATAACACGTTTAGAACAAAAATGTTTCCTACCTAAATATAATCTAGAATACACACAGCTTTGTGCTAAATGCAATAAGTATGGCAGCACGGAACAGGCAATTTATAACCTCTTATTGTGCTGGATGTGTTTATAGTCTTGTTTTGTTTATTTGACACGTATGTAGAAATCCCTGAAAGCAATCATTGAAAGGGCAGTTTATGTAGCATATGAGCTTAACTTTCCCCTGCTTTCGGCATGTAGCATTCTCAGTCACAGTAGGAAATTGTACTCCCCTCTAGGGAAATAAGCAGAAGCACAAGGTTTGCTTCTGGGATCGTTTCCTGCTTAAAGTATGTTTTTTTCAATATCACTTAGTTTATAACTCTTATGTGGTCTATAAATGAACCTACTCTTTGCTTTTCTTCCAACGATGACTGCAATGACCATGGAAGAAGCAAGCAGATTAAACCACTTAATCACCCTGGTACTGTTGTTTTTGAGTGGGCCTAGCCTTCACTGTACCGACCTGACACAGAAAAGCAGAATGTGACATCTGTCTCACACTCAATGTGCATTGTTCTTCTGTCTCGCTGAACAATATCAAGTGATGGGTCTTTTGTATTCGTATCCAACCCATTCTCTTTTGAAGAATGACACACTCCAAACTACAAGACATCAGGCTTTCTCTCCCTCACATGCATGGCCTTGACTTTCGGTACTTCCCACATTTTGCTGCAAAGGAAACGTTCAATCAAGCGCAGCATGATTCACCGGATCCTTCAAGGACATTTTTCTATCGGACCATAGGCTTAATAGACGATCAAATGCCCCTGTGTAGGTTTCATAGATGAATCCTTTTGAAAGGGATGTGAAGATATGAGTCGTTATAGGTTTAACGTCCCTCACACCTGACACGTACCATGCACAGCAAAGTGCTGACCCAAACTTCCCTGATCTACCTGCTCTTCTACAGTCATCGCCAGTGTGTAATGTAGGGTGTACAGGAACAACTTGAGACCAGTATGGTACACATGCAGGTTAGACCTGTGTAAAAATACTGTATATGATTGGGTATGTGATTCCAGAACTAGTACCAGATAGAGATAGCCTGGTTGTCTGGGAATAACTCTGATTTGGAGCGGATATGGTGACTCACGTCACAAACGCGCACACACACACACGCGCGCACACACACACAGCTCCCTACTTAGCTTCGCCATGCTGTGTCTAATGTGTGTGACAGCAGGGTTGGGGGAGGCCTGGATCTTGGCCACACCACAGGGAGAGGAATAGACACAGAGCCACTGTTTGCATGTGTGCGTGTTTGCAGTGAAAGCTGGACGCCATGGAGTGAGTCAGCAGCCTAGTTTTCTTGCATGCTAGAAAAGAAAGTTTAAATTTTAACTTGACTAGCATGGACGTGAGAGGAGAGGAGAGGAGAGGAGAAGAGAGATTCCAGATTTTTTTCAATAGCTCAATATAGATATGTTCTTGGCCCAAGCTATGCCAGAATAGGGTCTCATGATCCAGTCTCAAGTATTCAACCTTTTAGCATTTTTATCAAAAGAAAACATGCCTTGTCCTGCTTTAAGTCTGAATTAGAGCTCAGCAGATAGTTTGTCATCTTTTTTAGAACTCATTCACGTAAGGGGATTCACTGATTAAATAGATGTTGTCAATTTGAGAGATTTAAACCAGTGTGTTAAACATTTTGAGTATTTCATTTTTATTTTGACTACCCGTTGTTCTTCAACGGTTTTCCTTTCCATTACTCACGTTGTATTTTGTCATAATGTCCAAGCCTGACCAATTCATGCTCAAGTGTTATAGACCTACCACTTTCCCTGGCACATTTGCTATGAAATCCAACTATGTAGATTCCTGTGGCGTTCTTCTAAAGAGGGCCAGAGCACTGCCGTGCATAACAACACAAGCTCTCCGTTACCCTGGCAGCTGGTTGGCAACGATACGGTCAGATGGAGACACAACCCCGTCCTCTCCCCTCTGTCTCCGTGTAGGGGACACCGTGTTCTCACCTTAGAGAACAGCACAGCCAGGGCCATGGGTTTGGGCTGCGGGTACACCTAGAAGTGATGATGCACCAACCGGTCCCAGGCCAGTGGTATTAATCCTGTTGTTCTATCTGTTGTTGTGTAGCGTTATGCCAGTATATAGAGGCCACTAAATTCAGAGATGGGGCCAGAGGAAAGGTGGCGAGTGCAGACGAAGGTAACCCCTCACACCCTGACCCCTTGAACCCCCTCGGCTCCGCTTGTGTCCTTTAACCTTTAACCCTGACACGCGCCTATCTTTCACAGCACTCCTTTTTTGTTTGATTTTTTTCTCTCTCCCTTCATGTCTCAACGGGCCTGAACGGGGAGTCCTGAACAGGTGTGGGGGACTTTGGGTGTTGGAGCGCTCCGTCCCCTCTGCTGCCCCTCTGACCTTTCTCTTTGACCTCCCCACACCCCCCCTCCCCTCTTCCTCCCACCCTCGGGCCTTCTTCTTCTGCAGCTACTGAATCAACAAGCCGGTCTCTTTGACGATCACTCTCGCTCCTCCACTCAAACATAAACACACACGCAAACACAGCCGGTGCTAACGGTGTTGGTGTTGCTTGGTCAATGTGTCCTCTCTCCCCGTCCACGCTGAATGACTTCTCAATTGTGTCTTGGTCTGTGTGTCACCTCTGCTTCACTGTGGGTCTGAAATCAACTTGGTTTGGGGCTGGGTTCTATGAGAAATGTTTTTATGTGTGGTTTTGCTCTGTCTGTATTGATATAAAGCTGTCACCCTAATAGTTTTAAAACTAATTAGATTGTACCAAATTTCAAGTTGAATAAAGATATTTCTTTTGCCAAAAAATAACACATTTATTAAGGAGAGTAATCTCCTTATTTATAGAGGCAAAGATAGTAACCACAAGATAATCAGCCATATATTGGACAATCTTGGCAGGTGTAGTTTTCTGCCACTGCATTAGAGCAGGATACAGTTGACAGCTTTATATAATGTACAACAGCCTTTAACTCCTGACAAATGCACTGATTTCCTGTTTCCTTTGGATGGGCGGGTCTTTTGCCACAAACCTGCTTCTGATTGGACAAATGTGTCCTCCTCCTTCTTTGCTGCTTTCTGGACTCTTTTTTCTGACTGCTCATCCTCCCTTGTCTCTCTCTCTCTTCCATCTTTCTTCTGCCATCTTGTCATCATATTTTTAGGTGAGAATTTTGAGCACAGTCCGCTGCGGAGAACCTTTAAGTCCAAAGTTCTAGCGCACTACCCAGAGAATGTGGAGTGGAGTCCCTTCGACCAGGATGCTGTTGGCATGGTAAGACTTTGAAGTCATGGAGATGGTCTCATAGAGCGGCCGTCTTTCCACACTGAACACTAACATCCCATTCAGGCGTCCCTTACGAAGACAATATGCGTTCATAAGTGTTTTATTAATCCATTCCATATAATTATCCCCCCAGCTGTGCATGCCAAAGGGCCTGGCCTTCCGCACCCAGGTGGACTCCCGGGAGGCCCAGTTCCACTCCTTCATCATCACGCGGGAGGACGGCTCGCGGACCTACGGCTTCGCCCTCACCTTCTTCGAGGAGGTGACCAGCAAGCAGATCTGCTCAGCCATGCAGACCCTGTACCACATGCACAACGCTGAGCAGTACGACATCCTGCACACGCCCACCTCGCCGCCGGCCGCCGGCCCCCAGGAGCGGCCCCTCTACGGCCTCCCCCACGCCGGGCCCCCGCAGCACCACCCCACGCTGCAAGCCTCGCCCGCCATCTCCCGGCTGCAGCGCTTCAACTCCTACGACATCAGCCGCGACACGCTCTACGTCTCCAAGTGCATCTGCCTGATCTCGCCCATGGCCTTCCCGCAGGCCTGCCGCAAGGTGCTGCAGCAGCTCCACCAGGCCGTCACCTCGCCCCACCCGCCGCCGCTGCCGCTGGAGAGCTACGTCTACAACGTGCTCTACGAGGTGCCCCTGCCGCCCGTGGGCCGCTCCCTCAAGTTCTCGGGCGTCTACGGGCCGGTGGTGTGCCAGAGGCCCAGTACGTCGGAGCTGCCGCTCTTTGACTTCCCCATGGGGGAGATGTTTGAGCTGCTGGGCGTGGAGAACGTGCTGCAGCTGTTCACCTGCGCCCTGCTGGAGATCCAGATCCTGCTCTACTCACAGCGTGAGTACAGCTACACACACGGACACAGGCCTATAATTCACAGGCCTAGACAAAATGTATCACTGAACACGTGGTTAAGGTGTGATTGGTGGCTTATGCATAGCAACATGCATTCACACTCTAATTTTTTACCATCTACCCTTAGGTTTAAATTGATGTAAACTGTTGACAATCATTTTCCCAATTCTCCAAAACTAAGACCTTGGCTTGTGATAAATGCTAGATAGTACTGGAGTCTTCAGAGTCTTGAGGACTGCAGGTTGTATTGCGCTCACGGACGTTTCACTCTCTGGCAGTACGCAGCACAGTGTAGCATTGTGGTTCAGCTAAAATGGGATAATAAATGTATAAAGATCCCATGTGGCCTATTTTTGCAATGGATTAGTCTGTAAAGGATGGTTAAGCTTGTTGAATTGTAATTACTCAGTTTTTGAACTATCAATCAGCTTAATTTGAATCATATTCTCTAGAATGTGCCCAGCTCAACAGGGCTACTTATGAAACAGTAGTTGCTAAAGAACACACATGGCCTCAGGCTGTGGTCAGGGCATGACTTCTGGGACGCACAGGGGAACTTTTAGCCAGACACATTATACAATCTCTATCAACTGAACCCATTAAATAAGGCAGTATGGCCCCCAGCTGTTTTCAACGTGAGCTCTCCTAACCACTAGCGAGCATCTCTTAAAGAAAGCTGGTGTGTGTGTGTGTGTGTGTGTGTGTGTGTGTGTGTGTGTGTGTGTGTGTGTGTGTGTGTGTGTGTGTGTGTGTGTGTGTGTGTGTGTGTGTGTGTGTGTGTGTGTGTGTGTGTGTGTGTGTGGGTGGGTGGGTGAGTGGGTGGGTGGGTGTCTGTTTGCTTGTTTGGGAGTATGTGTGAGTTTGTGTGTATTACTGAAGAATGTCAACTGCATGTGTCTGTTGAATGCATGTGTGTGGTCTGTTTTTCTTTATTCAAGTAAGTTAGTGATGGAGAGTTTCTTTTGTACGTGTGTGTGTGTGTGTGTGTGTGTGTGTGTGTGTGTGTGTGTGTGTGTGTGTGTGTGTGTGTGTGTGTGTGTGCGTGCGTGCTGTATCCACTTGTTGTGTGTGTGATTTGCTGCGGGGGTAAACATCAGAGTGCTGTGAAGGGCCGTCTCTGTTCACTGGGATCCGTCCCTCTTTGTCCCCCCCCTTTACGGTAAGCTCCAAACCCACACTGGGACAAACTGACAGGAGAAACCCGTTGATAGACGAACCTTTGGAGAGAAATTGCAGCCATTATTCATTGTACAGGTCTTTTGGTGGTAATATAAATGGCAAAGATGTTATCTAAGACAACAGCTATTCACATGAGAAGAGGCAGTATATTTTACAATACTAGAGCAGTCAAACACTTGTTTGTATTAAGAGTTTGAGTTCTCATGAGACTGATGTTTGTATAATTGTGCCATTGTGTAAGAAGTGAAAGGCTGTGTTTTTAATAGTCTGTGGAGAGGGAACTGCCTGCTCCTGAGGAGCGATGGGAAGCAGCGCAGCGGGGGGGTTGTCTTAAGATGCAGGGGCCGTGGTGGTGATTGGATCTGTTACATACAAGGCTAGGCAAAGTGTTTACAAAACGAACGCCAGGGGGTTGGAGAACAGGGGGCTGTTCAGGTGCAATGCCGGGACGTTGCTAGGCAACCCTCCTGCCGACAAAAAGGATGGCAGTGATGCAAGACGATTATGATTGGTCGGTGGTGACTTCATTTTTTTTTTTTATCTCTCTCTCTCTTCCCCTCCCACAAGGGCTCCTCACTGCAGAACGTGTGAAGAGCCTGGCGTGGAATGAAGCCAGGCAGATTTTTGCCTCGGGAAGGCAAAGGCGTCATTAGAGAAAGCCACACACGCGGGGGCATAGGGATGCTCTACACAAATAAGGACATGACGGTGGGCTTGGCGCTATAAATAGAGCCATAGTTCACAGCTGAGCTACAAAGAATACCATGTCACGAATTGGAAGGATTCTGTTTTTCCTTTATTTTTCCAACATTTTAGAAAATATGTCACACAATGCAGGTTAGGTCAAATAACGCAATATATATAAATGTAGTAAAAAAAATCAAAACAACATTTTTTTTATCAGTGTACGCTATAGAACATTCTATATGTTGTAGAGCATGCCCCTTCTTGTGTAGGATAAGCCCTTGTGTGCAGCGCTGTGGTGTGGAGGACAAGTGACCAACTTCATCAGCACTGAGTCTCATTAGATTTCCCACTGTCACAGTTCTGAATGGACCTATTAAAGAGAGCCCCTTCTTTCCAAGCCAGATTTAGGCTGGTGGTTGCTGTTGGCAGGGACCATTGCGTTCGCATGAGACCTTTACGAGTACTATGTGTGTTGCCATCAGGAAAGTAGCGTAATGTGTTGAAAAGGCTCTTCCGTCTCCATGGCTCTTAGTAAACCTACAGAAACACTAAATGAGTATTCTTGTGCCCGATCCAATGGCCCCCATCCTGGGATACATGGTCAGGCAAAAGGGGGGATGGGGGGGGGGTAGGCACTGTTCGCGGACCGCCTCTGTTCTAGGGGGACAAGCGGAAGGCCAAATGAAGGACGACTAAGCAGTTATTTTGGCTCCCGCACAGCAGAGAGCCGAAAGGAGCTGTTACTGAATCAAGCTCTCTCTCAGGGGAGTAGGAAGGAATGCTGATAAACGGCAGGCCTGAACGTTCACGTGGATGCCAAACGCATGAGGAAAGTGTGAGACTTGTCGCTACGCCTGCTTGAGTGAAACTGTGTGGTGTCAGGACCAAGTGGCCTAATCTAGGCTATGTTTAAGTTGTACCAGTGGAGGCACGTACTCACAAAATGCTTGAGCTACGATATACGTTGACATATTGCCCTTTTATTTGATGAGAAACATTGAGATGAGTCGTCTCAGTCAAAATTCATCTCAACACTTTTTTAAATCATGGCTGTTAGCCTAATAGGCCAAGACATCTTAAATGGTCCTGGTCTCTAACTTTCAGTCTGTTTTGTGTGTGTGTGTGTGTGTGTGTGTGTGTGTGTGTGTGTGTGTGTGTGTGTGTGTGTGTGTGTGTGTGTGTGTGTGTGTGCGTCTACAGACTACCAGAGGCTGATGACTGTGGCAGAGAGCATCACAGCCCTCATGTTCCCCTACCAGTGGCAGCATGTCTACGTGCCCATCCTGCCCGCCTCGCTCCTCCACTTCCTGGACGCCCCCGTGCCCTACCTCATGGGCCTGCACTCCAACGGACAGGACGACCGCACCAAGCTGGAGCTCCCCCAGGAGGTGCAGACACACAGTCCACACACCCACACACACACACACACACACCCACACACCCACACACAGGTCTCAACCAAGGGCCGCGCTAGAAATGATAATAGCATACATCAAGGACAAATATGCACAATAGACCTGATACATCTCTACACACACAAACAACTTGTGAAATCTCTCTGTGCACACACACAGTATTCCACTGCTAGGTTGTAAATATCCTTTCTTCCTTCTTCTCATTTGCTCTTCTTTGAAAATCCGTTTCTAATGAGGGCACAGCATAATGTTGGATTTCCTCAACTCACCCCGGCTTAAATGCTGCCTGTTGGCAAATCATTACTAATCACATCGCTTGTGCTGAAGGAAGCGTGTGTAGAGAATACAAAGGCAGTCGTCCCCCTGGACGTCCGTGCCAGTTTCATCTCCTTCATCTCCTGTCTAAAACACAGCACAAAGTGATAGCCATGAAATTGGCCACTCTGTAGTGTGCATCCCTGAGATGTACGATAGAGCAAGTAAACCTCGGCGCGCTGATCTATCCCTTTATATCAGACGGCTTTTGTTTGTTCTCTTGCTAATTACAAGCAAAATAAATTGCATAAAGCCACGTTCTAAAATGGATACAAGATAAAAGAAAATAGCATCGACCTATTATGTCTTTAAAAAAAATATGGATTAGGTGTTTGTCTTTTTTTAGATGCATAGGTGTAAAGATGTCTTTCATGGATACCTTTAGAGGACAATCAAAGAGGACAAACGTTCTTTCATCATGTGATAGATTTCTACTTCCGCTCCGACAGCCATTTCATGTGGCTCGGGTCTTTGGTGTATAGCTGACGTTAGCCTTCGAGGAAGGGCCGGGTGAGCCAACAAAGCTTTTACCCATCTGGATGAGCTCCAAAGCTAGAAAGCCTGAAAAGCCTGTACATTAGTGAATTTATAGCTTGTTTCAATCACAATATGGCCCCATTCATTTTCCTCGCTATATTTAACTCGTAATACTCTTAACACATCATGAATGAATGCTTATTAACAATGGAGGTCTCAGCAAGTGTAATGGGATGTCAAACACTCAGTCTAGTGTGTTTAGGCCTATGTACTTTACGTGTGCTACTCTCATAGTCTAGTGTGTTTAGGCCTATGTACTTTACGTGTGCTACTCTCCTAGTCTAGTGTGTTTAGGCCTATGTACTTTACGTGTGCTACTCTCATAGTCTAGTGTGTTTAGGCCTATGTACTTTACGTGTGCTACTCTCATAGTCTAGTGTGTTTAGGCCTATGTACTTTACGTGTGCTACTCTCATAGTCTAGTGTGTTTAGGCCTATGTACTTTATGTGTGCTACTCTCTACTCTCATAGTCTAGATCAGCGTTTCCCAACCTTTTCCAACCCACGGCACACTTGCATAAACGTATTCATTTTGCGGCACACCCCAGATTTCAAACTGAATCAAATTGAATACAAAATAGTTGTTTATCTTTCCCAAATGTGACTTCCCCAAAATTCCACGGCACACCTGATGATGTCTGACGGCACACCAGAGTGCCACGGCACACCGGTTGGGAAACGCTGGTCTAGTGTGTTTAGGCCTATATACTTTATGTGTGCTACTCTCTACTCTCATAGTCTAGTGTGTTTAGGCCTATGTACTTTATGTGTGCTACTCTCTACTCTCATAGTCTAGTGTGTTTAGGCCTATGTACTTTATGTGTGCTACTCTCTACTCTCATTGGTCTAGTGTGTTTAGGCCTATGTACTTTATGTGTGCTACTCTCTACTCTCATTGGTCTAGTGTGTTTAGGCCTATGTACTTTATGTGTGCTACTCTCTACTCTCATTGGTCTAGTCTGTTTAGGCCTATGTACTTTATGTGTTCTACTCTCATTGGTCTAGTGTGTTTAGGCCTATGTACTTTACGTGTGCTACTCTCATTCTAAGTCTGTGTGTTCACAAAGGACTTGTGAATTCGAGATCATTCTTTTTTAGTTCATGCAGATACAGAGCTGTGACACTTTGTCATTTCAGGCCAACTTGTGCTTCGTGGACATAGACAACCACTTCATTGAGCTGCCTGAGGACCTCCCCCAGTTCCCCAACAAGCTGGAGTTCATCCAGGAGATCTCTGAGGTGCTAATGGCCTTCGGCGTGCCCCCAGAGGGCAACCCCCACTGTGGCCAGGGCCAAGCCAAGACCAGGGGGTTCCGTACTACGGACGTGGTGTCCGACAAACGCAACGGCAACCTGGCGGGCTCGCCGCTCAACTCCTTCCTGCTGAGAGAGAACGAGACCATCGCCAGGCTGCAGGCTCTGGTCAAAAGGACGGGGGTTAGTTTGGAGAAGGTGAGCCATGGAGGACAGGAGCATGTCAGGGCTCCACGTTAAGGCTTGTCCGGAACAAGAAAAAAAATAAGTTGAACAAGGGAAATACTGAATTAACTTCTAACGGATAAAAATACTCTTACAATACAGGGATTATTAAGCACCAAAACACAGAAACTTAAACTCAGAACTCAGAAAGAATTGGTAGCTAAGTCAGCCCTGCACGTTTTGTCCGCGCTACGTGACAGGCCTGTCTATTCGCTGAAGCTCTTGTCATTTCTAAATTTGGACGAGTAGAGAATCTGGGTCACTTGTCCAAAGGACAGGTTGACATGTTGTTCATTGTCAGGGCCTGATATCCACTTCAATAGTTGGGTAATGGGGGAAATTGGGAATTCATTGGGAGTATAATATTTTCCGACATGCTTCCCATTGTTCTCGGCCTGTGTCTGCCAGCGGACTGTTCACTCTCGCTCTTGGATTGATAAGGCCCTGTGTCTGCCATTCATTTACCAGGCTCACAACATTGGCTGTCATTAGGCAACCCTAATTTGCCATCTGGTTGGAACACGACTCAAGAGGGCCGCTGGGAACGGCCAGTTATGTTCCAGCTGAAATCACGTTAAACACTGTTGACTGGGCAAATTAGCTACTGACAAGAGGAGGGTCTCCTACCGTGGCCCTCCCCACTCTGAAGGCAGTAAGCAGCTTACAGTCTAGTGGTCAGCGAGCTTTTCCCAGAGGGATTGACCTGATCACCGCATATAGCTCTACAGGCTTGTGTAGGAGCCACTGGGTCCCTGACGAGAGCCAATTCCCAAGCAAAGCAGGGATTCGTGGGATTTGAGGTCAGAGGGGTTAGCTGGTATCTCTTTAATTTGTTTACTACGTTGTTTGTAGTTTGTAAGTCTGTAGGTTTAGTGGAACTCTCTGCCTTATTTTGACCCAGTGTGCCGTGTTGAGATCCCTCCCTAGAACCCTCATTTCATTGACATGCTGGATGAGGAGTCCATGCACTCTGCATCAAAACAAAACGTCTCTGACTTCCTTTCCCATGCGCCTATGGCGCCGCAGGCAGCCGACGCTAACGGGCCGATGAGATTACATAAGGGCCTTCCACTCTGCAGGCCCTGTCTTCACTTCCTGTGGCTAACCACTGCTCTCCTTCCTCTGTCGCTCTGTGCTCGGCCCCGCCTGCGTCTGGGCTGCAGCTGGATGCGCGGGACGACGCCGGCAGCAACAAGGAGCTGAGGCCCCAGTGCGACGAGGAGGAGCTGAGGATGCACAGGCTGAACGTCCAGGTGCGCGAGGTGTTCGCCAACCGCTTCACGCAGATGTTCGCCGACTACGAGGTGTTTGTCATCCAGCCCAGCCAGGACAAAGAGTCCTGGTTCACCAATCGCGACCAGATGCAGAACTTTGACAAGGTGAGGTCTGCCTCTGGGAAGTACACAATAGTAGACAGTACCTCACCAGACAGCCATCTTTGTAGAGCATGGGTGTCCAGCTGTGATTACTCGCCAAAGTCCAAAAGAATAAAAGCGTTTTTTCTGATGAGGTGGGGTTATGATACACAATTGTATTCAGATTAACCTCTTAATAATGCAACAATATTTACAGACAAATACTAGTACAAAATCGAAGCAATCGGGAAGGTTAATCTCTTCCACGAGTTTGCAGCCACTGTTTAAGCCCTTCAAAGCCATTTCAATGTGTAATGTTTGTCCGTCCCCAGGCCTCCTTCCTGTCGGACCAGCCAGAGCCCTACCTGCCCTTCCTGTCCCGCTTCCTGGAGACCCAGATGTTTGCCTCCTTCATCGACAGTAAGATCCTCTGTCACGACGACGAGGACAAGGAGCACACGCTGCGGGTGTTTGACGGACGCGTGGAGAAGATCCGCATGCTCAACGTGCGCACGCCCACACTGCGCACCTCCATGTACCAGAAGTGCACTAACATCGACGAGGCCGGTAAGACAGGAAGATACCTTTACCTCCAAATGGAACTGACTTGATGATTTAGGTGAACATTTTAAGAATGCATTACCTGAAGTAAATATGTGCAATAGGATACTCTAGAAAGGTACTTTGAGAGCAGGTATGAATCGTATCCAACATGTTTCCTTATGTCCAACTTGTTTTCAGACAACCTGCTCAAAAAGCGCTTTGAAACAGTCGATTTTGTGGCTCCTGGACCTCATGACATTGGGCTAGAAAACTACAAGGCCCACCTTAGTAATGATTTGTCTTTAATTCCACCAAGTATTTTGGTAGCGGGTTACTAAACATGCTTGCAATCTGTTGCAGTTATTTAACAGTATTATAATTAAGATGGGCTACATAATAACCAAGTCTCACTCAGAATAGAAGCTGTATGTTCCACCGCTTACATATCTTTTCATCATATACATTCTTCTGCTCTTATGTTCATCCAAACTTCTTTGGGATTGGTATGCATGCGTGTGTGTGTTGTGTGTACTAACCGGGGTTAGAGTGGTGATGTCACTGGCTCCCGTAATGAGAAGGAGGTTGTGGGATGATTAACTTACAGCGTGGAGAGGTAGTGTGTGGGTGGGGAGAAAGGCTGATCACTGATCAGATTTGGCTCTGAATCCTAACAGCTCATAGCCGCTCACTGTGTGGGTTAACGGCGGCGATGACATAAGACTCTCTAAGAGCACATGATGGGGATAATGGACCGGAAGAGACGTGGACCACCTCACAACCTCTCTCTGTCTCTCTCCCACTCTCGCTCTCCACAGAAAAGGCCATTGAGATGCGGGTGTCAAAGATTGACCACACAGCTCTACACCCCCACCTGCTGGACATGAAGATCGGCCAGGGCCGCTATGAACAGGGCTTTTTCCCCCGGCTGCAGTCAGATGTGCTCTCAACCGGACCCACTAGCAACAAGTAGGAACCTTCGGTTTTTGACCATGAATATTATGTAACCAACAGAAAATGTCCATAAACTTAACACGGAAGAGCATCTTCTGCAATGGGAAATAGACAAATTCCGTGCTGATTTGATGTGGGTTTTGTTTGCACTCTGTCTCAGCGCTGATGTATTTTGTGTGGCAGGTGGGCCAAGAGGAGCGCCCCGGCCCAGTGGAGGAGGAAGGACCGACAGAAACAGCACGCCGAGCACCTGTACCTGGACAACGACCAGCGAGAGGTGAGAGGTTGTCCACGGCTCAGAATCACCCACGGAGTTCAGCCGTATTAAACATGGCGTCCTGGTTGACTTTTGATAGTGTTTACGGTGTTCTGTGTGTAGTGTCACTCACTGTTCTCTCTGGCAGGATTGAACTGCTGCCATTTACTTTGTTTTTTGACCAGCACTCCATTTTAATTTGATCTCACCGCTTTGTCACCATTTTCTCTATCTGTCTGTATCTTTTTCTTTCACACGCATACCCGGCTGGTTTTCTCTCTTGTCCTTTTTTTCTCTCTCAATTCTCTCTCTTTCACACGTCCACACTCAGCATGTGGAGTGTCTGTTTCCGGAGCTGCAGCTCCTGCTCTTTCTAGACTACTACTGGTACTCGCAGGCCTTCAGGCCCTGTCTGAGGTCCGTGTCTGTGGACGTGGTACGTGAGGTGCTACACCGAGGCCCCCCCCCCCCCCCTATACCCACCTCCCACCATGTGGTCTCTCTCTCAGAACCCCCTCGTCACTCCAACCCTTGCCCGCGGCCTTACCCGATACCCGGCAAGTCACAGAGCTTGTCAGCGTATCGACTCAGTGTGAACAGTGCTACCGGTAGACCCTACATCAGTAATCAGTGTGAACAGTGCTACCAGTAGACCCTACATCAGTATTTAGAATCTGGAGGCATTTGCTTGCACTTTAGTGGCTTGAGAATGCACATTCATTACCAGCTGGCACTGGGTATATTTGATGCTATTGATCATATCCAGGATTGGGATTAGTTCGATTTGTAATGAGATTTGATTACAGATCTAGTTTTTCCAGATGAATGCATACAGCCACATATACACATTACACAGCAGGGGGAGTGAGGAGTTGATAGCGGTAATAGTCAGATTAGAAGGGTGAGGGACAAGGAATACTTACCTATAACATCCTACATACTATAGCCAGTTTTTCTACTCAAGGGTCATTTTGAACACTGAGATTCCCTCTCCCTCTATGTTGGACTGAGACCAACGCCTGCAGCCAGCCAACCAATGACCCCACTGTGTGTGCTGTGTTGTGGTCTACTGCCCAGTGCTGTGACGGAATTCCTCTTTATGTGAAGAACATTCTGTGTGTGCGTTTTGTGGCTTGCTGGTTTCTATCCTGACCGTGTGTGTTCCATGTTTGTATGGGACCAGAAGTACATCCAGGAGGCCAGGAACTTGGGCACCACCATTCGACAGCCCAAACTGTCCAACCTGTCCCCCTCGGTCATTGCCCAGACTAACTGGAAGTTTGTGGAGGGACTGCTGAAGGAGTGCAGGAACAAGGTGGGTACAGTCCCACTAGCAGCAGGCTTCAGTACACTGCTAAAGTGCATCCTGACTGTGCAGTGTAAAGGCTTCTTCTGCTGATTCACATGCTGATGTTATAATGGCTATAAAGCCTCTATGTCTGTGTGTGACTGCATGTGCGTGTGCGTCCAGACCAAGCGGATGCTGGTGGAGAAGATGGGCCGCGAGGCGGTGGAGCTGGGCCACGGCGAGGTCAGCATCACGGGCGTGGAGGAGAACACGCTCATCGCCAGCCTCTGTGACCTGCTGGAGAGGATCTGGAGCCACGGCCTGCAGGTCAAACAGGTCAGTCAGCGCGCTCACACACACACACACACACACACACACTCACTCTTTCTTTCTTTACGCCTCCCTATCACTCTTCTCTCTGTTCGTTTGACATGCACACACACTGTAAGTAAAGTAAACTTGTAACCTGAAACCTGAAACTGAACCAAACACACTGTGCACTAATCGACCTGTGTGTGTGTCTCTCTCTGTGTGTGTGTGTGTGTGTGTGTGTGTGTGTGTGTGTGTGTGTGTGTGTGTGTTTGTTGGCTCACTCAGGGTAAATCCGCCTTGTGGTCCCACCTTCTCCACTACCAGGAGAGCAAAGAAAAGAAGGATGCCACTCCTGGGTGTCTGGGTCCCCCAGGTAAATCATCCATGAAATCGAGGGACATTCATTTGAAAAGAGGATGGATCACATCAGGGAAATGGATCCTGTCTGGTTTTGGCTAATGTATCGTTCTCTTGCCGTAATAGCTGTCACTGCTGTGTCCTTCCCAACATCAGATCTAATCCACAACACAGAGCGACGCAAGTCTGATGCTGGCACTGCCATGCCACCTCTCAAAGTGTCTCTCATCCAGGACATGAGGTGAGTCCTTAAAGCTGCTTTTCACATAATACCATCTCGTGACTACGTAGCTATGTTTTTGGGAAATTTCATAAAAATGCAATATTTGGTTGTCAGCAAAAGGAATTTTGTTATGATTATGAGCTCTTACATGTGGTTACACTGCTTCTTGGTGTATGGGTAGGTCAATCAGGGTCAAAAGGAAGTTAATATTACAAAGACCGCCCTCTTGTGGCGAAGTAATGTAACACATCCAAGCAGAAAAACACAAGATCATAATATTATTGCGGTGTCTGGGTTATAGCTTTCAGAAGTACATACATAACATACAAAAAATACTGAAGTAATAATTATGAATTGAGTTTGATCTGTGGCTGATATTGCCATCATTACCAATCTAAAAAATAAATACATTTGCATGAAAATGACAGCTATAACAACACCCTTAATTTGTACATACGATTGGTTATTTGTGGGTTTCTGTGTATATGGGGCTGTTAAAAACAGTACTTTGATGCACGCGTGCGTTCGTGCCTACAAAGATCATTGTGACACCCTGCGTGCACAGGCATCTCTGTGGAGTCATGTGAAAGGTTAGTCCTAGTGGGGGGATGAAGGAAGGAGGTAGAGGGAGAGCGTGAAGCTGTGTGACAGCACCACGTTACTTCCAGCCTAATAACCAGACCCCCTGTTAGTCGGCACAGGGGCAGGAGGAGGAGAAGAGAGGGGGCTTCGCCCCGGGCTACACCCCCAACCAGGACCCACAGTGCCAGCCCAGCCCCTCTGAGCACGCACATGTCTGGGTCTGTGTACAGACACATCAAGTACAAGTACACAAAGCTCTTCATAAACACACAACGCTTTTCTTCTCTTTGTTATACAACGTTTACACCGTATTCGTATTTGGCAGGATTATCACTGTTAAAAAAAAAAGAAAACAGTGAAAGAAAAGAAGAAATCATCTTTACCCTCCTTCTTCATAGGCTACTGCTCAGCTGGTAGACCTAAGATAGGGAACTGCACGTTTCCCCAACTATCGCCTAACCACCGCTCTTTATCACTTGTTTTTCTCCCTGTTGCCTGGGGAAGCATTGCAAGCGGAAATTGGGTTAATTTGTGAGAGTGAGCAAAGGGGTTGCAGGGAGGTGGAGTCAGGAAAGCGCGATGGCGATATAGAGGGAGGAGGAGGGGAGCACTTAGAGAGCAGACAGTGCTCACTGGCACAGGTGGAGTGGAAGGGAATGTGTCTGGACTGGGGAAGCATGTTAGTGGCTGGGAGCGATGACATGGCGAGTCTGGCTGTAAGTCTGCCTGGGGACCCTGGAAGGAGCTGGAGCAAACCTTCTGCTACAGGCTAGGGACCAGAGTAGCTGCTCGCCATTATGTTGGTTAACAGGATGGTGGTGATGATGTGTGTGTGTGTGTGTGTGTGTGTGTGTGTGTGTGTGTGTGTGTGTGTGTGTGTGTGTGTGTGTGTGTGTGTGTGTGTGTGTGTGTGTATGTGTGTGTATGTTTATGTAAAAAAGCAATACACCAGTATAGTCCTTTGACCATTCCCGGTTGATTTTGACCTCCCGTAGGCACATCCAGAACATTGGGGAGATCAAGACAGACGTGGGCAAGGCTCGTGCTTGGGTACGCCTCTCCATGGAGAAGAAGCTGCTGTCCAGACATCTCAAACAGCTGCTGTCGGACCACGAGCTGACCAAGTGAGCATTCCACCCCCTCCAAAGCCCGGAGTGCTGAGCCCTGGGGCTGCGTATGCAAAACTGTCAATTCCTATCTGAACAGCTCAGTTTGTTATCCTGCATGGTAACACTTAGAGGTGTTAGAGGTGTTAATGTTCCCAACAGCCTGTCACATGTACTGGTAACACTTACACTACCCTGAGTGCTAATGCTGTGTCTACACACTTCCCTACAAAAAAAAGACAAATAAGAACAGAATCTTTCCACAGCTTGTGTAGATGTCTCCCAAATTCCAAATAAAATATTTAGAGCATTTATTTGTAGAAAATGTGTCATTTCCAAAACTGTTCAAAATAAAAAAAAAATATGCAGTGTTTTCAGACCTTGAATAATGCAAAGGAGTTAATTTTCAACAACACACTACTAATGTTTTAACTTCGGAAGAGTTTAGGCATCAATATTTGGCTAGCTGGCTGGCTGGCAAGATGAATGGATGGGCTTAACCTGATGTCTGCATGTATTATGTATGAATTCTCCTCAAATATCAAAGCGTCATAATACAATCCAGAAGGATATAAAATATTAACAGAGCTCTTTATAATTAATGAAAATACCAGTAGCAAACTGGGTCACATTCAGGGATAATCTATGGCAGCAGCTTTCAGTTGTCCTGCTGTTGTTGACCAAAGATGTTATGTACTGACATAACATATATTAACATTAAATATATATTTGATACATTTAATTATAGTGTTGTCCTTTCCCAATTGCTATACCTACGTGATTTCCCCATTATTTTTAAAACGATCTTTGAAACGTGGTGTGAAAAAGGTGTTTCCGTTGATATGAACATGTTTTTACACCGTCTTACAGGAAACTCTACAAGCGGTACGCATTCCTGCGCTGTGACGATGAGAAGGAACAGTTCCTCTACCATCTTCTCTCCTTCAATGCAGTCGACTACTTCTGTTTCACCAATGTCTTCACCACCATTAGTAAGCGCTAAACCGTGTGATTCTGACAACACTCAGATATATTGTGATATTCCATAGAGTAACAGTTTGCATTGTAAGGTAACTGATGCTCATCCTTTCAGTCAATAAATGTCTAGTACCACTGAATACTATTACGAAGTAAGTGAGAACCGAAGACATGATCTGTTGATTTGACGCGTTGGTGCTCAAGAGTGCTGTTATTACGGACTTCTTGCTGTGCATTGATGCTTCACGTTCTTTGTGTCTCTCAGTGATCCCTTACCATGTACTGGTCATGTCCAGTAAGAAGTTGGCTGGCTCCATGTTCACAGCCAACCCCTGGGTGTGTGTGTCTGGGGAGCTTGCAGAAACCGGGGTGCTCCAGGTCCCCAAGAACACTCTGGAGATCACCTTTGAGGTAGGCTATCTAGCAACATTAAGACCCTGCATCCCACCTCTGGCTTGCTTTTGAAGCTATAGCGGGGTTGGTCCTTGTCAGTCCTTGGATGGGAGACCAGTTACTGCTGGAAGTGGTGTTTGGTTGACCAGTGGGGGTCAATCTACTGTCTGGTTTGTGGCAGCCCAATGCCCCAGGACAGTGACAGGGGCACTGTCCTGTACAGAGTGTGTCTTTCAGATGGTGCGTTGAACGGATGTCCCGACTCTCTGTGGTCACTAAAGATCCCATGGCACTTATCGTAAAGAGTAGGAGTGCAAACCCGGTATCCCGGCTAAATTCCCACTCTGGCCCTATACCTATCATGGCCACCTAATCATCCGCACAGCTCACAATTGGCTAATTTATCCCCTATCCTGCCCCTTGTGGCTCTTCAGTTGATCTTAAACTGATATGTGCTGAGCAAGTCTGGTGCAAATTGGCTGCCATGGCATCACCCAGGTGAGTGCTAAACACTGGCAATTTAACTTAAAATGTGAAATGTCAACCTTCTTGTCTCCATCCCAGTGTCAGAACCTGGGAAAGCTGACCACGGTGCAGATGGGCCATGATAACTCAGGTCTCTATGCCAAGTGGCTGGTGGAGTGTGTCATAGTCCGCAACGAGATCACAGGGCACACGTACAAGTAAGAGTGGCTGACATCTATCGTTGTCGCATTGTATTATTCCCTCCTTGTTATGTTCTTAATGAAAGACTTCATAGAGATTTACTGAAATGCATTTTACCTTTAAAATCAATTGTCTAACTTTGCGTTTGTGTGTGCCCAGGTTCCCCTGTGGCAGGTGGCTGGGGAAGGGGGTAGATGACGGCAGTCTGGAGAGGATCCTGGTGGGCGAGCTGGTCACCCCTAGCACGGAAAACGACGACCGAATGTGTCGTACTCCCCCTATGCAGCAGTCCCCAGGGATGATGAGGCGCTTTGTAACAATCTCACCTAGCAACAGCAAACCAAGTGAGTTCAACTGTTTCATTCCTCAGCCCGTTATTCCTCACACCTTATTTTTCATCATTTCATATTGTGGATCTGGAGTACACTTATTCCTATTTTCTGGGTTATAATTGAGTTATAATGCACATATAATAATAAATATGACAAAAATTAAATGTTGTACCACTTCATTGCTGGTAGTCTTGTGTCTGCCTACAGTAATAGACATTTTGTCTCCAGAGTTAAACACAGGTCAAATCCAAGAGGGAGTGGGAGAGGCAATCAATGGGATCGTGAAGCACTTCCACAAGCCAGAGAAGGAGGTGAGAGACTGAAGGCCAGACGGTCCTCCGCCTTGTGCTCTATTATTCATGCAAGCATGATAAAAACAGGCTGCTTTCTCCTCTGTCTGGACTGCCATATACCTGAAAGAACATTTCCAATTTTAAGCGGTATCTTTCTCTCTTTTTAGAGGGGTAGCCTTACCCTTCTGCTGTGTGGCGAGTACGGCCTAGTGTGGGCTTTGGAGCAAGTGTTCCAGCACGGTTTCAAATCGCCACGTCTTTTCAAGAATGTCTTCATCTGGGACTTGTTAGGTAAAGGCTTCTCTTGAAATAGGTCCTTGTACATGGTTTTTAATATGTGGACATTAAAAGTTATCTCACCCTTTATTGTCTACTTAAATTTGACAGAAAAGTCACAAGTGTACTTTGAGAGTGCCGAACAGAGGGAGGCGACGGCTGATGAGAACTGGCAAACCAGAGTGCGCCACTTCTGCCGCTTTATGCGTGCCATCAACAGTACATCCAGAAACATTGGGAAGGACGGAAAGTTCCAGATGCTGGTTTGTCTGGGGGCCAGGTAAGCAGTCTGAACAATATCCTAAAGACATAATGCTCATACCACATTCACAACTGAACATGCCAAATACAGTTAGTTGTATGGTAATATTGTAGACTTGTATCTTGATGTATGATACAAAAATAAATGTGCACAGTGAAAATACTAGAACTGTGTGTGTGTGTGTGTGTGTGTGTGTGTGTGTGTGTGTGTGTGTGTGTGTGTGTGTGTGTGTGTGTGTGTGTGTGTGTGTTAGGGGGGTATATTTATTCTATATAGCCTTTGTGGAACAGACAGGATTGTTTGCTTATGTGCACCTGCAACTTCAATGAAAACCTTTTCTTTGGTCTTAAATTAAAAAGCTTTTCAGTGGCACAGAGCAGGACAGGGCATGTCTTCTTACGTACAAACTTCCACAGGAATGAAAAAGCCTAAACCTAAACCTACAGTCTTTTCTGTGTAAATCATATTTTAACAGCTTTGACACGTTGTGGTGTCAACCTAACCTGTTAACATTCTGTTTGGATTCGCCTTTAGGGACCATTTGTTGCACCACTGGATTGCTCTGCTCGCGGACTGTCCAATCACAGCTCAGATGTATGAGGACACTGCTCTGATTAAGGACCACTCACTGGTCAACTCTTTGATCAGAGTGCTGCAGACTTTGCAAGAATTCAACATTACCTTAGAGGCTTCGCTTGTCAAAGGCATTGGTATCTAGACTCATCCACTTTTGCACCAGTTGGACCTGACCAGGAACATCGTTGGGGACCATTATAACAGACAAATAAAAACTTTTTTTATGTGGAGAGACATGAACAAAGAACATTTTTTGCCTTATATTAAAGCTACTGTTACATTTGCCATATATTAAGTGCAATGACTTTTTTGAGATATATTATTATTTTTTATCCTCAACAACGTTGCTGTTTGATGTTAAAATATGTTTTCTATTATAAATCATACTTTTCACCACATTGTTGAAGATAACCACCTGTGTTCTGATGTTTTATTGAAAGCTAAATATTTTCATTGTTATTGTGAACTGCTGACAATGGGCTGTATTTAAAGGAAAATCATCTACAAAAAAATAATATATTTTCAGAGAAGAACAGTATTATTTTGATATGTCTGTCAAGTTGCTTGCTCTGTGGTCTAATTTGATTCCAATGTCATAATGCAGAGCTCGAAGCAAATAATTTAGAAGTATGCTTTATAAGTATGGCTGTGACAGGGCGTAAATGTTATTTGTAGTGTGGAAAATAATTCCCCTTCATCAGTACAACTGTGTATAATTTGTTGACCATCCTTCCCTGGGAAATGCAGTAGTATGCAAATATTTTTATGGAATAACTTGAGCAGAGAAAAGTCTCCTTCTGTGATTATGACAATGTAGCTAATATGCCTGAGTGCACAATGGTATTCATTTAAAAAAATAGTCCAATTATATTTCTTCAAACTCCTCATAAGAATATACAGCCATGGCTAGTGGAAAGCAACTCATAAAAGCCTCGGTGTTAATGTCCCTTAGTAGTCTACTATATCATCATGCCCTCTACATCCACAGCAGACTGTTCCATAAGATTGACTTTATTAACCAGAGTTGTTTTACCAAACCTCCATATTCAATATGAACTGAACTGTTGACAGCGTTTCTGCTATGCAATACCCACATTAAGAAAACTAAACTAAATATATAGCTAATTAGGTCTTCAAGAGTCAATGGACAACGTTTATTACATTACAATGTATGACTGATAAGATGTGCAGTTTCATATTTAGATGTGAAGGGTGTGTTTTCTGTGCCAACAATGTCTGGATTGATTCCGTTGTACTCATTTATGTACGACTTGTGAGCATCTTGGGAGGTATCTATTTATTGTTTTGTTTTTTCAATACTGTTGTACATTTATTGACATAGTCGTTAAATGTAGTGTTTAATAGGTAAATGAGCAACTGTGTACAGTGTAAAAAAATATATATATAAAGAAATGCATTAAAACTTAATTTAACTGGTTGTTGTAGTTCATACAAAACATATATTCGCTCTGTGAAACAAAGCCATTGAAATATGTAAACAAAGTCTTTCGCGGCTTTTTGTCATGTCAGAGAGATGTTTTCTTCCACACTCATTGACAAGATGTTTTCTGGGATGTTGAGTGTAAATGGGGTGGTTACATTGCCTACGGGGCACGGCAATCCCATTCATTCACTACACCTACCAACATGCCGTATTATTAAACACCAGCCATACACGACTGCCATTGGCTGAATTGATTTTCAAACGAGACGGCAGCACTCCTTATATGGCGTTTCTACTACGCTCGATTCCTCCATGGTCATGTTTTTCTATGCTAATTATATTAATGTCCAGCTGTATGCAGTAGTAAGGCATGCGCAGTGTGTGAAGAATACGGCGAAGATTCAAAGTTTCCTTTCCGTAAGTCCTCAGGATTTTATATTTTGACACGTTTGTATACATTCACATAACTTTTAATTTGTTTAAATGCATATTGTTCGGCCTGCAACATTTTTTTATAGTTGTCTGTCGCGTACATTTAGCTAGCTAGCAGCGATGGGCGAACACAGTCTGAAGTAAATGGGAGTGCGGCGTGCTACTAGCATGATGCTAACTAAGCTAGCTTGCTACGCTAACAACAATAGTCCGCGATTGCTATTTGGCGCTCACAGCGGGCAAAAGTTTGAATTTAAAGGGAAAGAAGGCGGTCACATCTACATTTAAACTCTCGGATGCAAACTTAATAAATTATGTATTTAATAATTAAACATCCACGGTCAACATAGTATACTTTGTTTCACATATTTACCGAGTGCAGCCACATTGGTGTAGCTTTTTGTTCGTTGACTTCAGAAAGCGCTTCTCGCCTTCCCTGCTTTTTGTTCATGTCGTTGGAAACAAAACCCACTACTTATTACAGATTAGTTAAAAGCTGGTTAACAATACAAATAATGTTATTTTAGCTTTACTGTTAATATGAATTGCAAGTCCCCACTTTCGCTTCTGAGGATTTTATAATTTAAGTTTTCGTGTTGCAGTCATCGTTTCACGATGGCGTCATTGCCATTTGCGTTTGATGTCGTTGCACGTAGTAGTAATAGCCGTATACTCGAGCCTCATCTAACATTACCCTCGCTATTTAACGTTTATCTTATTACCGCCACAAATATTTCCACATTACAAGTGTATTGCGTTTGTGTTGGAATTTAACTTTAAATAACTAATTCCACTCTGTCAAGAATGTGTATGATGTCTAACAAAATAGAACAGATCATTTAATATAGAACGTGGCTGAATAAGACAATTTAACACTAAAAAGCAGCGTCTTAATTTTATTTTCTCTCCTTGTTGGACACTTTGTTGCAAATTGAAGTCAAAATAGTGCATGCGGTGGCCGCCCCTTTTTCACTTGTAACAAAGCGTCAACACGGGTTCAAAACTAACATTATGTGTGCACGATAAATCCCTGGATTAGCAGACATTGACATTCGGATTTATTTATTTTTTGTTTTCAGGTTTTTCAGATTAGCGCATTCAGACATGTTTGGTTTTCACAAATCGAAGATATATCGCAGTAATGAGGGGTGCTGTATCTGCAAGACCAAGTCCTCAAGCTCTCGCTTCACAGATAGCAGTCGCTATGAAGAAACTTTCATGATGTGTTTCGGGTATGGTCTGCTGTTTCAAATCATATCTATTTATAATTACAAAGAAGCGTATTATGCAAGTCTTTCTACTTGATGTTGGTCAGATTTTGTGTCTTTAATACCCGAAGCTAATGCTGTTTTAGAAGAATCTGTTTAAAAACCCATCTGTTATGAGGTGGACTGCCTACAATGTCTGCTTATCAGACTACATCTCTTCTGTGTTTTACACTTTTATTTTTTGTTTTCATGAAAAGTTTGTCAGAGGGTCGTGTGGGAGACATCTGCAACGCCTGTGTGTTGCTGGTGAAAAGGTGGAAAAAGCTCCCTAACGGTTCTAAAAAGAACTGGAACCATGTAAGTGCCTAAAAATGTTTCATGTCATTTCTGTTTGTGGTGAAATCTTGTCACATTTTGCACAAATGATAATGTACCACTTTGACAGAACTATTGTGTGAAATATTGACACAGGTGGTAGATGCAAGAGCTGGGCCAGGCTTCAAACTGACCAAACCAAAAAAGATCAAAAACGGTGATGGCAAGAGGAAAAGTAATCTGAAAAAGCTTCATAAATTCAAAAGACAAAGTATGTCACCTATCCTGCACACTATTGCTTTTATAAGTAATATCACCAAATCTGAGGAATTGTGCTTTTGGCAGCTTTGTAATGTTATTTATTGCCCAGTGCAATATGTTCTTTTAAACGGTTGTAGAATATTCCATTTCATTAGTAGGTTACTCTTGGTATTTACTAATTGAACATTGCATGAACTCTGTGTAGACTCTGACGCCCACAGCACCACCTCCAGCATGTCTCCAGCCCAGTCCCCCATCCACAGTAACCTGTCAGATGATGGCTCTGACATTGAATCCAAGCAGAGGCGCTCCACTCCCTCCGGTTTCTCGTTTCTCGACCGCTCCTACTGGAAAAGGTACAGCAATCACTTAGTCCTAATCTTTATATTCCTTGGGGAAATGAAAATAAAGCAATTATGGCTGTTGCCACTTAAAAATAAGTTATGTTTTTGTTCTACAGGCAAAAGGTGTGCTGTGGAATTGTCTATAAGGGCCGGTTTGGTGAGGTGATCATCGACCCTCGCCTATTCAAGCCCTGCTGCAGCTCCAAGAAGCAAGAAACGCTGGCCCCAGTACAAGTCGACACACACCTTCCAGACACACTTCCCCCACCACTCCAAGAGGAATTGAAAGAGTCCTGGTGAATGAGCTGCAGGCGCCCCCTAGGGGTTACCCCCACGGTTTTGTCTCCAGTGGCAGACTTCCCAAAGCCATTCTTATCATTAGCTCACTGTGTATCTAGATGGCAACATTTGCATTATGTATGTCTTTTTTTTTTTTTTTATGGGTGTTTTTTTTATATGATTGTTTTTCTTATCTTTTTGTAGATAAACAAAAAAAAACGTACAAAAATATTGTTTTTCAGTGGGCCATTAGTATTTTATTTATATGATGAGGAAGCGAGGTTTGGTTTCGGTCATAAGAGGGACACTATACAGGTCTAATAATGAAATTTTACATTTTAAGAACCCATTTTTAGAATGATCTTAACCAGCATTATTTAATTTTTTCATCTTTATGAACATATCAAGTATGCCATATGTTGTAATTTCTTTTTTTAGCCACAACTGTCTTAGCATTGGCAGCAAATGTGTTTGTTTGAACTATGCAAGACTATACCAGCCATTGTGAATTCCAGCTCTTGTCTTGTGCAATTTCCTTTTTAGTACAGGTTGCTTCAATGTTCTGCTTTAGATGCTAAATCGTCTGAATGTGATAATGTGGCATCAAGATGAGGTCCATGAACAAACGGAGAGAGAGGGTTAGCACCTTAATGTTGTCAGGGAAGAAGCCTCGATATGGTCACATCTGTTGCTTTGCATTGAATTTAGTCTCCGATGTGGTACACTTTGAACAATTAGGTGATGTTGGTGTATTTAGTGTCCTTTACTCTACCCCGGTTCCTAGATTAACCTTTATCTGTTTTAAATTGCCCTGGATTTGGGCTTTTATTTATGCATGCATATACAGTTGGACTCATCTTTGTAGGTTGTTCAAAACTCCATCTGTTTTAGAAAGAATATCTGAATGAAGATGAAGTTTAACCATGCATGCAGTACTTTTGTCTTGGAATGAACACAAAAGGTTATTTATTTGTCGATTGTTAAGTCTTCTGCAAAATGAAAGTGCACCTTTTAAGGACATTTTAGTCTTGTGTATATACTCACAAATGTGATGTCCATCGATAATTTTTCTGGTTGCATCGTTGATAACCTTTAAACCACTCCTTGTGTTCATATTTTGAATTGATTCTATGTTGTTTCAGAAAGGTGTAACTACAAATTTTCCCCACGCCAAGCTTGTGTCCAAACCTAAAGCTTGTCTTTTGAGCTGTCCACTTGCACACACTTCATTCAGGAAGGGTGAAAAACTATGACAAACGTTGTCTTGCTTGTCAATGCTATTAATGGAGAAATAACTGAGGGTCTTTGCACATCAAAGCCAATCATACAGTTGACGCATGACCGCATATTCTGCTTTTCCTTTTGACAATAACTTTTGAAGCTGCATCAATCTGATTTGGGATTTTTGCTATATATTTTTTAATTTCAGAAGCATTTGAAAATGGAAACTATGCAGACTTTTGTATGTGAGAAGTAATCGAAATCTTGAGCGACATGTTTTATGTTGTCACCTCTGCCTCAGGTCCTTAATAATGAACCAAATTGTATTTTGAGCTTAAAGTGAATCAGCAATAATTACATTTTATAGAATTAAGGCATTTTTCTTCCAGAAGGTTCTAATATTCTATGTGTATTGTAAATTAAGCTCAGATTGCACAGCCTTTTTGTGTGTTGCAAACTAAGCTAATTGCGCTGGAATTATTTGTTACAATGCTGTAATCTTGATCGTTTTAAAGGAAGTTACTTTGTGCGGCAGGGTGGATGAAATTTTTCATTGATTCTCAAATAATGTCTTTTTTGTATGTAGAGAAAATGACATTTTTTTTCTGAGAGGTACATTGTTTTTGATATGAAGTGTGCCTTACAAGAATTAATTGTCCTTTTTTTTAATGGGTAGCAATCTAGTGTAATTTATATTTATTTATTTCAAAGCTGTAAAACTGATTCTGTTAGCTGTAGTCTTTGTGCACTTCCTTGGAATTTTAGATTTTCTATCAGTTCCATTTTGTATACTGTATCAAACAAAATTGTTCCATTTAGTAATAAAAAAGGCTTCCAGAGGATGTGCTTCGTTATTTTTACCGCTAGGTGGGGACACGTCACAACATAAGCCCTACTTAAAAATACGCTGAACAAAAAACACTAGAGAAAAATGGGATAGATACCCTTTAAAGTAGCAATTATGTCTCGTTAAACACATTTCTAAACTATTAAATGAATGGCCAACATAAGTATCTTGAAAATTGAACATAGTAAAGCGTTCCAAGAAGTAGACGAGCGAATGTCGTAAAATTGTTACCAAGGTCATTTCATCACACCATGGGCCAATTGGCTGCAATAAATGGGCTACGCACAAACACTGGCGCGCCTGAGGACTGAGCGTGCGCTCCTAGTTTCAGAAACACCACAGGATTTCAAAGGATAGCACTTTGATCACGGTAAAAGAGTCACAACGCTGGAGTAGTGAAATCCAATGAGATAATATTTGATCACTATTATTTGGAGGTTTTGGCCATTCAGAGTTATTGGCTTTATAAACCCAGCAAGTGAACGACTTAGAGCATACTGGAAACGGTTGGATCTAGATGGAGCGGTCTACCAGGACTTCAATTTTATTGTATACAGCCTATACCGCAGGGCGCAGATAAGATGATGGCTATTAAATGGTCAGCTATTGACAAAATGTAGTGTGTGAACTTTTTGCAACTTTTGATTAATAACTTATTGATTATATTTTGAATCAGTGGACATCGCTTCCTCTCTCTCTTTCGTTCTCTCTCACTGTCTCTCTCTCTCCCTCTCTCTCTTACAAACAGACCCGCATACACAAACTCACACAACAATCCTTTCTCTTTCCTATGGCCCTCGTGAAGTCGATTGACAGGCTAGAATGAAAATGAGGCGGACACTCGGTCACGACTTCAGTGCAAACGCGTTCTTTTGAGGAGACCTCTAAACTTGGATCATATCACCATGGGAGTTATTTGTATTGCAAGCCAGTTTTGTTTGTTTTTGCTCTTGTTAAATACTCGCCAAAGCGGCGCTCTTCACGAGAACCGAGGTAGGCCAAGTTTTTTTCAGTTTCAGGGACTGTTTTTACGCACGCATGAAACGTCTACTGCGCTCTTGTTTTTCCCAGCTCTAATGCGTTTAATTTCAAAGTAGCTTACATGTTTATGAGAACACTAAAACGATTTACTAATACTTTTACTTTTCAGTCACCATCCTGAACGTAAACTAAATACAATCTAATATGTTTGCTTCCTTTATTTCTAAAGCGACAATTCCCTACCATAGGCTATGGATTTTTATACTTGTTGTACTATTCAAGATAAAGATGAATTGAAACACTATTAAACTTTGTTTAATCGAGTGTACCTGCTTTAATGGAGGCTATGTGCCTTAATTTAGTAGTCGGCTGGGAATAGTTTATTATATATTTAATAGGGCTAATAAACATTTCTCTATTATATGAAATATAGATCAATGCGCAGAGGGAAGTGACGGCTGTCATATTGATGCTATTTGTCAAAATACCCAAGGCTCTTACAAGTGCACGTGTAAAGCAGGCTTTAAAGGAGATGGGGAACATTGTGAAGGTAGGCTAAATATCCCTTTCTCATGTAAACACATTCCTTCATCATCGAATTGTTTCTGTTACATTTATCGATTTCTGTATTACTCTGTACGGTTGTGTATATTTATTTAGATTGACCAGTTTGAATGGCAAAATGGAAAGTGTTTATTAACCTTGTGTCCTGTTTCTTAGACACTGATGAGTGCGACATTGAATACAATGGTGGCTGTGTACACGAATGTAACAACATACCAGGAAATTACCGTTGCACTTGTCATGATGGATTCAATTTAGCACATGATGGACATAATTGCCTTGGTAAGATAACTTACAAATGGGTTTATTGGCGTTGACAACACACACAATGCCAAAAGCTAAGCTCTGGCATTTGAGGTAGCTACAACTGCTTTAGATTCCAGAGAGTACTATTAATTATACAGAAATTGTGTTTTTATCTGTTGCTTACTAGCTCAGATAGATATGCAATATGTTCATGGTGGCATTTCTAATAACTTTGTACAGTAGTTAGGTATTGTATTGTATTTATTTGGAGAATCTTAAAGAGTATGTGCAGCGCATGACTCTAAGAAATAATGCAATGGTTCTCCCTCCCATCCTGCAGATGTGGACGAGTGTGTGTTTAACAATGGAGGGTGCCAACATACATGTGTTAACACCATGGGCAGCTATGAGTGTCGCTGCAAAGATGGCTTCTTCCTCAGTGACAACCAGCACACATGCATCCACCGCTCTGTGGGTGAGTGCCACCCCACCTTCCCATACCTGCTCCGTGAGCGACCTCTCTTTAATCCCAACGTACTGTCTTCAGAGCGTGCAGGACTGTGAATGTCATAAAACAATGACTTCTCTGAAGTCTGACGTAGGTGCATCTCCTGCCAGGATTGTGTTGTCTTTAGAGAACGAGCTCTGTCTTGCGACCTTTTTAACCAAAAAGAATGAACTAGCAACCTAAACGGTCATTGTCATTTTTTTGTGGGTGTGTTTTTGTACATTTATTTTTGTCTGCGTGTGTGCATTTGGGTTCCAGGGAGTTGCATTTGAGTTTATGTATGTATGCATGAGCTTGCTTTTTCATCAAATGTATTAATCCGTGCCAGGGGCATGGCAGAGAATGATGTGGCTAATTCTGAAATGTTCACAGACAAGGCGGTGATTGACAGCACAAAGCAGGGTGACAGCCTTTTAAGTGGGGGTCTCCTCTCCCAGGCATTCTGTGGAGCAGGCGGGCATGTAAACAGCCTGCGCTGTGGGAAAAGGAGCCCTGTGTCCCCGGGAACAAAACAAGTTCATAACGGCAACACTTTGCCCTATTGTGGCCTCTGTTGGGGATGACAATGAAGCTCCGGCTTTTCTTCGGTGTCTGTAGCCTCTCAGCCACAAGCATTATTATTGTTTTCTTATTACTATAATAATTCTGCACAACAACAAACTCAGAACTGTGCTCTCCACGTCATTGGGTTTCCCTTTGGTGAAGCTGCCTGAATTCTACGTGGATGTCCAGCGTTTACTGGGCCTCCCAGCTGCTCTACACTGGTTTGAAGGACATTAACCCGACCACGTAGAGGGTATTAAGGAAAATATATAAGTGCAGTGTATGTCTGGAATTGCTCTGAAAGATAATGACTGATGAAGAAAATATGTTACTGTTTGAGCTTGATATCTGCCAATTTTCTGATTATTTCCTGCCACACGGCGTAACTTTTGGCTAATGGTTATAGCCAATCTATGTGTGTAATGAACGGAATGTAGTACAGTTGACCACCTAGTGACACGGTGGTTCACCTGTTGTTTGTCTGTGGCTGGGTTTCACAGTGCCTCTGTCTCCTCTTCCTCCCAGAGGGCCTCAGCTGTATGAACAAGGAGCACGGCTGCGCCCACATCTGCAAGGAGACGCCCAAGGGGGGAGTGGCGTGCGAGTGCCGGCCGGGCTTCGAGCTGGCCAGGAACCAGCGAGGCTGCATCTGTACGTCGACAAAAACGCTGCTCACCTCACACTCACACACACACACACACGCACCAACACCCGCACACACACACACACACACACACACACATCGTTGCTGTTCCCACATTTGGGATTGAACTGCATGGAACTTACTCCCCTGCCCCCTATGTTGGCCAAACAGTGACCTGTAACCATGGTAACGGCGGCTGCCAGCATACGTGCGAGGATGCGGAACAGGGCCCCGTGTGCAGGTGTCACGTCAGGTACACCCTGCAGCCCGATGCCAGGTCCTGTGTGGGTAAGAGCCGACTCAGCGCCTTGCCCCTCTGACACAGTCTTTCTGGGAATCACAGCCCTGCTTACCAATGTCACAGTCTATCTCAACACAACCTCTAATTTTACATCTTCATCATGGTTTTTCCCCCTCAGACCCGCCTCTGCTCTGTTATGACACTGTTTATACTGTGGATTCACCTGTTCTAGCTGCTTTATCCTCAACCCTTTCGGCTTTAACGCGGTAGTGATCCGGCACAGACAGGCCTATCCATTTCTGCTCAGCTCCCAGTGTGTGTGTATTAAACTCTCTGCCTGCTTGTATGGTGGATATGCACATGATAGGATCGGCCATCAGATAGCGGCTAGCTGTGTCTGCTCCTCCAGCGACAGTTTGTGTGTGGTCCAGGCCTGTGTCCGGATCCATCTCCCTGTTCCATCTCCTCCGCTCTCCGCCACACACAGAGGCAGTGCTGCTGCCTGCATGCCACACGTGTAAACATGCTGGTGGCTCCAAAGGAGAAACACCGACAAAAACACACAGGGGAGCACACCTCTTCACGACCACCTATTTACAGGGACCTCCTCGAACACGAATGGCACAGTGGCTGTGTGTGCACATCTGGCTCATTCTAGCGTGTGTTTGTGTTTCAGAGCGGGACGAGGCCACTCCTGATTCTACAGATCACAATGCAACATCCTTTGCCGAAGTTGACAAACGGGTCAAACGCAGGCTGCTCATGGGTAACATTTACAGTTTGGGTTAACTTCATCTTACACACATCTGCACAAGCTAAACCTTCTGCATGTACCGTCGGGAAGACTATTTGAATGGCTGGACTGGAGGGCAGTGCTGACGGGAACGGGGGGTTTTCAAAGGGCAGTAGGGCCCAGTAAACCCAGGCATTCCACTGGCTTTTGGAGCAAACTGTGAAATGACTAAGGACCCGCACTCTCTCACTCACGGTTGTGACAGTGTGGCAGATTTCACATGTTTTCCTTTCCGATTTGGGAAAGACATAGCAACAGGCTTCCCTCTCCTCTTGTTGTGTTAGCTCTGTCAGCTAGCGTTGCCCCAGTAAAGTTGACGCCCAGTGACAAACTGGATTCTCTGTTTTTGTGGGACTTGGTTGCTAGCGATGTCCAAGCGATGTCGGTCAGTAGCGTAAAACCATAACGCTACCAGGAAAGCTTCTGGTTAGGTTTTCCACACCATTTCCCCTGAGTTTTTGTTAGGGTTAGGGACAGCACATAATGTCAGCGCTGGAGTGTGAAAAGATGGAGGGAGTTTGCACAGTAGATTTCTATGGAGTTTGCATTCGTGGACAATTCCTTCACCAGCAGGGCAGAATAACCCTGTGTTTCCCATCCATTCAGAGACCTGCGCGGTGAACAACGGAGGGTGTGACTGCACCTGCAAGGACACATCCACGGGCGTGCGCTGCAGCTGCCCGGTCGGCTTCACCCTCCAGCCCGATGGGAAGTCATGCAAAGGTCAGAGACTCCACAGTCCTCCAAGGACCTCCATCCACATGCCCTTGTCACACCACAGCCCATAACTGAACCGGATTGAACTGGGTTAGACCGGTTCACGTAGGTTACTGGAAAGGTTAACAGGAACAATGTGGTCCGTGATGGCGTAGGCTAGTTCTGTGGTGTTAAAAGGCCATTTGCTTTATGTTTGAGCGCTGTGCATCGTGTCCTCCACCATACAGTAGGAAGCCTGACATTTGTCGCCTGTTCCCCACAGACATCGATGAGTGCGACCTGAACAACGGCGGCTGTGACCATTTCTGTAAGAACACCATCGGCAGCTTCGAGTGCAACTGCAGACGGGGCTTCAAGCTGCTGACGGACGAGCACTCCTGCCAAGGTAGCTAGGAGGGATGACCCAGTACTGGATAGATATTTGTAGCTGTGTTGTCATAGTCATAAGTAACAACCCAATGTACGAGTGAGGGGTTGAGAGGAAGAGGAACTGGGAACAGAGTGTGGGTGTTTGTGTAGGTGCAGCGGGAGATAAGGCAGGGTGGGACATTTTCCAGTGTCGACTTGCCAGGTGCCTTTGAGATCCTTAACACCAATAACACGTCACCGTTCTGACCACATCCACACAAAGCCCCGAGATCTGTTTTCTGATCAACAACTGCAGCCATAACTCACTGGGATCCTGTTGGCCCCCGTCTCTTTTGTGGACATAGACAGCGGCACAGAGTCGTACCGTTCCGACGCCTACAGATGTCGAGGTCAAGCCAGTCAGGAAGTTAATCCGTGTTTGTCGTTAGGGACACCCCTCCTCGTGACGAGTCCAATGAACTAATGTCTTTCCCACTGTACCTGTCCCTGATTGCAGATATAGATGAGTGCTACTTTGAGAGAACGTGTGGTCACACGTGTGTGAACTCCGCCGGTGGTTTTGAGTGCGTGTGCAACAAAGGCTACACCCTATACGGACTGGCTCACTGTGGAGGTGAGACACTTCAGAAGTGGAGGCGGCAAGGGGTCTTCTAGAAAACCTGACGGTCCATTCTCTTGTGCTCCTGTGGCTTGAATGTTACATTTGGTGTGAAATGGATGCTTGCCTGTAATAGAGATAAAGTGTAAGCGACTCGGTCGTGTGGTTGAATATGGGATTATGTTTTGATGTCAAAATGTATGTGTGTGTGAGTGGTAACCAGTAGAATCCTAGCAGTGTGCTCCGTATCCTCCTTTCAGACGTCAACGAGTGCAGCGTGAACAACGGCGGCTGTGAGCACTCCTGTGAGAACACCATGGGAGGGTTTGAGTGCCACTGCCACCCGGGCTATAAGCTACACTGGAACAAAAAGGATTGTATTGGTAAGACACGTCCCCTTTAACCAGAAGGGCTTGTACTCAGTCTCTCTATTTTTCTGTTCGTGTGTGTGTGTGTGTGCGTGTGTGTATTGGTGTCTATGTCTACCACTGGGATGTCGGATATCTGGTGTGAGACTGCGGTGTCTGTTTTGAGACTGGAGGGGACTAAAACAGGAGATACTTTGAGTTCTGTTCTCTTTCTCTTTGTTTCTTTGGCTCTCCTCAATGTGGGGCTTTAAGGCCAAGGGCATCACACCTCCTCCTCCTCCCGTGCTGTTTAGAGTTGTGACTCGGATCACGACTCGTTCCTATCGGGTCCGTCTTCTTCCCGACTCCTCGCTGCGTGCCCTGTTTCCGCCAAAGTGTCCTCTTTACCTGCTGAGTGTATTGTCCTTCCATGTAGAGGCTGAGGGTTTGGCCCCGGCGATGCCCCTCCACAAGCCCACGTTGAACTGCAGCAAGCAGGAGGGAGGGGACCACTGCTACCTCACCTGCCAGTCCCAGGGACACATCACCAGTGGTGAGTCACTTCTGGCTGTCAGTGGCGCTTTGAATTGTCAATATGAAATATGGATCATGTTCGGTTGCTTCAATAGGTACAGAGTAGCTACAGCTGTCTCCAGAGTGGTGTGTCGTGTTGCGGCACGCCGTCTGTTTGCTTTCGGAGTGCTTTTGTCTGTTGGCCCCTGATACATGGCCCCCGATGTGTGATTGCAGGAACCGAAGATTCGTATACGGTGACCTGTGGAATGCCTCTGCCCTGCCTAGCTGGAGCTCAAAGGAACGACAGTGGCTCCCATTGCTCGGGCAAGTACATCACAACACAAGACATCCCAGATTTATTTTCTTCCACCTTTTATGTCACATAAAAGCACAGATAAACTTAAGAACAGCTCAGTCATTGAACTCACTGAAGGACATGGGGCACTTTGTCTGTGTCTATAATAACTCCTTTACAATCTCCTTCAGGACCTGAAATGTCAAGTGCTCTGCGTATTAAGGCCACTGCCACCTTTAAGTCGGGCATGGGGAAGTGCAACTTAAAACGAAGTCAAGAGAGACTGAAGGAGAGCTTCAACGTAGCCCACTCAGGTACAGAGACTTCTAGACTTACATATATTCCTCACTGCTACCTAAAATGGATGTGACTGAGTAAAATTACCCGTTTCCTGTTGCTTTCCTTACTGCATTGCTGCTGTAAAACAATGCCGGTTTACCTGAAAGTGCTTGACATTCCACTCTCCAAGCGCAATAAAATAAACCAGCCCCGAGGGCTGTTTGAAAAGTAAACCGGAGAGTTAGCCAAATAAGAGGGAAATTTGTGAGGAAAGTGGTGCGGTTTTGAAATGTTTTGAATGTCTCAGCGCTGCACATTGTCACCAGTTGACAGGGGAAAATGTAATTAGCAACAGCGTGCCTTTCAGCTGGGTCCGACCCAGCCATCAATCAAACAGACTTCCGATTGTTGGATTATTTTGTTTCTCTGAAGGGTTCCGGCCATGGTATTTAACATCCCTTAGTGTCATCTGAAAGGACACAATCGCTTCCAAGAAAGGGACATTTTCCCAGTCTCCTCTCGTTACCTTCCAACCCCCTAAGCGGTCCAGGCAACAAAGGGTCTGAGAGGAAATATTAGTTCACTGCATGAACAGGAATCAGTATCTCATTTATGTGTCACACTGCCCTTTGATATAGCTGTGGATAACTCCTAAAACGGTTTGTCATGGAGTCACGCAATATCCTGTGTTTTTCTGCCCCCCCCCCCCCCCCCCCCCCCCCCCCCCCCCCCCCCCCCCCCTCCACGCGTGTGTTCTGGGTGTGGTCCACAGACAGCAAGATGCCGTTCACGGAGAACGTGCAGTTCAGCTACGTCAGCCTGCGCTGCAGCTCCTCGGCCCGCCGTCCGCGGAGCCGCCACGGCCGCAGGGCGGGCGACGACGAGGGCTCCTCCATCACGGCCGAGTTTGAGCTGGAGGTGAACCTAGAGGAGGTAACAGGTTGGTCTCTCTGCGCTGCTGCTTGCCTGCCGTGTGACCCGTGACCCTTTCACCCCTCGCGCGGGTCACGCTCTGCTTCCTCCTCCGTCTCCTCCCGTTTCTTCTCTTTAGTGACTAGAAGGCGAGGTGTTTAAAGTATCTCCTGTTTTGACTTGGTGGCGGGGCTCTTTAGGGCCGGGGGAGTGGCTCTGTGTGGTGTGGTGTGATGCCTGCGGTGATGATAACACGACACACTCCCCCTCTGACACGATGTGGTGTGTTTTGATGAATGGGGAAAGCGTGCGTCTGCGTACCTATCCATATGTGTGAGTGTGGGGGACGTGCAGCGTTCAGCTCCGGAGACGGTTACGGTACCGTGTGCGTTCTCTCAGCAGAGAGCTGTGACCTGGGCTGTGTTCGCCGGCGCTCGGAGAAGAGGCTGAAGAAGACCATCCGCACCCTGAGGAAGTCCATCAACCGGGAGCAGTTCCACCTCCACTTCGGGGGCTCCAACTACGAGCTGGCCAAGAGGCTGGCCCAGCCCATGGAGCTGCCCGACCGCTGTGCTCCCGGGCAGGTGCTGGCGGACCGGAATTGTGGTGAGCACTCTACCCATTTTTCCCAGCTTTTAGGAAGCTCTGGGCATGCCCCAGGTTGCGTCTGACGTAACCTTTTTTTTTTTTTTACATAATGCGAGCATGTTGTGTTTACTCGCTTTATGTTTACTGTGTTTGTGTTTACTGTGTTTATGTTTACTGTGTTTGTGTTTACTGTGTTTGTGTTTACTGGCTTTGTGTTTACTGTGTTTGTGTTTACTGGCTTTATGTTTACTGTGTTTGTGTTTACTGGCTTTATGTTTACTGTGTTTGTGTTTACTGGCTTTGTGTTTACTGTGTTTGTGTTTACTGTGTTTGTGTTTACTGTGTTTATGTTTACTGGCTTTATGTTTACTGTGTTTATGTTTACTGGCTTTATGTTTACTGTGTTTGTGTTTACTGGCTTTATGTTTACTGTGTTTGTGTTTACTGTGTTTGTGTTTACTGGGTTTGTGTTTACTGGGCAATAGTGCGGCACAGGATTTTTGCTTGTCAAGATTCACCTGTTTGCAAAGCTGGCGACCTGAACTGGAAGTTGCAACCCCTGAATTGGAAGAACAGGAATGTACAATTAGCTCATGGTGAAACCATGCTCTCCCTTTTTAAGCAATTAGTCCTCATGCATGCCATGTTCATTTCAAGCCCACCTCTTGTGCACCACCAAGCCTAGAGAAGTCTGGGCTTTGGCTCGCCTCCCCGTTCCCATCGGCCCAGCCTCATAGTCATGTCTCTAAGTAATTGAAACAGTCCGTGCCAGGCGGCGAGGATATATTTAGACACGTTTCTTTAACGGTTGGATTCAAAGCAGGTGTGGGCCAGATGACTGCCATATATAGCGGGCAGACGTGTGGTAATGAGCTGGTCGGAGCGGAGAACAGACAGGCTGTTGTTGTTCTCCGTTCACCGCCACCGTCCTCCAGCATCTCCCCGGCGTACACGGAGCCCGACACACGGAGCCACGGCGGCGGGCTCGAGCTCCCTGTGGCCCCGCGGTCTTTTTGGCCCGTGGTTTACCACCGTTAGCGAAGCAAAAAGTCCATCAACATTTAATGGCACACTGTCAACACGAGCTAGAGCCCAGGCTAGCGTGTGTTTTATCTGGCGGAGAGCGGTGCGCGCTCCCCAGTTCAGGGCCCCACAGTACGCTGACTGGCTGTTGCGGTCAACCTCCTTGTAGGCCGCTTGTGAGGGTTAGAGAAGAGGGAAAGTGCTGTGCGATGCCTCTAAAGTTCACTTTCAGCTGCCCTTTAACCCCAGACCTCTGGCTGAACTGATTGGGTCTAAGGAGTTTTAGGGGCCAGACCATGCATTCTCCCATCCAGCCACGCTGTCTTCTTCCTAGACTAAAGACTGTGTCTTTACAGGGCAAAAGTTGGATAAGGAGGGATATTAGGAGGAGAGTTGGTGTTTAATGTGTCAATTCCCCCAAACGAAAGAAGACAAGCGTGAGATGGGACCACTGTCTGCTAACACTGGTCTCCAATTGAGAATCTTCCTACAACTAAGAGTTCCAACCTTTCAATGTTAACAAGTGCCATTTTCTTTTTTGACTCCTCATACATATACTGAAATATAACTGAGGGAGCCTTGGAGTAGATGTATCTCCTACAGCCCTGGCTAGGTATCCCTACACCTCGTATTAGGTAGTCTATTGGATATGGTGAGAGGGCAGACATGTCATTTTGTTGGGGGACTGAAAGGCCGTCTTAACCCCCTGGCTCTTGAGAGGGGCTATATTTTTTGTGTCCCCACCTCCCCCACTGGCTTAGCTTACTAAGTGCAGTTTAGTCCTTTCAGTTTGCCCACTCCATTGTGAAGCCCACTGGGGCTCGCTCTCCATGGCTCAGTGGGGAGAGAGAAATCCCCAGAAAACAACAATATGGCCTCGGCTGCACCAGAGAGCAATAGGAATAGCCTTTTTCTTCTTCTTCTCTCTACTTGTGTTTACTTTAAATGTTGCCACAGTAGCCTACTTATAATGTTAGCCTGCTGGGCATAGTCCCATATTTCAAATACTTTTTTTCATTTGGGCTTCTTTTTTTAAGGTCTGTTATGATTTCCAACTCGTATGAAAACGTGTGTTTAACTTGTAGATCATGCTATTCTGAAGAAGAGAGCAATATCCATGTCCTGGATGTTAATACGAGTGGGCACTATTGCTATATGCTGCGTGAAGGGGTTTGAGTTGTGAATGGCGTCACGTCTACTTCTTCTGTCTTGTCTATTTGAAGATTGCGGTCAAGATGTTGCGTGTTTGTTTTAACATGGGAGATGTTTAGGAAATGCTGTTGATTCAAGCTGGCAGTTTAAGTGCCCCCCCCCCCCTTCTCTCTCTCTTCTGTGGCCAGCTAGGCCCCTCTGAGTGACCCCAGCCACTAAACTGAGAAGAATTGACTTCAACCACACCATGGGAATCAATTAGCATCAGCTGTTTGGGCCCAGGCTTGATGGGCGCGAGGAGCGATTGGGCCAGGCAGAATGGGGGGATTCAGAAGCCTGACCCCTTTTATTGGGTTCAGCTCCTTACCACTGTGATACCATAGTGTTTGCCTATGTCATCAAATAGGCAAGGGCTGGGGACCTGAATGGAGGTGAAAGGTCCTTTAAACCTCTTTGGGACCATCAATTCGAGGACTCTATAGAATCACATCTTTGCATTTGAAAGGCTTCAAGGTTTTTTTCACTCTAACTCTCTTTCCCTCTTCTTTCGCTCCCTCCCTCCATCAAATAAAAGCTTTTGGGGAGACAATGCAGTGGTGCCTGTTCATGGTCATTCAGAATAAACAAAAGGCAGAAAAAATGAACTGCTCTTGAGAGAACTAAATTTTCTTTCTTTCAAGGAGAAATCTAGCTATTTGCTGAGGCATGGATAATGGTTGTGTGTTAAAGCTTTTGTGAATTGGGCCTAACGCTTTCAGTCCAAAAAAGAAACTCCACCAATGAACTTAGATTTTTTTTACTACAAAACTCAACTCTTTTTAACTACAAAAGACACTTAGGGGATTCCACTGTTTTGAGACGATGGTGCCATTTTCCCTTTAAGCACTTGTTGACATCACCAGGCAGACGCAATAATTAAAATAAATTAATTACAGGCCACGTTCTCAAAGGTGAAACCCAAAAGGGAACATGATGCACGGCTATAATCAAGCTGCCGCCATCTTGTGAGATAATAAAGGAGAGCTGCCTTTGACTTTGTCTCTGCGTCTGCTTTAGGTGGAGGTGACGGTGCCTATGGTGATGTGAAGAGCTCCGACCCCTGAGTTGAGCTGTGTTTGTTGAAGTCTTAGGGCTTGTTTGATGTGGGACACAAAGGCAGCTGAGGGGAAGCACTGTGCTCCTATTTGTTCGCATTTTTTGCATAGCTGCATCATGTCGATTTGCAATGCCTTTTTAACAGCTTAAAACTGGGCCTCTGTGTTCAGGGTGAATGCTCGTGTGAGAGTGTGTGCATGTGAAAGTGCGTGTGTCAGTGTTCAAAGTGTGTGTGCCAAGGTATGTTTGAGCCAACTCTTTATGTAACTCCCTGCTGCCTCACTCCTCTACCTTCTCTCAGTGAGCTGCACTGTTGGAACATACTATGATGAAGAGCAGCGGAGGTGTGTTCTGTGTCCACCTGGGACGTACCAAGACGAGGAGGGTCACACGTCATGTGAGGTCTGTCCTGGGCCTGAGTTGAGAGGAGGCTCCAAGCCAATCGGGGCCCGTAACATCTCAGAGTGTGGAGGTAACGTATCCAATGGTCACCCAATTCATGAGAACTACTAAACATTTTGGAATAGAGGAAGTATGAAAGCTTATCTTCATACAATAAAATAATAATGGTTCCTCCTGGCTTGTTCTATGTATGGTTTTGTCATAAGATTGAAGACAATGCTCTCTGAAAACGTTTTTACTGATGGTTTTATCTTTTCCAAAATAATCTTTTAAAAGAGTGTTTTATTGTCACATCCTGTTATGAGTGTTGCACTACATAGGAAGGAATGGTGTCCCGATAAACATCTCAAAGGCAGACATCCTGCTTTGTGTAAAGACATGGAAGCCTGGGCTTAGATCCTTCAGGACCATTTCAATTAAAGAAGTGCACTCCTGAATAGAAAAGGGAGCCACTATGTTTTGGTTTTGCTAACGCAGTTATCTCAGTCTGTTTGTGACCGCGGCACAGATGCCATCTCTTGCTTCTCCCGCATATAGTCTAAACAAAAAGAGCTACTGGCATAGCTTTAGTGACAGCCAGTTTGTGAAAGTCACTCAGGAGATATGTTGGAGGTGGTTCAGGGGATGATAACAGCCATTACATCACTCCAATAACATCTGTTCAACACCACGATATTGTCTCCCTGTAATGGCCTAGTGCACTTAGTGCCTTTGGATAAAAAGGACTGCCAAATATCTGGCACGATAACATTGGCTTGACCTGACTTGAAATTATATATATATATTTATTTAAAACAGATCATGCTAAGATTGACAATCCACTCAATCCCGGAGCTAGAAAGTATTAGAACATCAGTGTAATTATTTTGTATGGAAAAGACCAAATAGGGCTAGTGTAATTTCAACAATTATTAGATACGTATGTTTAAGATTAGAAAAGTTAGTTTAGATTAGTACATTATATTTCTTTATATCTAAATTGGGATAGAGCTTCTTCCATTGTCTCTCATCAGACATGGTTGATCACATCAGATATCGTTGTTCCCCCCCAGGCCAGTGCCCTCCAGGCCAGTACTCCCAGAACGGCTTCCTCCCCTGCCTGCCATGCCCACTGGGCACCTACCAGCCCGAGGTGGGACGCACCTCCTGCTTCCCGTGTGGAGGTTCCCTTGTCAGCAAGCACCATGGAGCTGTGTCCTTCCAGGCGTGTGAGACTAAAGGTGAACAGAGGCCTGTGATGCCGTGTAGTGTCCGGATGCAGAGTAACGACAGTGCAGAGTAACAAGATAATGAACAAAGCCTGCAGTTTTGATGCATTGACACCCCTTTCGAAAAGGTTTTGATTATACTTTGTGAAATGGTTTTCTGATCCAAACCAGTTCTTATCAAGGTCTCGGCCGATTTTAAAGTGACCTTTACTGCCCCCTGCAGCAGACAAGTTGAATGTGCACTGCTGTGATCTCTGAACTTTGTTGTGCTCCTGCAGTCCAGTGTTCTCCGGGACATTACTACAACACCAGCACCCATCGCTGTATCCGCTGTCCCACGGGCACCTACCAGGTGGAGTTTGGCCAGAACTACTGCATAGCCTGCCCAGGCAACACTACCACGGACTTTGACGGCTCCACCCACATCATGCAGTGCAAAAGTACGTCTTCTACCCAATGTACCCGTTTTAGAGACATAATCGAGAGACTAGACATAGGACACCACTGTCTGTTTACTCTGTACCCACATGACAGCCATTTCCCTTATCGTACCCCCCCCCCGCCCTGCCCATCCCCCCCAAACCCCTTTGGGATTGCGATTCGGCTCGAGGTAATTAGCGTCGCTGCTCCAATGCGGCGTAAACTATTTGACACGCTGCTGTTACCTCGCAGACAGGCAGTGTGGAGGCGAGCTGGGAGATTTCACCGGCTACATCGAGTCTCCCAACTACCCGGGGAACTACCCGGCTAACAGCGAGTGCACTTGGACCATCACCCCGCCGCCCAAGCGCAGGATCCTCATCGTGGTGCCAGAGATCTTCCTCCCCATCGAGGATGAGTGTGGAGACTACCTGGTCATGAGGAAGAGCTGTACGTATCTGTGTTGTGTGTTTGTGAACAAACAAAAGAGAGAGACAGAGGGTGTGTTGTCATGTAATCCCACTGCAGGTGTCTGGATGCGGGGAATGACTGTAGAATAAAAACTGCATAACGGTTTGCACCTTATGTGAGTTGCCGGGTTTTACAGTTAATCATGACAGCTTCACTGGACCATTTGAATGGAGAGTGATACTATTCACTTGTGGTAATATGGTATTTGTCATAATTACAAATGTTCTGTTTTCACAGCTCTTTCCAACTCAGTGACAACTTATGAGACTTGCCAGACATATGAGCGGCCCATTGCGTTCACATCTCGCTCCAAAAGGCTGTGGGTACAATTCAAATCCAATGAGGGAAACAGCGGGAAAGGATTTCAGGTCCCATATGTAACCTATGATGGTGAGATAAAATGTGTGGAGAGTAAATATGAAGAATGGGATGTGTGTATATATATACATATATATATATATATTATGTTAGTTCATTATGCAAAAACAATTGTCTTTGTCATTGTCATTACATTGGGCAATTCCAAAACCAATATCAAATATACCGCAAATAATATGAATGTTGAGGTTGATGTTGTTTGTTTCAGAGGACTACCAGGAACTAATAGAAGACATTGTAAGAGATGGACGATTGTATGCGTCAGAGAATCACCAGGAAATTCTCAAGGTACAAATATATTGTAGTTATGTTTTATTATATGCAATTACTTTATATAGAACTTGTTTTGAAATGTTCGTTAAGAAAGGAGGACGGTGAAATGTGAGAAACGTCCATTCTGTGGTGAAAACTGATATAACTTGCATAACATTGCCCCCTCTTGGAGGTAAACGTACATATGTTTTGCTTATGCATCCAAAACGGCCTTTGTACCAAATACAGTATATGTCTTCAGCATTTTTTTTGTCTTGTGGTTTTCCTTTGCAGGACAAAAAGCTTATGAAAGCACTGTTTGATGTGCTGGCTCACCCACAGAATTTTTTCAACTACACAGCACAAGAGTCAAGAGAAATGTTCCCCAAGTCTTTCATCAGATTCCTTCGCTCCAAGGTTCTGAGATTCCTACGTCCTTAGGTAGGAAAGGCATCCCCACTCGTGGCTTCAGGATTTTATAAAGTGATCTAATCAGATGCTGGCCGCTGCAGTTTTTATATTTTGCTCTGACCAACAGAAAAGCATTATTTGGTGTCTGATGACTTTTTCTACAGGGGAAAATGTACACAATGCACCGCTCTTTTGCCATGAAATAGGACATTTTCCTCATTTGGAACTTTAAACCTTTCAAGAGATAAGCTGGACGGCTATGGCAAAGACAAGGGGACAGATTCTTACTGTAATGCTGTTTCTGATAAGTGTATAATGTGCATAACAACAAATACTAACCGTAAACTGGTACTGTATATTTTCCACAATTTGATTGATCAACTCTCAGTTGTAGAACAAAATCCCAAGATGTCTGCTCTTATATAAAAAAAGGTTTTCGGTACGAGAATAATGCTGTTAAGAACTTTGAACAATCCTTGTGTTGATATCAATAGAATGCTTTCACATACTGATCACTGTATATCTAAAATAAGCTTTTGAAAAAGTTACAGTAAGGTGACAAGAAAGTGAAGTGCGGTAGTCTAAATAAGGTGTAATGAATGTCAGTGACTGTGTGTACTGTATTATAACATACATAACAAAAATTATGCTTAATTTAGAACAGAATTGTTGAGAAAAATACTGCTGATTATAAGCAGTATATATAGCACGCATTCTCCTTTTATAGGGAACATTATAGCACTACACGATACGTAGTGACACCACAAAAGCAATTATTTGAATGAATGTTCTGTATATGATGTAAAAAGTGTTAGGTGAAATGTTAATGTATTGTAGCTAATTGTATTCCTGATGCATTTGTAGTATTGACATATCTCCTCTTGAACTATATGTTTGCTGCATCTGGGTAATTTTGCAAATGTCCTCACATGTGATTTTCCAAATAACAGGGCATTGCTTGAGACTTTCAATTAACACGTTTTGCTTTAGTATTCTTCCCTCAAAAACCGCTCACCTAGAAACAGTTGCCAAAGACAACTCTTCAGTCTAATAGGTCAGAGAAGCTATACTAAGGAGTAGGGTGATTCAAAGCGTAGAGCAAGAGAGGTGATAAATGATCAGAAATGGAAAATGTTTTTGTAAAACAAAATTGCTTTATTCACTAATGTTCTAGTAAATAAATTGATGACTATAATGTTATGTTTGTACATCTAATATGTAAATAAATAAAATACACTCAACTTTGGTGTTATTTATAGCTATTTTTTTTGGGTATTTTATCACTGCATTCTTTTAATGGCAATGCAGATCATTGTCCAGTCTAGATGGTTGTTTGATGATTTGGACGATATTTTTATATTGTAAAAAATACGGACAGCCTTGATGTTAAGCTATCAGAACGGATAATTTGATTGTGTCACATCTGAGTGACACTACAAAACACTGTACAGTAGCTTTCTAGAAGGGACTTTTGTAGAACACAAAGGGTGGTTCCGCTACGGAAAGCATTTGGGGAACAGTATTAAGGAACACAGGAAACGTGCCAAGCCATCAGCTGATCGGAAATTCGCTGAGAAACAACGTTAAACTACAATTATATATTCATTACTTAGCTATTACGTTAACTTTCCCAGCAATTTAGCTGTATTATTAACTTGAAACCGTATTTTGTATTGAGTGTCCTTATCGCATGCTGTTGGATAAAATGAAACCCGTTGTCTCTCTCGAGCTGTTCTCGCTTGTTTGCTTGATTCTAATATCAACACAGACGACGAATGCTAAGGTAGCGTTGTTTTTAGTTCATTAGCTAGCTAACTAGCTAGCTAGCTAATCGCTAAGTCTTTATATAGTTTTAGTTTGATTGTTAGCAAGGTAAAATGTTTGCCAGTTAATCACTTATTATTATTATTATTATTATTATTATTATTATTATTATTATTACAAAACAAAACACTTAGGTCAACGCGTTACTTAGCTACTAACGTAAAGTTGTTTAGCTGCGAATTTTACTTGTTTTCTGTGGGTGTTTAATGAATATATTTATTTAATACCGGATCTAGCATGCTGCAGCCAGGCTTGCCTTTAGACGCTTTGTTTACGCTTTGTATGTATTCTTGCGCTAGTGACGTGCTCATGTTGACCTATCTTTAATTTTTAGAACTCTGAGGACATTCGGTGTAAATGTATTTGCCCACCGTACAGAGACGTCCAAGGTCAGATCTACAACCAAAACGTATCCCTGAAAGACTGGTAAGCAAATTAACGGTACTGCCTATTATTAATTTAGGTAGCATATGATTAGGCTAGTAGGCTTACTATTGACTTGTTATCTTAACCACATATTGATGCTTTTTAAATTACATTATTCCTTCAGCAATTGCCTCCATGTCGTGGTACCCATGCCGGTAGATGGCAAGGATGTGGAGGCCTATTGTTTACGATGCGAATGCAAATATGAGGAGAGGAGCTCTGGGACCATCAAGGTAAGTCTCAATAATTTAATGTGTATGTACTTAGGTGCTTGGGAACGGGAGTTTAAGCCGTGAAGAGGCCTGAAACGTGATAATGTAGGAATGGAACACGGGTGGCTGATATAACTACTATGCCCACGTAGTTATGAATAAAATAATCAATAATGGCAAATACAGAAAATTATGTTAATGATAATAGTCACCAGATATGTCCTTGGGGCTGGGAGAAGGTAACCAGAGTAAGGGGCCTGACAATACACGTGATATGAAATGAAAGTGATGTAGGGAGAGACAGGAGCATTGCATTGATGAAAAATAGATTGATTGAAGAAGTCACATGACATCAACAGCCCCAGCATGGAGACGGCGCAGGCAAGCACAGAAAGACAAGGGGATAAGGGGGTAGAGCACAATCAGCCCACTCGAAAAACATCCACGGAGAAGATCAGTGACCAAACAACCTAAAGTAAAGTGGCCTTCAGCCGCTGAAAAGAAGGGTTGGGACACTACAGTGAGCTCCAAAATGATTGTCACCCCTGACTGGCAATGCACAAACAATACTTAAAAAATAAAAACATTATAAGAATAAATACAAAATACAAACGTGAGAAATAATGTACTTTATGAATGTTTCAATGGAACCAACCAAAATCATACAATTATTTAAAAAATCAATTTAGCCAAAATCAAGGTTTCGTATTGGTCCCCTTAAATATTATTGTAAATACCATCTGCCAAAACCATACCAGGAATTACCAGGGACTGTTTTCATTCCAGAGGTCCCGGGGAACCCAGGTTGAGATCGATGTTATTATGAATTCAGGCAATCTTGGCTGACAATCTGGTTGCCTCTGCCAGAAAGCTGGACTTGGCCGTAGGTGGACTTTCCAACAAGTCAACGACCCAAATCAGTAACTTCATGCTGTTATCCTTGCCAGAGGTGGTTGCACTAAGTACTAAATGAGGGGTGCCAATAATTATGAGACCTTGATTTTGGTGAACTTTATTTTTTATTTAAAAAATGAATGACTTTGATTGGATCAATTGCACTCATTAAGTAAATTTTTTTCTCACATGTTTTATATTTTTGAGTTCATCTCTATATTTATCATGTTTATATTTTTTAACTATTGTTTGTGCATTGCCAGTCAGGGGTGCCAATAATTGTGGAGCCCACTGTATAAGCATAGAGCTAAAATAACAGCTCAGAGGCACAGTTTAAAGGAAGTTAGAGAAAATAGGGCATGTCATACATGATTGTGTAAAGGAGAGATTTGGTCTGCCAGTGAAACTTTAAAAAACCCAGGTGGAACCAATAAATACTAGGAGGCTACAAGAGATGCTCAAGCTAATAATAGAATGAAAGCTATTAATAAAGCAATTGAAAAAGAGCCACCTAAAGGAAACTTGCACCGATGAGAAAATGTACGAGCCACAATTCACAATTCCCCCGGATATTCCACGAGTTGATGGCATTACGGATTTGATTTAACAGAGGCACGGGCAGCACCTCCAAGTTTGAGGCCATGGTTCTCTGCCGGAAAACGGTGAAGTGCTCTCTCCGGGTTGGGAGTGCTGCCCCAAGCGAGGGAGTTCAAGCATCTCGGATCTTGTTCACGAGTGAGGAGAAAATGGAGCGTGAGATTGACATGCGGATTGGTGCAGCATCAGCAATAATGTGGACGTTGTACTGGACCGTCGTGGTAAAGAAGGAGCTGAGCTGAAAGGCGAAGCTTGCGATTTACTGGTCTACATTCCAACCCTCACCTATGGTCATGAGCTTTGGGTAGGGACCGAAAGAATGAGGTCGCGAGTACAAGCGGCTGAAATGAGTTTCCTCTGAAGGGTGGCTGGGCTCTGCCTTAGGGATAGGGTAAAGAGCTCGGTCATCCGGAGGGACCTCAGAGTAGAGCCACTGCTCCTTCACGTCAAAAGGAGTCAGATGAGGTGGTTCGGGCATCTGATTAGGATGCCTCCTGGGCGCCTTCCGTTGGAGGTTTTCCGGGCACGCCCTACTGGTAGGAGACCCCGGGGTAGACCCAGAACACGCTGGAGAGATTATATATCTCATCTGGCCTGGGAACGCCTCGGGATCCCCCAGGAGGAGCTGGAACATGTTGCTGGGGAGAAGGACGTCTGGACTACCCTGCTTAGCCTGGTGCCACCGCGACCCGGCCCCGGATAAGCGGTGGAAAATGGATTGATGGATGGAGGCACGGGCAGAACGGTGGCTCAATGGTTAGCACTGTTGCCTCACAGCAAGAAGATCCTGGGTCCAAATCCCACCTGACCCAAGGGCCTTTCTGTGTTGAGTTTGCGTGTTCTCCCCGTGTTCGTGTGGTTAATTGGTGACTCTAAATTGCCCGTAGGTGTGAATGTGAGTGTGAGTGGTTGTGTGTCCCTCTGTGTCGGCCCTGGGATAGACTGGAGACCTGTCCAGGGTGTACCCCGCCTCTCGCCCTATGTCAGCTGGTATAGGCCCCCCCCCCCCCCCGCCGCCGCCGCCGCCGCCGCCCGTGACCCTGCCAAGGATAAGCAGTATAGCTAATGGATGGATGGACGGATGGATTTAACAGAGGCCTAGAGAGCATTAAGAAGTCAGGGTTGCCAGGAAAGCTAGGAAAGCTAAAGTTATGGTGCCTACAGTTTGGACTTTTTCCTCGGCTCATGTGGCCATTGACAGTGAATGATGTACCCATCACTGAAATCAAAAAGCCAGAAAGAAGAGTTAGTTTTTATGCTAGAAAATGGTTAGGTGGACCACAATGTCTTAGTAGCCTGCTCTCTATGGGAAAGGTGCTCAGGAGCTGCCTCTTACCAGCCTTAGAGGGATTTAAGTGCACTCAATCTAGATTGGAAGCAAGAGCAGTCTTTAAACATACGGAAATAGTTGAAGAAGTACAACATGGATGAGGAGGATTTGAACTTGGCACAAGTAAACATATGGTTAAAATCAGATCCTTCAAAACAACACAAATTAGTGATAGACCAGATTAGTAAGCACTGAGCAGGAGGAAGTATTAAGGCGTGCCAAAACTGTCTCACAAGCCAAACAAGGGCGAAAAATGAACTGGGAAAGTGGAGAGCAAATGACTTGGAAGGACATGTGGGTTATGGAATCCACAATAATAGGCTTTATCTTAGCCAGTGTGTAGGGGAGGATCCAACATACCCTCATTGTGGGGCCGTTAATCTTAGAGACATAATGTCTGGGTGCAAGACTAGCCTTACTCAAGGAAGATATACCTGGTGTCTGGCGCCACAATCGGGTACTAAAGTGCTTGGAAGCAGTAATAGACCATAAGCTGTCAATAGTTAATGGTCAGCCCATTGGAGCAGAGGGCAACACGCCCCACAATCGCTTTATTACAGAGGGAGTTCCAGGAAGGAAGATATGTAGGCTAACACAAAGCTCAGGCCAGCTAAAGAAAAATCCTGTGATTGGAAAATGCAAGCAGGTGTTTGCCAACAATCATCAGAGATTGCAACAACCATCTTAAGACCGGGCTTATTACTCTGGTCCAGCACACTGCAAACTGGGTACTTTGTAGAGCTAACAGTCCTGTGGGAAGAAACGATAGACAAGGCTATAGCGAACTAGCAGCTGAGGCAGAACAGCCAAGGCTGGATAACAAAGGTGTGTCCTGTGGAAGTTACATTCTAGGGATTTATAGCAATATCAACAACTAAACTTTTTAAGGAATGGACAGTGGCGGTGCCCTCTTAAAAACCCCAATGACATATCTGCTCTCAGCCCAAATCCATTCTAAAATATAGTTTTTTTAAAAAGTTCTCATCTTGGATTTTGGCTTAATGGATGTTATAACACAATATCCTGTGTGTTTTGGAATTGATAAGGGTCTGTTATCCCCTGTTTCTTTTGTGAGGTGACTATCATTATTTACCTGTCCATCCTGGCCCTGCTGCTGCTCTACATGGTGTATCTGACCCTGCTGGAGCCTATGCTGAAGAGGCGCCTATTCGGACACTCCCAGCTCATTCAAAGTGACGATGACGTCACTGGGGTATGTGCATGGCACTCTTGGAATCTTAATGTCAACTTAGTCCACTTTGACTGCGTTATTTACCATTTTGGTGTAGTATTTTCCACTGTGATTAGACCAACACTGGTGGTTTGTAACCCAACCCTTGGATAGATTGTAAACACTGTGAGCTTGTTCAGCTGTATAATTCTATGCTCTTCTCTCATGTTTGCCGGTCCGTCCTTGTTCTAAGGACCAGCAGCCTTTCGCAAATGCCCACAACGTGCTGTCACGTTCCCACTCCCGTCCCAACATGCTGAACAAAGTGGAGCACGCGCAGCAACGCTGGAGGAGACAGGTCCAGGAACAGAGGAAGTCCGTGTTCGACCGCCATGTGGTGCTCAGCTAAACTATGTCTTTGTGTGTAAACATCAACCCTTTGTGTAGCAAAATCCACTGTGACAGAGCCCTGAAATTCTCTCTCCATTCCGACTGGGCCTGTTTGAATATACTAGGGGGCTCTCTTCTAACTGCTATGAATCTAACCAGGCCCACTCTCTCTCTTCCTGCATACATGATATTCTGTTTTGTTTTTCAGTATGGGCTGTATTTAATAAAGTATGATAGTGATCCAATCAATTTTAAAGAGACCCTTAACAAAAGAATGGCCTCTGGATGTTCAATGATTTTAGTAAATTTTCGTGTTGCCACTCTACTAAGTAAAATGTATGTTTTTATTTTTACAACCCTGAAAAAAAAATCCATGGTCTGTTTCACACTAACTTGTTGCAATATTGGTAAAATAAATTATTATAAAGTGCCAAGTCATACACTAATGTAGGTCAACCATGAAGCTTCAAAACTAATATTATCTATAATAATATATGATCTTACAAACATAAAAAAATTATGATTTAGTTTTTTAGTTTTTTTATTCAAAGGATGAAAGAAAGAAATTATGTCTTTATTTGTGCATGATATCTGGCAGGAAGTGTCCATGATATGACAACTTATATTTGCCAACTGAATCTGGAATTATCTGAATTCGTGGACAAAGGAATTGTATTTGAAGGCTTCCTTTGAAAATGCACGTTTTCCTCCTGTTTCTTCATCGTTTTAGCCTTTCCAAAGTAACAGTACAGACGCTATATGTGTTTCTTGTATGGTGTACACCACTGAATGTAATTTCTGCATTTCAGGACATGGCCATTATGGTGAGAACATGATCAGCAATGGTGCATTGTTTTGTCATGGTACATGTTGTTAGCTCCTATCTTAGTACCCACAAAGTTATAAATATGTGTTACTGAATTTAACACCCTGCATAAACATATAAACAGATTTTCCTCTCTTTTATTTAAAAATAACTTTAACCGACCTCTAAAAGATTATGATAAATATTAACAATCGTAAATGCTACATTGTGATGATGAACACATTTATTGTCTTGCTTGTGAGACTTCAGATTACACATTTCATTTTTTTTTTTTTTAATACGATGCATTCAAACGTTTTATGTTACATAATTGTCTGGGTAGTTGTGTGGGTGGGACAGAAGAACAACTTTTGGGAGATTTAACGAAAGTGTTCTTAATTCTTGTATCTGTGATACCTTAACATTTTAAATAAATTTCTGTAATATTTGATTTCTCATTGGGACGTGCTAGTTCCATTATCTTGTAGTAAGTTCTCAATCCACAAGGGGGCACAGATTGTTTAAACAGGACAAGTTTATGTCCTCAAATTTACTGCACAAAAGCAGATATTTTCCAAACTAACAGAATTCTGGGACGATTTTCTTGGGAAAAAATGCCTAAATATAACCTACTTTTATTAAAGCATGCTGAGATACCCCCCAAAAAAACATTATTACTGTGAGTTTATATTGATTATGTTGAACTTTGTATTAGCATTGTTTTCATTAAAAACAGCCGTAATTATTTTTTTAAGGAAGGGATCAGGGGGAGGGATGCATTGGTGGTCGCAGATTCTCAATAGCCACACGTACACGTCCTAAAATCAATGTTGGGAGAGAGTCGAGTCAATATGACCCAATAATTTAAATACAAAGGCAACCCTCCACTGTTAGGTTCACTATCATTATTTATTCAATTTCGTATGTCTTTCAATTAGCTGCCGTCATCGTTTCCTGTACTCTCCCCTTTCCCCTTTTTTCATTGCATTGACTATGCAGACAGATTACTTTGGGTACAGAAAAGTCAGATTTCAAGCAACTCGGACGGAGCCTGCAGTGTCGCGCTTGCTAAAATGGATTGTTGAAAAAAGTAATTTGAGAGCTTCTTAAAGATCAGGTAAGACCTTTTATAGCCGGCTTAACTTTATACAATTGACAAAATTGTTGTGTCGTCTATAAATATACATAACAAGCAGCATTCTTTTTTCCAACTGATTATATTCCGTTTAGTAGACCTAGTCTATTCTGACTAAATTGAATATTTTTACGCACGTTACTTCTTGTTTAAATGTTTAGGAAACATTAATTTCTGCGTCCGTTAATTTAATAAACAACAGCTGTTTTAAATATTATTGTTTTTATGTAAGTGAATCCCAAAAAGTTATGGAAAGTCCTTGACCATCTTCAACTAAATGCTATACTACAAGTGGATACTGGGGGGCGCTTTAGCCCTGTATTTGAGTAGCAAATTTAGATTATTATTTTCCTGAGTTTCTACATGGTCGAAATGAAAAATTCGCCATGATATTTAATAGCCTTGATAATACACCAAAAATGTTTCTTCTTTTTTAAATTTTAAACTAAGTAAAATAAATACTAAGCAACATTCAATGGACACGAAATGTACTGTTCAAAAACAACAAGTAGACCTTGACACTTTGCATTTGTAGTTCATATAAGTAATCAGGGGTTTCAAGGGCTTTCCTATCTGTTCCGTAATTGACTGGTGCAGGGAGAAGATGTAACTGCCTCAAGCCTCCTTCTGTCCGCTCTACAAACTATGGTTAACTTAGTTGTTTATAGTTTGTCCCTGTGGAAGAAGCTCTTGTTCTTCCTCAAGGCCTCTTTGGTTATGGCTCAAAACATATTATGGCTGTGTTATGGAAGAACGTCCCTGTGCCATTGTCTGCAAGATAATATATCCGTCCTTTCTGCGATTTAGTTTATGTTGTTGAATAACTATTTGGTATGATTCATTTGGCTTGCAATAGTACAGCTTGTCAATGTTTTTTTGGGGGTGGAATCTGCAACTAAAAGTGAATGCACCGTCTATGTAGATTATTGTGCTCATAGCCCAACAAAACTTTAATGTTAACCCTTTAATTAAGCGTATGCTCTGGCTAAAAACCTGCCCATAAAATGAAAGACGTAATGTGACAAGATTGACACTTACTCCTCCCTTCCTTATTCAGACACTGAAAATAACCATGCATATAATTAGAATGATAACATGATCAGTGATATAGTTTATATGGGAAATATCTGAAGAATACCATGTTATGAGAAAACGTTTAATTTAGGCAGTAACAGTATAAGCATATCTTTGACAATATATTTTTTTCGCTTTGGTAGCGGTTCTCTCCATGGGTCACTCCAAATGGAGTCCATATGAAGGGCATAGCTAATAGAGGCTTTGCTGGTGTCTCAGGCTGTAGAACTCATTACACCTATACAAAATCAAATATTCACTCAGGATAGCTTACATACCTTATTCTTACATTACCAAAAAAAAGGGCCAGATCCCGTCAGTTCTGTGAGGTTTTTGCAGTTTTCTACAGAAGAAGTATACGTATCTTAAGTGACTTAATATTCTAAATATGAAGTACTATAGCTCTCTCAACCCGCTGACCCCTGACTATTTAAAATCTCCAGATGCCAGAGGAAAGGCTCTCAACTGAATAGTTTGTGTTAAGGGTGTGGTGGTGAAAACTCTACACCACTGAGAAAAGGTTTCTGTCCAATATAGTATGTGGCTTCTGTGGCTTCATGGAACATGACTGATGGATCCTTTTCAACTGAACACCAGGTACAGTGATTATACTAGGTCCAGTAGCACTGGGCAAATGCTTACATCCGTTTCCCTCTGAATGGTTTTAGCAGGTGGAAAATGTGGGCAGTTGTGCACCTGAGGGATACTATTTGGTAAAAGATTTACTGCATCAAAGCTAGCTGTACAAATTCCTAGCATGTACTGAAAGATGTTGCAGCTACAGGGAGGCTTCATGTTCTCATAAGTATTATATCGTTTTTTATGTCTGTGTTTTTTATTTAATTTGTTTTATTTTTATTTTCGTATACAGTAGGATTTTGTCTTTGCTATTTGTTTATTTGTGTATGTTTCCTTTGGCAGTCTTTAGATTTTTGGAAATCTTACTATCATATTTTTTGTTGAAAAAAAAGAACATCACAAGAAAAATAGTAATCTTTATCAGATTAGATTCCAGAAGTTATAGGTGAAGTTATGGTCGTGCATCTTCCTAAACGGTGTTGCTGTAGCCTATAAAGGTCTAGGTCAGGCTTAAAGAGAAACTACACAGTTGAAAGGCTGTGGACTTCCTGTGGACCTGATGTTAATGCCTTGATGAAAGATATCGTCTTTTTGCAACTTCCCTTGTTGCCCAAATTACAGGGTGATAGAAAGTTTCAGGGAACTAATATTAATACTTGTGTGAGTGTAGTACCTACAGAGATAGAACTGTATCTCTGTGGTAGTACCTAACAGATAAATTAGGATCTGTTTGAAATATGGTGCAGATCCTGTACATTGTTAGTCCTGGGCAGTAAGCAAAAGAGGGGCTTAACGCCGTCCGTTCAACACATGAATATCTGATTTACAGAGATAGAGGGATGCTCAGCAAGACTGTACCCATCACAATTCGATTTTTCAGTCAACTTTAAGTCATTGTGGTTTTGGGATGGTTGGAAAAGGTTTTCAGGAGCAGATGTAAAAGATTAGGTGAGCTGGTTTAATCCTTTGCATTGAAATGCCAATAATATCTTATCCGTGGCTATTGAAATAGCTTGGGATTGTTTGTCAGCACTCAGCACACTTAATCGGGTCTGCAACTTGATCTATGTTTGAATATACAGCGTATATGCTTGGTATGCGTCTATTACCAATTTACCATTTGTTTTGTGAAACTCAATTAAAATGTTTAAAACTACAGAAACAGTACATACAAGTGTACATTCAAACAATACTGGCTTGTGGTGTGCTTTTATTTTGATGCCACACAGCAAAAATCTAGGTACTCCAAAAACACTAAATGTAATAATTTAGTCGGGTTTCCAGAACCACAGTGACTGTTAAATTAATCTATTTTACTTGAAGTTTACCCTCACTTAAGAGAGAAACAGATGTAATCTTTGGGTATGGGGATCTCTCTGGCAGGCCTTCTCCCCCCATGGGTATTGTTTAGTTTTAACCAGACAGTGCTGCTGGTGCTCAGCGACATGATTTGGGGAGGAGGATGTTTGGGGGTGGAGAGCACGAGGTTGAACCCAGAGCCCACATAATAAAGAGAGAGGCTGGCAACCAGATTCACACTGGCTCTGTAGGTAATCTCAACTGATGTTCTCTGTATGTATAGGTCCTACTCAGCCCTGGGTATTTTTTTTCTGGATTCCAATATGAAAATGAAAACGATTATGAAGATTGCAACATATTGGCATTGAAATTATTGAATGTTTACATTATTTATCTTCAATACAATATTGGAGTAGTAGTCACCAAAGCATAACAAACGGGTGACATTTAGTCAAACATACTATTCACAAAATTAGTCCTCACTGTGACCAAAGGCCATGCAGGCCTAGTTTACAGGCGAGAAAGAGAGAAACGTTCAATTGTAATCGGTTTCATGCTCATATGCATATTCTGATACTGAGGAGTTCCACCCAACATACAATGAACAAGGGAGCATGGATGCCTGTGTGGGTTTGTGAGAGGAATGGGGCCAAATTCTGAGTGAAGTGGGGGCAAACAATCCATCTCCATGGGAACTAGTCCTGCCCTCGCTCTCCGGCAATCTCAAGGAGGGAGGGAGGGAGGCGCTGGAGCAGGATCTGGAAAGACATGACTCGCTGTGCTGCGTGAAAGCGGCAGGTATCGGGCAAAACTTCAAGTTTTAAAATAACGGGATTTTCCGCGCACGGAATTGGTCGGATTAAAATTATAGCGATGGAAGGGAGGAGCGTTTCTGAGGTAAAGCAAATACTTTCAAAACTTATTATGCTACTTTTCTTACTAACAGGATGAGCACGGGTTAAAACACATGAAGCGGATTCTAGGTAGTCCTAGCGGATAACGCTCGAGACAGATTAAAAACGAAGGTTCTATTCAAAACTTGTATCTGCAGAACATGGCAAAGTAATTACCTGTGTCCAGATGTCAAAACATTCTGCTACTGTGTTCTTTGAACCCAAATAAAGTAAACACAAGTCAAACTAGCTTTGTCAATCATTCGAAAAAAAAAATCAGAACTAAAGGAAGGCCATTTAGTGGTATTGTTCTGCATATGCTTCAGTGGACCGGACTGGACAGGATAGCGAAAGATCACTGTAGGCTATGCATTATTTTATTTCCCCCGGCCTAAGTTTAGTACCCCCTACCCCCTCCCCCTCGCTAAGGGTAGGGTACCTCCTGCTATCTTTGCCGAACACAGACATAGAGGCTGCAGCTGGGAGCTCTTTTTCTTGAACTTTCCCTGAACAGACTGTCTATTGTGCAGATCTAACAATGACCTTTCCTTCTCACTGGATTGGATTGTCAGCAAAAAAACTCTGGAGGCCTTTAATTCTGCTCCCTGCATGGTCAGTACAACAAGCGTGAGGGCATTTTTATCATATGCTTACAGCAACCATTATTAAACAATGACTGGGATTTAAGGATAGCCAAGCATGGCAACAGATCATAAAACATTTTGATCCACTAAGATTTATTTTGAATCATATTGTCTTGCTTTAAAAGCTTGCTAAATGATGGAGAGGAAACAGCAACAACCTTGTTGAAATTGGTTGGCCTGTCAGTTTGCCAAGCCTTATGAGTAGTGTGGAACAGTGATTTAAGATTGGGGGAAATCCTCTGACAGTGACCAATCCTTGCTGTGATTGGAATGTAGGGCACAAAGGCTGACTTGCTTATTAATGTTTTCCTGGTTTGCGCTATGACTTCTTTTCTTATGTATTACACTAGACATAACTGGTTATCATTATTATTATTATTATTATTAATAATAATAATAATAATAATAATAATAATAATAATAATAATAATAATAATAATAATAATAATAATAATAATAAGTTCAAAGTATTTGTATATATTTCTTTGCTCCCTTGATAGACCTAACGATCCATCACTTTTATGCACCTCCTCTAAGGTGTCACCCTTTCTCCTGTTCCTCCATTTTCTACCCCATTTCCCCATAGACACGTACATTTTACACAGGGAGCATAAAGTGCTGACATAAGGTTAGAAAAAGGATGATCTGAACTTGTATATGTATGCACGACTACCGTTTATTCCCTTTACCTCCATCCAGTTGTTACCCTGAGCCATGCTCAGTACTGCCTGACCCACCTTGTTTTTGTTTTGACTGACTGAAAGACCAGCTATTTGATATTGGGTGTGTTGTACTCTTACCCCACTTCTTAGGCACAATGTGTGCTGGTTGAAACTATCCCTGTTCAAATATCACTTAGCCCATGTCCCTTTTGAGGTTTAGGATTGCAAACACTAGCAATGGTGTTTTTGAGACCTTTCAGAGGAGCTCTTAAACACCTGTCGAATGGATATTCAGAGCGACTGGGGCACAGCATTCCTTCAGGCTCACTTAGCATGTAAAGACACTTTGCAAAGGTAAACCACCTTTGTCCTGCATTAGCCCTAAGTGCTGGAAATCTGGCACTACAAATCAAGTTGTCTCAGACAGTCCCATAACCCGTTTGGACTAAATGTCATACATATATGATGATATAGCGTAAAACATAAACGTTAGCGAAGAACTGGAAATTTTTTCAATAGTGAATGTACTTTTAGGAGCTCATTCCACATTGTGATGTCAATCTCTTGTTAATCATTAACCTAATATACTCACAGGGCCCGGGACCTAAATTTAGTTTACTCTCAGCCCTGTTAGCACCATACAAGGCAATCCCTGCCACTATTCAGACTATGAGTCTAGAGATACATTTATGGTGTAAGTGAGACTGAAGGGTTTTCCAGCTTTTTGCTCCTTCCTAGTAAACTTGAGGCCTCAATTTCAGAAGTCAGCTCAGTGACAAAAATCTGAGGCCCCCTACTGCAGCTTGCACGTACATAAGCCTGTTTTCCACATGCCAGTCTCAACAGCTGTGCATGTTCATATACAGGTCACAAAAAAAAAAGTTTCTTTCTTCTCCACAAAGAAAAAAAACCCTGCATTTATTTCCTTGAAAAAAGGGTAACTGTAAACGGTTGAAAGGCTAAGAATGAAGGACGAAAAAGGGGGTCTACGAATCGGTTCCATCTGGCCTATCCAATGGGGCCAATGGTGGCAGGGGTATTGTGGGGTTTTAAAGGGATGATAGTGTGCAGCTGCCATCCTCCCCATCATTGTTGGGGTGCCCTTGTTCATAAAGAAACCCAGGGGCTCGATCAGACGAGTAGGAGGGCCCCGACTGCCCTGTTCAAACAACCTCCCCCCTGGGCTAAATTATGTCCAGTGGACCATTCTGTTGAAGCTTGCACACTCCTGGCACTGAACCCTAAAAGGAGACAAAAGCAAGCCTCTCTCACGTTGCCTGTGTGTGAGGCCGAGGAGGAGCGTAGTTGTGTATTGGCTGTTAATTGGGAACAGAGAGCTATCCATCCAGGTGGAAGTCCTACAAATCTCCAGCTTTCATGTAAAGGGGCATTTCTCATGTCGGCTGGCCTCAATCTAAACAGGAACATGCTTGGCCCATGACGACAGGCGGCGATGGACATGCACGGCCCATGCATCTTCATGTGAAAATCCTTTATGAGGACCATATGATGTTATGATAGGGCCTGGGAGTCTGGAACTGGACCTCCTTTTCTGACGGGTATTTATGCTGTAACTCAACTCCCACTCTCACCAACTTTGTAGCCCCCAACCCTCCAAACAGCAGGCATTAATCTCTTCCTTTTCTATCCGAGAAAAATGGTCGCCAGGTACGACTTACGAGAATGGAGCAGTGTGTGTGCCCATGCAGTGACACCCTCTCGGCTGGTCTGCGACAGGTCTGCAAAGGGCTGAGGATCTGCAGGGGTTTCCACTCTCCCCCTCCCTATCGGAGTGTGCACACGCTCCACTGTGGTTTGAGAACACCTCGGAGTCGCTATGTCGAGGAGCAGCAGCAGCAGGCAGCGTCAGTCTGCCAGAGAGCCGAGGTGGAGCAGCCTGAACCACCAAATGAAACCTCTACCGGCTATTTCTGGGAGCCATTGTGTCAGCTGCCGTTGTTTTTTATTAGAGGACAGTGGGGAAATGAGAGACAGAATCGGGAGGTTGATGTGTGCTTGTCCCTCGTGATGACGTGCTGCAAATAAAGTGTGCTGACGTCACCACCTGGGGGATTCAGAAAGTGCTTTGTGTTTTCACATCACACTGACATGCCACCAAGCAGCAGGAGCTGAGATTAGAGAGTGTTCATATTTGAGTGAAGTGTTTGTCGGCTGAGAAAGAGTTCTTTATGTCCTGGACCCCCAGGTGTTCCTGACCCATCCTCCATTCATACCCACTACAATGTTCTCCCATGTGTTGAATTCAGGGCCTGATGGACAGAGCAAATATTAGAGTGCATGTGACGGACGGTCCTGTGGGCGGGTACACCTGTCAATTCTGATGGGGCCAAGGAACTCGTGGCTTCACTTTAGCCTAAGGTTATTCCACCCCCAGAACCCCCCTCACACACACGCAGACGGAGGTTAGAAGTGAAGCTTTGCCTAATATTTGTGAATGTCTGTGTGCTGATAAAGAGCTTACTTTTTAACCAAGTTTCTGTCCTGTCAAGGACAGGTTGGAACAAAGAGCTGGTCTGTTCTGGTCAAACTGTCTTAAGCAAATGTTCCCGGTACCACCTCATGAATATTAAACTGTTAAGTTTAGACATATCTCACTTTACACCGTGTCTGCTTCAGAGCAGCTACCATTTGTACTGTTGTTTTTAAGCTTTTGCATTTAGTTTGATCAAATGTGTAGTTTGATCAGACAGAATTAACACTATTATTTAATGCGGTTCAGAATGAGAGAAATGTCTGGCTGGTTAGTGATTTAGAACCCTGATTAAGAATGATTCATAGCGTACCACGTTTTCTGATATGAAGCTACAGATATGAATGGTAATGCTGACAGTTTTAGTGAGAGTCTGATCATGTAGGCTAACAGTTTAAGTGAGAGTCTGATCAATGAACATGTCATGACAACACTTTTTGACATCTAGAATTGTAGTTACCGCCTGAGGTCCATGCAAGCTTTGTTTCTATTGGCTGCCCTGCTGCCAAGATATCCTAACTCCACCCTATGCTGGAGGGAACTTGGCCAGGGTAAACATGTGCCCTGAACGTTACCTTGACAGACCGGTTTCATATCAGCAAGGAACAATTTTAACGGTCTGATTAGATGACATGGAACCAGCAGATTTAGTTTTTTTTATTATGTAAAACTTGAGCAAAACAGCAGCACTTCTCCTCCCTGTTGTAAGAGCTAAACCTTTGAGAATGACTCTTCCATCTGTTTTCCCTCTCAGACAGTGGAAGAGGGAACCCTGTGTCCAGTTCAATAGAATTCGTGTTAGCTCCAGCCACGCAGGATCAGAGTTCACCACCAGGACACTTCCTGTTGCCTTCAGAGCCCTGGCTGTGGGGCATTGTGGGTATAAATCCAGCTGGCTGTCAGCAGTGTAAACTCAGCGTGACTGGGCTAAAATGTCGACTTTGGATGCGGGCCCTGAGTCGTTGGCCCCCGTCAGGCTGAGTGTCGCACAGTCAACGGTGAGTCAATGGCTCAACGTTGAGTCAATACACCGTGTCCCACATCACTATCTGGCAGGTGTGCTTCATCACAGATGAACTCTTTGTAGCACCAACAACGATTACAGGTGAATGACTTCATTCACGGTCAGAGAATAGGTGCTCGAATCCTAGAGTCTGCTATTCCCAAGGACTTGCCTCCACTCGCAGCAGTCCCTCTTTAGGGGTATTTACCCACCAATCACTGCTGCGTCTGTCATCAGGTAAATGTCGGTGCAGACAGGATGAGTCCTCCTCCTCAGCACTAGGCTGTGCTCTTACTCCCACTCTAGGCTACCCAATTTAGCTTTGACACTTCCATGCCCTTGCTTTTGACATCCCTTGGGATGAAGACTTGGTTTGCAGTTGGACTCTTTTCAAAGGTAGAGCAGAGCTGCTTGGGGGACGGTTGTTTACAGTTTATTTTGTGTAAAAAGATGGCAATCAGCAGTCAGGAAGTCAGCTGGCTAACGCCTTGCTATTTACTCCCAGAGCTCCATCTCGGACCTCTCTGACCTGTTCCTGACTATTGTTGTGTCCCGCACATATCATCCTCCTCTTGGACCACTTCAAAACTAACAGTCATATTATTTTTGCTCCTTAAAAGTGGTCTTCTCCGAAGTAGTTATATCTGTGAGGCATAATTATTACCATGCAGGAGGATTCAGTCTTTCGTCCTTTTTCTTACTTTCACTTGACAAACCTATACTGCACATTATGCAGGTTGCATAAGTACACAATTTGGAAAATGTGTGTGTGGGTGTCTTATATATAACCGTTGGGCTAACTGGAGTGGAGGCTCTGCCAGATTATTGTGTCAAGCCAGGGTCATATTTGGGCATACATGATAAGTTGGCATATTAAAATAATTCCCTTCCCGAGCATATCATATGTGCTTCCCAGATGTTACTATTGAAAATGATTTAATGGTCTACCATGTTTTCAAGCAGAGGATAGTATTTGTACAGCTGTGAATTTTTCAACAAGTCAATGAAAACATCCAGCCTTACTGGCAGAAATGGGCTCTGCTTAATATTTCATCGAGTTGGAACACATATAATCACCCAAATACTGTCTTAATCCAAATTGCCGAATTAGCATTCATATTGTACTTTTGACCCACACCTTACAGTTTCCTTTATACAGCCTTTATGAAGACTCTTGTGAAACACACAGAATACATGGACTATCGCTTAATTTAGTAAAGAAATTAAATACAAATCTGTTACTCTGGGTTGAGCAGTGTAATGTTAAGAACGTTATGGTCAAAGAAGGACAACACTGAAGAGAGCTGATGGTTAGTCCTGGCATACTGCTTCACCGGTCTGTGGGCTGGATTCAAATGAAGAGTTCCACCGGACTGTCCTCTCTGTCCAGCGCTGCAACAGGAAACTGCTGACAGCAGGAATGCCGCTTCTCTCCTCATCTGTCTCTATAGGGCTCAGAGCCACCGCTGGTTGGCCGGCTTCTTCATACAACAACTTCCTGTAAACAAGTGGCCTCGGAGCAAAGCCCAGCCAGGCCCCCCCCCCCCCACCTCTGATCCCACTGGCTCTGCCATTAACCCCTCAACAATGCAAGAAGAGCCACTGAAGGAGTTTGCGAGCTGGACACATCTGTGTTTTTCCATACTTAAACGTTGATGATGAGAATGGCCATTGGTTTTCGCACAGGAAGTGGCCAACTGCAGTATCACATTGACTTGTTCATTCAGGAAGTCTTTACGGTGGAAACAAAAACAGAACGAGGCGCTTTCTCTTCTTAGGTTTGGAGTTATCTCCTTTCCCAAATGGGGATTGCAAAACTGACCTTCCAAACGGCTCTAAATCTTTGCGGACAGATTTTAGGTGTCAAATTGGTGTCAGTCTTGGAGATGAATATATGAATTTCTGCAGGTCTACATCATAAAAAGCTTCTCACACTTTTCAAAGCTTGTCCAGCCCCTGTGCTAATCGAAGTGTTAAAAAAGCATTTGTGTGTGATATTTGTTATGAGGCAGAGATAAGGTCATAAACCCGGAGTTGATCAGCGGGGGGCGTTGGCCCATTTGGCTCTCTGTGTGTTTAGTCAGAGTCCAGAGAGTGTGCCGCAGAGAAACCACTACTCTGCTATAAAGCTGGAATCAGCAGTGAAAACACAGGGCGGCTTCTCTGCTTCAAAAGGTTCAACACGTTCATGGGAAAAAGCCATCACCATTTATTATTATTATTATTATTATTATTATTATTATTATTATTATTATTATTATTATTATTATTATTATCATTATTATTTTGTATTATGATTCATTTACACAGGGTCAACTGACTGAGACTACTTTTCTTGCAGCAGTGCCTGTTCACAAGGCATGTCATGAAAAATAAAACAACAAAACAGAAATAAAAACAAAACATTGAAAATAAACAAATACCGTAACGTCCGAGCACATGATTAACAGTGTGTCCCAAACCCCCACACTCGGCCCTCCACAGAGCGGCCCCGATGCATAGCTACTGTCTGTCAAATGCAGCTATTGTATTGCTTGGTGGTCAACGTCTCCTCCGGAGTTGTGACTGACGGTAAGGGCCTCTAAGAACCGGAGGAGGCCCATCTAAGTGGAAGCCATACCAACTGTTTGACGTGAGACCCTGGGTAGGTGCCAGACCCTTACCGGGCGAGTGTCCCTCACCAGATGCTCCCTCCAAACGATGCATTTTGCATTTAACGAGGTCATGCCTAAATAGTTGGCTAACGTTAATTCAAATCAAAACAACCAGACTGTAGCATAATGCTTGGAAACAGGTTTATAACAATGTGAAAAGAAAAATCAAAAGTTATACAAAAGAAAATAGTTTTCTTAAAAAATAATAAAACTATTAGCTACATTTAACAATAAAAAAAGAAAAAAAATGCATATTTAATCTTAAAAAAAACTTAAGAAGATGAATTTCTCTGTGCTTAATCTGCCTACAAGGGCGCCATAGCAACCATGGAATTTAATGAGCCAAGAGAACAGAGCAACCGAACTCTGTTAATCTTGGCTGCCCTAACAGACACACACACTGGGGGAACAGTCACGTAGGAATGTCCACGCACACACACACACACACACACACACACACACACACACACACACACACACACACACACACACACACACACACATACACACACAAACTTTACTTTCCTATCAGAATAGCATTGCGTTTCTTCAATCTCTTTTTTTGGCACTTCCCTGAATATGCAAATACATCATGGTCTATTCTTGCAGTTACAAAATCTTTCACCAAATACTTCCCTTTCAAAGGGACACATACAATTTTGGCCCGCTCTGTCATTTGTTGAATTTTACCTTTAGTAGAACTTTGGAACTCTCTGAATTGATGGGCTTACAAAAGAGACATTCACAGCTCTTTTAAACAAGTGCACATTCCCTTCCAACTGGTCTGAAACATTTAGGAATATTCCATTGGTTTCTGTGGTAACCAAACGGATAGTGTCTGTTGTTGTCAGACAACGGGGTCCATTCCTGTAGAGAACCGTGACCGCTCCATTACTGTATTCCCATTCAGCCACATGAGAGGGGCTGCAGGGAGATTAGCTCTGCTGAAAACACCAGAGGGATCTCTTGGCTGAAACGGCTGTATGTGTGCTCACTTTGGAATCTAGTGAAGTCACACATCGGATATCGGATAGTTCTCACTCCCATGTTTGAGATTAAGGTCCAATGCCATATTTGTCATGGTTTTGGACTAATTCGCGAGTAGGTTGACCCAGGACTGTCAAAACCTTACGGCTGAAAATGGTTGTGTTTCTTGGCTGTGCTTGGTTTCTAATTAAAAAAAGGTCCTACTAAAGAAATGTACAGTTAATAACATTAGACGATGAGACTTTCCACTGGATTGCTCACGCAGAGTGAACCCAGCTGTCAGTTAGTTATCCAAGGTCATCTGTATTGACATATCGACACAGACCGGCCAAACTCCTGGTTTCTTTTACCCCTGCGTTGAATAAATATGCTGTGTGTTTGATTTATTTTATTGTGTCGGTCCAACAGGTGAGTGGGCGGTCCCTGGCCCATGATGACTGCCAACAAGAGCTCCAAGGCTGCACCTCAAGCCGGAGGGGGTAAAGCCCCCCGGGATATTCCCGACAGGTCAGTGACATCAGCAGCTACGAGAAGAGGGGAAGAGGGCTGACTCTCAATGTGTCATAGAACTACACTTCCCATCATACCCAATTGGTTTTTATTTCAGTATTATTTCAGTCAATAAATGAATTTAAATTTAGAAGCTATTGCCTATTTTCATTTTGTATTTCCACTCCGTTTTCCGTTCTGTGTTTCCTGTGTTTCCTGTTGTTGTAGAAAGTAATGTATTTTATGGAATTGGGCCCTTATCGACTGTAAACTCGGTGTACAATGGCAGGAGCTTGTTCCAAATTCCCCAACATATAGTCCTGTTGGTGAAGAGCAAGAAACTGAGCCTAGTTAAAACATGGATGACATTGAAGTGATAATTTGTGTAACAGTAATGTTTACTTGACCTAATATGCTTTAATGAATACAGTTTGTCCATACATTTCATTTCAATAGCAAAACTAGGTTGAATGGGGATTTTAAATTGAACCTAGTTAGCCTGAAGAGTAGTTATCAATGGTAACTGCAAAATGTTTTGTCTGTTTTCAAATTATTCTAAACAGTAAAATGTATTACTGCACCTTTATTTCTAATGTATGTATTAGTTTAATTATAAGAATGACTAGTTTCTGTTGTGAAAAAGATGAGAGACGCTACCAGCTTGAAATGGCTGGCCATTGGCAAGTTGGCTTCAAACACAGATAACCTGTCAGGAGTTAAATAATGAGGCTCGTGGTTTGAGAGAAAACGAATCAATGTTCTTTTTCTAAGTGTCCTCCTGCAGCAGAGAATCCTAGTCAGATTTCAGCTGGGTGGAGTTTTCCCCAAATGTTTTCCCCCAGTGTTTTTCTTTCTTGTGGCATCATGACCAATAAGGATTTTGTATGCGTATGCCACAATTGAAACACGTTAGAAAAAGCCCAGTCTTTTCAAACCTTTGTATTGCCATACTCTTATGGGGCAGATTGTGATGATCTTGAATTTCAAAATCTTGCATTAAATTGGAAATTCCATAAAGACACTTTTATGAAAGAAAATAGTATCAATTTCAGAGAGATGAGCGACTGTTATAAACTTGGCCCCACACGTTCTTGCTATGGAAGACAGGAACAATTCAAAAGTTCCAGTAAATTATACTCATTCCTTTGCCGCAAAAATGCTGAGGAGACAAATTCTCACACACTTTCTTAGGGGTGAATGGCTTTGAAAGGCACTTCTTTTTTGAAAAGATAATTGTTGGGAAAACATGAAGTCACTGGAAAGCTATAAATCTATGAAAAGGTCAAAAGAAAGAAAGGAAAACACAATTATGAGAGTGTGTTCTTTAGAGGGAATACCTAAAGTGAGCATAAAGAAATGGATGTTCATTTGGCCTCTTTCTCCCAACATCTATCTATTAAATCTGCAATGTACTGGCACCCCTCCTGCATTGGCACAGTCCACAAACAGGAAGTGGCTTGTGGTTGGTTGGTGTGGACTGGATGCCTGAGCAAGAGCCAAGCATCAGTTTCCAGAAGCCGGGCCGGCGCTGGCACCCAACCTACTGCATGATGTGTGGCCGGCCCAGCTGAGGCAGTGCAGTGCCAGAGTGGGGCTTGTTGTTACTGGCATGGTCCAGACCACCAGAACACCCCCACAGACCCCAGGCCCACCAAGGCCTGACTGGAGAATCATTCTGCTCTTAGTGTTTTCTTTTTGTGTGTGAGTAGGAACTCCTAGTGTCTTTGTTCAGCACTCAAAGCAGCTTCATGTGACTAACAGTCATCCAGACCAAAGCCAGACCCGAGAAGGTTATTTAGAAAGAGGCTGTGTTATTCCATGGCTGATTGAATGTACATTTTGGTACAACGGATTGATGGGTGGGAAGGGGGTGCTGATGTATGACACAGGCAGGGTCTGCTGCTATTTGGGGCCGCACCGCTTTGATGCTGTTACAGGGAGTTTTGTTCACCAGTGTGGTGCAGAGTAGCACAGCAAGACGGGAGTGGTTGTGTGTCAGGCAACTTGATTGTCAATAGGTGTTGTACCTTTACAGTCAGATTGATGGCATTTCCATTTCCTTTCAGCGTTGGTATGACAGGGGGATATTGCTATGGATATTTTCTAAAAAACTATTTTTATTTGGTGCAGCACAAATGAACAATACACACACAGGTCAGTGGGTGGTGATGAAATCTAGAGATTTTCATACTTTTATTTTCATTAAATTCTAATAATTAGGTTCTGATTTGATCAGAGCCTGTCCAGTTCTGGTTAACTCTGTTTTGTTATAGGTTCAGTAGTTCCAAACACAGAAGTTTTGGTTTGTATGTGGGATGGAAGGTTCTTGTAGGTCCCTTTTATTTACTTTACAGCTTGTGACTGTATGTTTTAGATAATGGTTCCATGATAACCATTTTTCCCCTCACCTCCAGCTTTCTTTGTACAGTCCAGATAATAGGAAAATACCCGTGTGCGCCATTAAGAAATTATTTAACTGTGCTTTTTGTGAAAGAAGGCGTCTGGTCATGTAAAGTGTTCAGTTAAATTACCTAGTGTGTCAAAGTAGTGAAAGAAATCTTCCAGACGAGTCCAGACAGTCAAGAGTGCACATCGCTCTGTTGTTTAATTGTTGCCTTGATCACAATGGAACATATTTTGGTTTTAATGGTGGTTGATGTTTAAGCCACCATTCCAGGCAAAGAGATTGTAACTTTATTCTGACACCTCCTATTGCTTGGTGATTTCCCCAAGCTGTAACCTGGGTGGCGGGGCTGGATTAGTCTGAAGGAAATGACACTCTAGACACATCCGGGGTCTAGTCACAGCTCCTGGACAAAGAGCCTCCAGGTTCCCAGGTGCCGGCGCGCTGATCTCCCCACCCTGAGGAAGTTTAGCAGGGCTGGGCAGAGACGTGGGAAGGGAGTCCTGTCCCAACCTGTAGCCCTGGATCTCTTCTCCTCCACAGTCCCACAGCCTCCTCCTCCTCCTCCCCGGCTTGACACTTGTTATTCTAGCCAAGGCTCTGACATCAGATCCCACCAAGCGCTGCACTTTCGCAACAGTGGGGTTAGGCTGCCAAGTGGAGACGCAGTGTTCTGGAAGCCGTGTGAGGGCTATGGTAGGTGTCAGAGAGGCTGGAGGACGAGGAGTCACTTTCTCTGTACGAGCCATGAATGCGGTCAGCAGTGAGTGTGTGGGAAGCACAGTGATCTAGTGTGTTGTGAGCATGGGACTGGCATGCGGTCTGTGGAGCTGTGGGCGACATAAGACCGAGCTAAGGGCTGAGCTGCTAGTGAGCACCAGGGGACTTCAGGTAAGGCGGCCGTGTCTCTCACTTATTGGCGATGGGCTTGTGGTCTGTACTACATGGTTTGTCGTGTGTGGTGTCTTCATAGGTTCTCTCCAGCGTATTTCAATTATGTGGAACAATCCGCTCAAGGACTTTTTGAAACTGTGGATCTGTATTTGGTTTGACTGTGATTCTTAACCCATACTGCCAAAGTCTAAATGACTGGGTACTTTCAGTAATATTGCTTGACTGGTCAATGATTTCATGTGGCCTGGGATATTAGAAAGAAATTCAGACTTTTTCCTTCCATCTCTTGCCTTCTCCAAAGAGAACGTTTTTTGTGAACTCAAGCCATGTTTGCACAATAACTGATCATTCCATGAAAAGTTGAACACACCTGAAGGAACTGCTGGTACTCCACGCCTAGTTTCTCTCCATGTGCACTCACTCAGCAGGGTGGAGTCCTGGTTAGCCCTTACCGCTGGCCCCTTTCAAGTGCTTTAATGGGGCCGAACGGCGGCCTCCTTCTTCTTCCTTTTATTTACATCCCCCAAAACATTGGAATGTTTTTTTGGTCAGGAACCAATTGAAGTGAGAAATTTCATGGATCAATTATTAGCTGTTTTGTTTTCTCTGTCTCTTTCTCTTTCTCTTTCTCTTGTTCTCACTTTCTCTTTCTCTGTAAAATACACACACATTCAAGCAAAGCTACGAGTAACATGATGGTGATCCCTCTCTGTTCTTTTTCAGGTGTCAGTCTGCGTCTCCTCCACCCCTTCTTTCTGTCAATAAGGTCCGTAGTCAGCATCCGCTCAGCGACAGCGAGGACTCAGCGAAGCAGGGCCGCTACGTCAAGACTGACGGCAGGCTCCTGGGCCGCGCCGCCTTCAGCAGCAAGACCGCCAGCCTGCGCCACGGAGCCACCCTCTCCGCCGACTTTGACTCCCATCAAGGACTCACCAAGTCCAAGAGCATCAGCTGCCTGGACAACAAGCTCTCCATCTACAAGCCTCCAGCGTCTGCCCTGGTGGGGGACCAGGAGAGCCAGGGGTGTCAGGACCCAAGCCACACCAAGAAACAGGAGGGGCTGCCTGGGTCTGAGGTGCTGAGCGCCGGGCCCCTCAGTTGGAGCACTCTCTCGCTGGGACCATCGGCCAACCGCCTAGGCCACAAGCGCACGCTCTCGCTCAGCCGTAACCTCTCAGGCACCCCCAGCTCGGTCGCCATCCGGAAAAAGATCTCGGAATGGGAGTGCCGAAGGGTGGCTCTGCCTAGGATGAGCTGGTGTCTTGAGAAGAGGCCCGGGGCAGAGCGTGGCGGGGTGGGGGGTGAGGGCTGTCCCAGCCTCCTGTCCTCGCCCTGCAGTGAAAAGACCTTTGACTTCAAGGGCGTACGGAGGATGAGCACAGCCTTCTCAGAGTGCTCCTACCCCGAGACCGAGGAAGAGGAGGCCGCCTCTGACAAGGAGGGCCTGGGACGCTTCCAGAAGAGGCTGGGCAGCAAGGCCGATTCCTCGGCCATCTTTCTGCGCTCCCTTTCTGCTCGGAAGGAGACTTCGGCGGTCCTCAATCGGATACAAAAGATTGAGCAGGTCCTGAAGGACAGCCCGGGCAAGGCGCCGCCGCAGTATCTCAGCAACAGCTACGCCCCGGACAAGAACCGGCAGAAGTCGTTCACGATAGGGGGCTTTGACGACCTGGACAGCACTTGCACCAGCAAGCGCAGCAGCATCTGCTCGGTGGCCACGGAGCCGGACGCCCCTCCGGCGACGGATAAGCTCGGAAAGCTCCGGAAGAGATTCAGCGTGAGCTCGGTGCGGTCCCAAAGCCCCGAGCCCCCCGTCGCTCCGACCCCGGCGGGCGTGCCCGTCAACCCGCTGCCCAAGCCCAAACGCACGTTTGAGTACGACGCCAACCGGAACGTCAAGGGCACTCCACCGGCCAACGGACTACCTCCCGGCAGTGTCTCCTCCGAGTCGCCCCCGCCCCTCCCCTCCACCCCGGCCCCCAACATGATGCGGAACTCCAAGGCAGACGAGGGCTCACCTAAGAGACTGCTGGACAGGTGAGGAGATGAAACCAACACACACACACATGTTGTGTTGAGTGTCTGTTTTTCCATTCTGAAGCATATGTGCATTCTCTCCCCCCCCTCTGAGTCCTCCCCTCAGAACTAACAGTAGGGAGAGCAGGGGACAGTGATTTATATGGCTGCCTGTACAACACAGCCCAACAGACCCTGATCACAGTAAAAAACGACCAAGATAGGAATTTGTTTAGTTTCCTTCTGAGACTTCAGTCATTTATTATTCTTGGATTTTGAAATATGAATAACATGCTTTGACCAAGAATGTGGCCTTAAGAACACAGTCTTGCTTTGTTGGTGTTTTGGTATCATCTTGGGGTTTTTGTGTGTGTTGCTGTCGGTGTCTCGAAGACCAGATAAATAGACCTTTTTCTCATCCTCAGGCCAAATGATTTGGTTCCACCATGTCTGTTGCTGTTTAGCCTTTGATAATAAGCAGAGATTAACGGTGAATCTGCAGTGAAGTCCACCACAGCAGGCATGCTTTCCTTTTATTAGTGGATGGTATTTTTGGCACCTTATGAAGAGTATCATATTGATGTCTTGTCACTTTCTGTTATCCCAGGTTTTAAAATTAGATTTTATTGTGAAATTTTAAATCGAATTTCAACCTAGTAGTTACGTTTATGTTATCTGGTAATTTTGTTAATTTACAATGCAACCAAATAAGGTGTTTTTATTATGAGTGGAAATGAGAGTGCCAAGCCTTAATGTCAGTGTTTCATAATGGCATGATTATTATTATTATTGTGTCCCAGTCCCACTGCTGACCCTAGAATTCAAAAATATCTTCAATATAAAATATTACCGATCCTCTAGCCTGTTTGCTAGTGGACCAGCCAATGGACTTAGGGAACTTTGCACGGTCCCACGTTGCTCTTCCTCCTAGCCTAAGTCACCAGAGCTCTGTAACGGTTAGCCTGCTCGGGGTTTCTGGTACACTGGATATTGTTAATGTCATTCCCTCAGAGCACAACTTGTTTTGCTCCGCTAGTGAGAGTGGGCCTTGCCAGGTTTGCTGATGAGCTGGAGGGAGGAGTAGAAGGAGGAGACACTTCAATGTCCCTGCCTCCGACTCTGTGTTTAACATTCCTGTGGCCCAGGCAGTTTTCGACTGCGCTTTCGAGCCGTACGCCGTCAATGTGCCCAGGCGAGCGCGGGAGGCTGCTGCTAACGCGCACGAAAAAGCGCCTCCTCTCCTTAGAGTCCACACCAGACACACACATGTTCAGCGCACATCGTGTCGACACGGACACTATTGACTAGGTTCTGGTCAGGTCATCAAAGAAATAAACAGGAAATATCTGTGTGAGCACGTGTGGCTGTCAGCATAATTCCATTAGTCTTCATCCAGAGGCATATATCGTGTTCCCTTCCCTCCCTCTTGGTGTCTTTTAATTGGCATCTTGGAGAGAGGTCGTCGGGGAATGATGTGGCGTCTTTCCGTGAGGGTCTTTTATCCACCCAGGTGGTCTGTGGTCCTGTTTGTAATGGGCCAGTGGAGCCAGGCCACTGAACGGCTGCTCCCTCCATCACAGTCTCAGCACACCGCCTCTCTCTCTTTCTGCTCTAGTCTTTTCATCTTTCTCCTCTCGTATTTCTCTAGTCCGCTGGCTCCCATCAACATGCTTATTTCCCTGACCTAATGATGTTTCTCAATCTACTCTCTCTCTCTCTCTCTCTCTCTCTCTCTCTCTCTCTCTCTCTCTCTCTCTCTCTCTCTCTCTCTCTCTCTCTCTCTCTCTCTCTCTCTCTCTCTCTCTCTCTCTCTCTCTCTCTCTCTCTCTCTCTCTCTCTCTCTATCTCTCTCTCTCTCTCTCTCTCTCTCTCTCTCTCTCTCTCTCTCTCTCTCTCTCTCTCTCTCTCTCTCTCTCTCTCTCTCTCTCTCTCTCTCTCTCTCTCTCTCTCTCTCTCTCTCTCTCTCTCTCTCTCTCTCTCTCTCTCTCTCTCTCTCTCTCTCTCTCTCTCTCTCTCTCTCTCTCTCTCTCTCTCTCTCTCTCTCTCTCTCTCTCTCTCTCTCTCTCTCTCTCTCTCTCTCTCTCTCTCTCTCTCTCTCTCTCTCTCTCTCTCTCTCTCTCTCTCTCTCTCTCTCTCTCTCTCTCTCTCTCTCTCCCTCTCTCCCTTTTCTTTCTGTCTCTGTCGTTCTCTGGTTGTCTGATGCCTCCTCTCTCTTTATTCCAGGGAATCATGTGAGTCGGAGGATGCCGCCAGCCTGCCCTCCTCGTACCCATCCTCACCCAAAGAAAATGGCACTGTTTCCAAGGAAACACACAGTCGGCCCAACTCCAAAAGCACTTTAGAGGAAAATGCCTACGAAGACATAGTTGGTAAGAACAAAGTAGAACGGTCTAATTCAATTCCTCAGAAATCTGGTGGGCTGTTTTCTAAATTCACAGAATGTGTGAGTCTCAAACTTGAAGCCAGACTTCGGCCAAGAAATCAATTCCACACAGGAACACGTGATTTTCAGAAACCCTTTGTCAAAAGACCAAATGGTAGGGCATATATTCTGCAGGACGGCAATGAGCTGCTGCACCCTGGCTCGTTTTGTCATCCACTGTTTATTGTTATGGACTGAAAACAAGTATTTTCTCATATTCTGCAGCCTGCTCTGGCTGTGTCTCTGGACAATGGGGAAGGGTTAGCCAGCAACAACAGATGGGTTATATAATGCTGGCCTTTCCCTGGTGGAAAGGAATTTGACGGTCATGGCTTAAATTTACAGTTCATCTCTCTTTCTATGGGAACAGCAACCCTCATTATTTGACTGAATTGCTCTGGAGGAAAAGTAAATACGTGATTTATGTATACAATTGTCCCGCTCGTACTTATTGGGCCTGTTAGAGACATTTTTTGGAATATAAATGTTCATATTAATTTATACAGTACTTCCATCTCACTGATTCATTCACTGCAGTCTTCTGGGTAAAAGCATTATTCCGCTGACTTTAGAGTAAGCATCTGGTTGACTCAGCTGTTGCAAAGAACTAGCATACTTAACACACACTTATGTGCTGCCTCTGGAGGAAGGAGAATATGAAAATATCTGTTGGTTATAAATGCCTTTTACCCATGGATGGTTTGGTGCAATGTAGAGGGGCTCCGTGTGAACAAGACTAACAGCGTGTTCCTCTGGAGAGTGACAAAGTTATGAAGTGACAGACCATTTTAGGAGCCACATTTCTTTCCCATAGAAATGGACCTCGGGTCTGGGGACCAGTGAAAATGGCTGTTCTCTGAGCACTGTCTGGATGTGGTGGAGACATGAGTCATGTTTGGCCCTATGGATGGGAGCATAGCGCGGTCCGGCTGTACCATCATACGGCTGTGTTAACTTCAGAGACTCTGGACCCAACACTGGACCCAATTCAAAGCACTGGAACTTATGTGTTGAATTTGAGTCAAATGTTCCTTTTGAGGTAGAGGCAGGAATTACGTTCTTTATAAATGAGGGGCCATTGTTGTGTAGCAACATGTGTTGTGTTTACTTTAAGATTTGAGATTGTACTTTCTGATACTGATACTGCGGTCGTTTATTTCCCTGGATGAAGGTAGTGCCAGTATGTGTGGGCACTGCCTTCTCTCCACATGCATGGTGGACTTCTCCAGTTATTCTCTGGTTCTGCGGTGTTTCAGTCACAGTCACTGAGGATGACCAGCGGTCCCTGGCGCAGCATGAATCCTCGTGTCCGCCCTGCGGGGGAGCTGGTGACTTTTCCTGTCCCACAAAGCCTCCATTGTTCCCTCAACACCTCCGGTGTGGGATCCACCGCTCCGCCAAGCCTTTTTTTTTTTTTTTTTTTTTTTTTTTTTTTTGTGCTAATGCTGATTAGTTCCAGAGGAAGGAAGACATGGGAGCCGTGTCTGTGATCCTGTTCCATCTTGAAGAGAGCTGGCTCCGGCGGCGGCGGCGGGGGGGTGGGCTGGTGGTTTTCCACGGCCGCTGAGCCGCGGTGCACAGGTTCCATGTTCCATTTCAGAGGTGGCCGCAGAGCTGGCAGACCGGCCGCTTTTCAGTCCGCGTCTGCTCCGGTTTCAACTTGGAGCTGGAGAGAGAAAAGTTGGACATCAGCAGAAGGTCCCAAACAGCCTGCTATGAATCACAGGAGGAGAGCCGCGCGAGAAACGACAGAGTGGAGCAGGAGCATCTCCGTCTGGGTGTCCGTCTCGTTGGTCTGAGGTGTTACTCTCAAAGGCCTTTCAGGTTCGACCATGTTGTACAAGAGAGGAGAGGAGGGAGGGTGAGAGTCGAGGCCACACGAACCACTTGCGTTGAGGCCCTGGGGGCTTCCACCAGCTCTCCCAGAGCGCTCTGCGCCCCGTCTGCCAGCCTAACCGACACCCTGGGTCCTCCAGGCGCAGCCGTGGAGCTGTGAGTCAATGGGACCGTGTCCATGATAAATGCATTGTCACTTTTAGTTAAGTCTCCCTTACGGTGACTCAGACCCTGTGACTCAGCAGTAACGTTAGCCCCAAGTGTAGCTCTGCTTCTCCAAACATGGGTCGAGCAGGGCGGCTGGTGTGTTGCCTCAGACCTTCTCTGGTCTCGCTCCCCGCCTCGTGGGAATCCACGGACTGGAGCACAGGATCAGCAGTCTGTCGTCAGTAGTCAGGCAAAGATTCAATCAGCTTTCCACCCACACTGAAAGCACTGCATATTTGGTTGCACATCATGGTTAAAAATGTGCACGTTTTGTTATTTTTGAGTGTCAAAAGAATTTGAAATCCCAAAATACCGTAGCACGCCCCGGCATAGCTTGTCTCATGTGGTCCCCGTAGGGTGCTGTCTCGAGGGTGGATGCACTCCACGGTTTGTGGTGCGGGCCAACTGTTTACATAAACCTCTGGGCCATTTTCAGAACCGGTTTCTCTGTCTGCCCCATGAAAGCCCGTGGTGTAAGCCCATGGTGTAGCTGCTACTCCAGGGTGAGGGACGTGGTGTCCACAGCTATTCCACAGGGTAACGTCACACTGATGGCCAGTTCTCCTGTCTTGCCCGGGCCCAGAGAACCTATTGTGTAAACAAAGAGGTACAATCACAGTGTCTGTGCGTTTCCGTGCGCAGGCAAAGTAACCACCGTGTGTGTGTTTGTGTGTGAGTGAGTGTGTGTGTGTGTGTGTGTGTGGGCAGTATAGGGCTGCTGTGTGTGTGTGTTTGTGTGGGTGTGCGTGCTGAAGACTTAGATGAACTGGAGCAGCTGATTAGTACCCTCCAGTGCATCAGCCACCAGGGAGACGTATCATTTTCCCAGCAGGCTTTCATTAGGGCGCTGCTGCCTCCGTTTAGGGAGGAGGGGTGGGGTGAGGCGGTGAGCGCGGGGGTCACTCCCACCCTGTCATTGGTCCTCCCGCTTTAATGAGACGCAGACAATCACTCCGGAATCTCATTTACAGTATGACCGGGCAGAACGCTCTGAAGATCCTCATTTTGATAACCCAAGTTGTTAAAATGAGCCCTAGAGCCGTTTGCAGACGCTGCTGGGCTCTGTTCTAGGCTGGGACATTGGGCTCTTTGTTCTAGGCCTTTAGGTTCGCAGGTATTCCCCCGGTTGTGTTTATGGGGATTTGAAACCGTGGCAGAGCTAGTGGTCGGTGTTTGGTCGCGTTCCGAGTTTCTTTCTTTTGACAGATAGCTCTTTTGCTTTTCTTTCTCTGGAAAGTCCTTTCCCCCTTTCCTTTCTTTTTCAAACAACATCTGGCTCTGTTTTTGCTCCTCGGTGCAGTTCCTTGACTTTCTCACAACCTTTTCAGCCCCAGCCCGAGAACTATTCTCGGAGCACATGTCTGAATGGACATGGACTGTGGTCTTACACAAGCTCCTTCTCCTGGCTGGCCGCTGGCCAAGGTGACATCAGCGGGTCTGGGCGGCTCCCGGCCTTGTTCTCTCTCCTCTCGGCTGTGCGCCGCGGCGTCTTAACAGTCTGGTGTGCAGACCCATTGTAGGGACGTTCTGTGGTCGGACAGCTGCAGGTTCATGGTCGCAGTGTAGCCACGTGCAAAGGAGCTATTGTGACACCTGGGAAGAGAGAGAGAGGGCTGATTCCTCCACTCCTGACTGTCTGCATGCCTCGACCATGACTCACCAACCGTCCAGTGTCCAGGAGTCCCTCTCCGGTCAGGCAGGGGGATGGGATGTGTGTTTCTCTGTGTGTGTGTGTGTGTGTGTGTGTGTGTGTGTGTGTGTGTGTGTGTGTGTGTGGTGAGGGGGGCTGGGGTCAGTGGGGCCAGCAGAGCCATACAGGGCCTGGGGCCAACACTTACTGTTTCTTAAAGTAGACGGTCGTGGTGGAAATGATCCTATATGAGGTGGAAGAAGGACTTTGAACAAATTCCTAATTCATAGTAGTGGTTATTAAAACGTGCATGGGGAACTGCCTAATGCTACAACATCAACCTACAATGGTTAAGCTCACAGTGAATCTAGTCTAGGAGGAGTAGTCAATGACGATTCATTCACAGATTGTACAATGGGGTCCTTGAAACAAATTGATCACAGATCAAAGAATGTTTCACAGTGACAGTGAGTAGTTGGTATCGGCCTCTCCCAAGGCCCCTGAATCCTTCAAACTCCCTTTTCTTCTGCCTCCTCATTCTTTGGCCCCAATACCCCCCCCCCCTAGGGGTATGAAAAACTGTAGCTGTTGTTGTGGTACTCGTCACATCCATTTGATTCTTTAGCATGATGTACATAGTGTGTTGGCAGTTTGGGTATTTATCCGCTACAATACAAATTGCCTCTTTGGGGAGATGATTTAGTTTTTTTTTTTTTACAAAAGTCTATTTTTATGCTTTTACAGAAAAAGAGAATCCATATGAGGATGTGGACCTTAGGCGAAGGAGTTTGGGACGAAAGTCTCGTCTGGTACCGGAGAGCAACCAGTCCTGGACCATGGTGGACCGCAAGTTCAGCTCGCCCCCTCAGGTACACGGATGGGCTTTCCTCAACTCTGTGCCTGTAACCCGGAGGGGATTGTGTGGTCAATGCAAAATATCTCCTTGGCTGCAGCACAGGAAGCCAATAGACGTGTTTACACTTTGGTTTTGATCCAGAGACTATCTCACTGTTAGAAACAATGTAAGGTCTCCTTCATGCTTACACAAGACTGAGATTGCACCAGGGAAACAATCTCCCTTATTCTTGATTATTAATTAACAGTCTTTCTATTCAACTTGTTTGGGGTATCATTTAGAATCCCTCAAACCAAACCAGGCTCGTGCCTAACTCGTTGTTTCTTGCTCCGCCCGGCTCCCAGCTGCCCTCCAAGCCCAGTAGCCAGTCCCTGCGGCTGGCGGGCCCTGCGGACAGGAAGAGCCACCGGTCCTCGCGGCTGTCCAAGCGCCACAGCCACAACGACATGCTGCTGCTGTCCCCGCCCGGCGGAGCTCCCTCGCCCTGCGGCCTGCTGGACCACGGCCTGGACAGCGCCAGCCAAGCCCTGGCCTCCCGGCGACACCGCCAGATCCCCAAGGTGAAGGGGAGACTCCTTTTTTTTTGTTTTCTGTGACTAGATGAAGGATCCTTTTAAGATCAAATAAATAGTTATGCTCTTTCAAATCCTTAGTCCCTACCACACTGTTCCATGCAGGGTTATGACCCCAGTGACCTAGCCCTTTACTTCCTTTATCTGTTAGTGTACTGACTGGACTGTTTAGGAATGCTGAGTCCGCGTTGACCTCTCTCGCTCTTTCTCTCTTTCTCCTGCTCTTTCAGTCTCTCGCTCTCTTGCTCTCCATGTCCCTTGCTCTCTCGTTCAAGCTCTCTCTCTGATTCATATATATATATTTCTCCTCCACAACCTTTGTTTCAGGGCCTCTCTCACTCACTCTGTAGAACTCCTCCACCAGACATGTGTTAGAGTCAGGACCCACAGTGGGCTAGGGACAAAGGACGCTGAGCTCTCCGACACTCATACATCCTCGCCCTGGGAGAAAGGAAGCTTCGGGAACATGGTGGTCTGTCGCCCTCCAACCACCCCCTCCTACCCCCTCCTACCACTACCTGTCCTCAAGGACACTTCTGAAAAGAGGCCCTTTGTCTTGCAGGGCTGTCCTCCCCGTTAGTTCAGGCACAGTGTGGAGCTCCTCGTGCGCTATGACGTAAAGACCTCGTCCCACTTGAGAGAAGCAACGTGTGCCCCGGTGAGGCCCCGCTCACCTCGTCCCCTCTCAGAGAGGATCAGAAACAGCGTTCCACTTGAGCGAGGCTAAACGGAGTGTTTCCTCCCCTCTGTTTACAGATGGTGCAGAGGATCAACTCCATTTACTGCACCAAGCGGGGGAAGAAGAGGCTGAAGAAGCTCTCCATGTCCAACATCGAGACGGCCTCTCTCAGAGGTGAGAGCCCCGCTCTGTCTTCCCATCCGCTCGGAGGGATTAGCCAGTAAATATTTGTCTGTCGGCCGCCCACTTTGTGGTCTAGTCCGGCCCTCGCTCCGGCGTAAACAGTCCCGTGTGGATTTGACCTCTGACCCTCCGTCCCATCTTTTCCTCCTCTTGTCCTTCCAGATGACAACAGCGAGAGTGAGAGCGACTCGGATGACAGGTTTAAAGGTGAGAGGTCACAGTCTGCGTTTGAAGGTGGATGCACTGGCGTGACGTGTTGGTCTTAGACTGTGGGTCCCCTTGTATATGTTTGTTTGGGGTATTTGTCTAGCGGTGCACCAAAGGGTTGAACACGTCTTTGTTCGTTTTGATGAGTACTTGTTTGGAATGAGCACATCTGTCCAGTGACGGGTGTGGACCACGCACATTTAACTGAAAATTGTAAGACATAATTAAGAAGCAATCGAAATATGCAAACAATCGCCAACATGCCTAAGGTCCATAGAAACATTTTAGTTTTCCCCGGTGGTGTTTCTTCTGCCGTGTGGCGATCACTTCCAGTGTCAGCAGTGTCCGTGAGAACTGTGTGTGTTTGGAAGGTGTCATTCTCCGGGAATGTCTGTTTTTCTCCAGAATGTTTGTGTCTGAGGTATCTTCCTTGGATTCTTACAAGGTTTACAGAGCTTTCTGCGTGTTTTCACCAAGCTATGCAAAATCGATTTCGCAATGTAAATATAGAGTGGTTTCGTTGCGTCAAAAGCGATCAAACCTCGCGGCTAGACGTTGCACAAACGCTTCGAGGTTAGCCGCGTCGACTGTCCTGTTCCCGTTCTGAACATGTTCTGTTGTGCCTCCCCAGCCCACACCCAGAGGCTGCTGAAGCTGCAGTCCATCCTGAAGCGAGCACCCAGCTACCGCACCCTGGAGCTGCAGCTCATTGAGTGGCAGGAGCGGGAGCTCTTTGAGTACTTTGTGGTGGTCTCCCTGAAGAAGAAGCCCACCAAGAACTCCTACTCCCCAGAGGTCACCTACCAGTTCCCCAAGGTAAGAGCGCCGTCGAGATCATCGGACCTCTGGACCGCCCAGGCCGCTTTAAAGGGTTACGCTGACCTGTTGACCTTTGTGGTCCAGATAAGTCTTTTACTGGGAAACGTGTAGGACTTTGCCAATTACCATGTATTACAAAAATGGAACACTGGATTTATTTTCAGAGCAATTTGCTGTTTGTGTAACTTAACACCGTAGTTAGCCCTAGGGCCTCGATATGTAAAGTGTTGGGATTGAGGTGGGACACATAGCAAAAGACTGACAGGGAAAAAGTTAGTTCAGATAAGGTTAGTACAGGAAGTAACGCTTATTTAAACTGAAATTGTAATGACCTCCAAGGACATACATCTACGGCTGACAGACAGCTGCACATGACTGGCTGAGCGGCTGCCTGCTCCAACAGAGGGCTTCATTTTTCATGGCCTCTTCTCCTTAATGGTGACTGAATAGACATAAAACCGTAGGGCAGAGCAGTTCAGTTGAGTTCAGTTTGGTGCTGTGGTGTGAAAACATCATTTGTCAGAGGTCAGACTGCAGTGTAACGCTAAGAGCCCTCAGACTTCCAACAGCTCAAACCACACGGACAACTGGAGGGCCCTTCCTCCAGAGGCCTCCCCTAGGAGCCATTCCTCACGCCGGGCCCCCGTAGCAGGAGTACGCGGAAAACATGGCGCTCTGTGACCTGTGGCCCCGACTGAACGTTTCAAATCGAAATCGCAACGGCTCATTTTCTTACACAACAACATTTGTTTGTGAGGTCAAACGGCTTATCTTCTCCCTGTCCAGCAGCCATTAGGGCCCTCCTTAGTCAAGGGTGTAGATCCTGAGATTGGGGAGGAGGAGGAGGAGGAGGAGGAGGAGGAAGAGGGGGGAGTCGCGGGAGCTTCTTGACAGTAAGTGGTGCAACCAGGAAACGTCTCTCTATTGCTGGTTAAGTGTTCAGTTACTTTGAGACCTCTCTCTTTTTCCCCTCCAGCTCGCTCAGATTTGCCCCCGCGATAGGGTCCCTGGGGGAGGCCGAGGTATGCTGGCCAGCTGCCAGACAAAAGCTGGGCCCCGTGACGTCAGCAGGGGGTCCCGGTGGGATGGGGGAAGGGGCGGATGGGAGAGAAAGTGGGGGGAGAAGGGCAGGGAACAGAGGCCGAGCAGCGCTTTGACCCCGGGTGGAAGAATGTTTGATCTGGACGTTTATTCTTGTTGTGGCGGAGGATGTCCCTGGGGACGGTTGAGAATGAGTGTTTGACTGGGTCCTGAAATAAACAAGAGCTCCTTTCTCCTTCTCCTTCTCCCTCTCCTTCCACTTTACCTCCTTCTTCTCCTCCTTCTCCTTTTCCTTCTCTTCTCTTCTCTTCTCTTCTCCAACTTCTCCAACGTCTTTGCTATTCTCCTCTCCTCTCCCACAGTTAGAGAGGCCTACCAAGTTGATGAGGGAGGCGGAGCAGAGGCTGAAGGCCATCCCCCAGTTCTGCTTTCCAGATACCAAGGACTGGAGCCCGGTGTCTGAGTACAGCAGGTAAGGCCTGCCTGGGAGCTGCTCGGACCACCCCGTTCCGCACTCCTGGTCCAGCTCTCCTGCTGCATGCTGAAACACCATCACATGATGCCCATGCTACTGGCTGGCTGGCTGCAGGGGGCTGGGCTGCCCGTTGGGGGGGTGGGGTGCGTCGTATGCCTTTGCCTGTGACTGTTTGCCAGCTTGCTCTGCGGTGACTGGGTCATTGGCTCCACCACCACGTAGTGCCCGTGTCTCGGTGGTGCACACTTCAACACCTCCTCAAACACACTGGCATCCATGCACACGTTTGTTTCATGTTGTTTCTATGTGAACTAACGTGATGTGCGGGCTCCCCTACTTTAGCTGCGGCCATTGAGCCAAAGCCACACCAGTCTACATATCAAATCTCCAAGCATGGATACTAACAATGTGACCACTGCTAAATTATTGGCTTGCTTGTCATATTCCTATTGTTCAAGATTGAGGATCATTCCCCACGGATGCATGTACACACTACAAAGGCTAAAAGGTTACGCAAAACTTTAGGGAACGGTAGCATTATCAGCATGAAAACAGACACATCTGCCAATCTCAATTGCCAAACAGACTGCCAGAGTCACAGCCGACACACAGTACCTGAGCAGCAGAATCTGTCTATGCTACCAGCACATCAAAGGCTTCTCTGTGTTGATGAGATGGTGTAACATCCTGATAACACCCCACAGCTTTGATTTCTGCTGTGATAGCATCTTATCTCAGCTGTGCAGAAAGCTGCCTACCTCTACCGTCAGTATTGAGCCATCAGAACAACTGCACGCTTCTTTGACAGACATGGAGGCTGTTTGTGTGTGCGTGTGTGTGTGTGTGTGTGTGTGTGTGTGTGTGTGTGTGTGTGTGTCTTCCTTTTGCGTGACATGTTTCTCATTTGTCGCTGCAGTGAGACCTTCTCCTTCATGCTGACCGGGGAGGATGGCAGCCGGAGGTTCGGGTACTGTCGGCGCCTGCTGGTAAGCCCCCCCCCCCCCCCCCTCCGCCCCTCGCTGCTCCACACACCCCCGCCCAGCTCTGTTTGTTACCACAGGCCCCTCAGCGTCAACATCCAGCAGGGTTTATCCTGTCACCACCAGCCTGGGCCGGGACAGGAGGAGTGAAGGGAATAAAATGAGTTTTTAATGGCTGCCTGTAACAAACAGGTTATTCTTAGGGGGGGGGGGGGTTTAACGCCGACCTAGATGAGCTGTCGTTAAAACGTGCTCGCTCAGTTTAACGAGGGTTTCTCAGAAAGGCAGTGACGAGCGGTGAGAGGCTGCATAGCGTCTCAAACGCTGTCATTGTGGAGAGACGAGCGCCTAGGCTTTTGATGCTCTGTCGACCCCCCCCCCCCGTGTTTGACTTGTGGTCCAAAAAGGCCGTGAGAGTTTGAGAATGTGGTGACTTTATTTGCTGTGTGGTGTGCCCGCATAGGTTTACACCTCTGCAGTGTGTATGTTCTCAGACATTTGGAGTGTGTGTGTGTGTTTGCATGTGTGTGTACATGCAGGTCTCAGCACTGTACTTCGGCACGCCGTATGATAGTTTGGTGGCTCTAAAGGATTGCGTGTGTAGAGCAGACTGATAGTCTGAATAGCGTTTTGGTCTTTTGTGAGCTAAAAACATGCTAACTTACCAGTGATGTGGCTTGTCGTTGGGTCTGAATGGGGAGAGAGACAGGTCTGCTTTTTGCTTGGTAGTTGTCCAGGGGGACTGGCATTAGCCGAGCATTCCTCGGGACTGAACAACTCCACATGCTTGATTTAATCATCCGTTTGGGAAAAGCAAGAGGAGAAACTCGCAGGCCTAATATGGACAAGGGGACGGGGATTTCGCGTACGCGGCGTTCAGCCCCGAGTGTGTTCTCAGGTCTGCTCCAGCGGGGAGGGGTTCAAGGTGATGGCTAAGGGAGCAGACGGGGCACCTGTGCTTGCTTAACAATGGGAAGCCCCTGCTCGGCCCACATTGAAGACTTCCAGCTCCTCTCCACGGCCCCTCTGTTTGCCAGAACCATTGTAAACCCAGTGACCCTGCACCTTGGTCAAATTAGTGTCTGGAATCCATTCGGCTCTCTGACTAAATGGCACCAAGTGAACCAAGTATGTGTTTAGAACAATGCTGCTAAACCCCCATCCCTACAGGCGGACTTGAGACCACGTATTGTAGATTTTGTGAGTAAGTATAGTAGATTATCTGTTTCCCTTCCCATCTGACCCAGGTCTGCTACATTCCATCATACTTTTTGTTAACTAAGTGTTTAAGAAAGCACAATTTGCTTCTTTGTTCTGAATGTTTTGCGGAAGTCTCAGAGGCATAAACGCCTTCCTCGTTCTGTCTTGTCCCACCTGACCCTTCCCTGATCTCCGTGACTAATGAGTGTGTGTGTGTCTCTATGACTGTGCAGCCCAGTGGAAAAGGACTACGCCTTCCAGAGGTCTACTGTGTCATCAGCCGGCTGGGCTGTTTCGACTTGTTCGCCAAGGTGAGCTCTCTCTCACACACACACGCACGCACACACACACACACACACACACACACACACACACACACACACACACACACACACACACACACACACACACACACCCTCACACACACACACACACACACACACACACACACACACACACACACACACACACACACACACACACACACACACCCTCACAGGCACACACACGCTGGTCATGGCATAAAGGCCTGTCCCTCAGTTCTAGCACCTCGACTCCCAGGAGGACTTGCCTTGAAGCGCTGCCAGAACATTCCCTCAGAAGTCATTTGATTCAGCGTAAACATAAATCACATCATTTTTCTCTCCGCCTGATTTGCCTCAGTAATAGTTTTCCCTCCGCTCCTTCAGCCGTGTTTATGTTAAGTACAAAGGGCTCGTTTTTTTCGGAGCTCTCCGCCTTATCTTCAGACTCATATCTATTTTCTCCCCAAAGAAAAGTGTGTTTTCATGTTGAATAGACCCTGTTGAGCAGCGAGCTGCGGTCTGCTGTGTCTGAATATGGTTACCTTATGAATGAATAGCGCCAAGGTGCTGTACCATGGTGAAAGGGATATTAGGTTTCAACCGCTGGTGCCTTGTGTTCACACCTTTCCTTTTGCAGTGAAGGCACGGAGGGAGGGGGGACTGCCTGTACATGCACTGCACTTCACTGTGGCTCACCGACCGCAGTGCAGTCCTCCTAAGTCGTCTGCGTGAAGAGACTACATCAGGCTGTTACAGTTTCAATCGGCGTCTCGCTCAATAACCAGTCAGTGAGAGTTGACAGCGTTGGTCAGCTTGAGGTGCCTGAGCCCTCAGAGTACATAGACACAGTACAGGGCTACACGACAGGGCTACAGTACAGGGCTACACGACAGGGCTACAGTACAACGGGCTGGACAGATTGTGCTACAATAGGACGGCCTGACTGGCCATATTGTATTAATACCAGGGACAAAGCTCACAACAGTATCTAAAGGGCCCATCCTGTGGTCTGGGGCGCTGCGGAGGTGAGAGAGGAAATTCTCTCCTCTGAAGATTGCTGAGCGTTTTCAGAGTAAATGGAAGAGAACGGCAGTGTTTTATTTCAGAGGGAACGGAGGGTGTGTGTGTGTGTGTGTGTGTGTGTGTGTGTGTGTGTGTGTGTGTGTGTGTGTGTGTGTGTGTGTGTGTGTGTGTGTGTGTCTGTGTCTCTCTGTGTGTCTCTCTCTGTGTGTGTGTGTGTGTGTGTGTGTGTGTGTGTGTGTGTGTGGGAGTGGAGCGAGGGTGATATCATATGACCTTGAAGCCGGCGAGTCTCCAATGAACTTTCCAGACAGAAGCAGACTAAAACCAAACCTAATACACAGGCCTATTGGGTGGGATTTTCCACACATATCAGGCCGAAAGAAAGACCAAACACTAACTCTGGCATTTTCAGAAGTGCAAAACCTAAACGCCAGCCCATTACATTTCCATCAGTCGTTGCCATTCGGATGATAGCCTCTTTATCATGGTCAATCCTAGTGCATTAACTCAGAGTCAAACCGCTGTCCACATTTTTCACACCGGGATTTGAACTTGGCTCTGGCCAGCTCTCTTGACAGAGGCCCAAGTCCCAGACAACAACACGGCCTTGGAATAGACGTCCTCTATAAAGACCAGAGAGCCGCTCCGTTTATTCTCACCGCGCCGTGCCGCGGCCTCCTCCTGACTCCTGCAGGTCCAGCGTGTCATTGGCTCGGCCTGCACCCCACATTCCTAGTAAGCGGGTTCACCACTTGGCCGGCATGTTGAAGTGAAGGTCACTTTGTGGTAGGGCGTAAGGAAAAGGGCGTTTGAAACGTCGTTTCTCGTAGGGTTTGTTGATGTAGGAATGAGTCCCGGCTGACGCCCTGTCCCGCCCGCTGTGTTTCAGATCCTGGATGAGGTGGAGAGGCGGAGGGGCGTGTCGGCCGCTCTGGTCTACCCCTTCATGAGGAGCCTGATGGAGTCTCCCTTCCCCGCGCCGGGCAAGACCATCAAGGTCAAGACCTTCCTGCCTGGAGCAGGAAATGAGGTCAGAGCCCTAACAATATGGTTCCACCTGAAGATTGCCGGTGTCTGTTGTCATCTCATGCATTTGTTTTTTTCTACCTTCTACTG